>VZQC01000045.1:591880-824710 GCA_009823505.1 Rhizomys pruinosus
ATTCTTTTGTTTTCTTTTTTTTCTTTTTTTTTTTTTTTTTTTGAGACAGGGTCTCCCTATATCCCCACCTGTCCTGGAACTCACTCTGTAGACAAGGGTGGCCTTGAACTCACAGAGATCTGCCTTCCTCTGCCTCCCAAATGCTACGATTAAAGGTGTGTGCTACTATGCCCAGCTTAAAGACAGTTCTTAGCCGCCATGTGGGTGCTGGGAATCGAACCCGGGTCCTCTGAAAGAGCAGTCAGTGCTCTTAACCACTGAACCATCTCTCCAGCCCTGAGAAGCTTCCTTTCTTTCTTTTTTTTAAAATTCAGTTTCCTTGATCTGTTTGAGCCTTCCATGATTTTTTTTTAATTTAATTTATTTTTATATGTATGAATGTACTGTCTGCATGCAGGTTTGTGCACCCATGTCGTGCAATACCGAGGAAGTCAGAAGAGGGTGTTGGATTCCCCTGGAACTGGAGTTAAAGACAGCTGTCAGCCACCATGTGGGTGCTGGGGATCTAACCCGGGTCCTCTGCAAGAGCAGTTGGCACCCCCAACCACTAGGCCACCTCTCCAGCCCAGAGAAGCTTCTTTTCAACAGATGAAGACTATTATAGAGTTACAAAAGTGAGAATAAGCATCTGAGAAATGCCCAATCCTAAGTGACACATCTGCAATGGAACCCCTACACCTAAGGCTCATGGAACATAATAGATCAAGGGGTTCAGAGAACATTACTGCATCTCTCAAGTCTCATCAGTGAAGCTCTCTCATGTGACAGATAGCAATGAACATAAAAGCCACAAATGGCCAAAATGTAGAGAATAAGTCTGCAGAGTGTGGATCCTCCACCCACCTATGGCTCAGGGACCATTGTGGAAGAGGGGGCAGGAAGATTGTAAGAGCCCATGGGTGGCAGATGACCATATGGAAACAGAATCTTACAGGCTCCTGGGACCTTTCTCACATGCATCTCCAGCAATGGTGTCAGCATGCACAAGACCTGTGCAAATTAAAGCAATTAAAAATCTAGTATTGAACTGGAGAAATGAGCAGTAGACCCCAATGTTATCCAAAGAACTACTGGAAGCTGATTACTGCTGGTTGAGGAAAAGCTGATCTTCTTTAAGGGAGTAAATCTAGATAGGTTGGCAAGACCCCAGTGGGTGAACTTGCACTGGGGGACATCTGGCTACACTACCTTGACTGGATAGGCTTTAACATAAATGACAATATGCATGAAATCTGGTGGGGGGGGGGCTGTGAGAGGGTGTGGATGGGGAAGGGGGGATAATATGGCTTGCCTGAAATACACAAAAATTCAATGAAAATTAAAAAAAACCCAAAAGCCAAAAGTAAAGGCCAAAAAGTACATAAAGCTATGAGAGGCATATTTTAACATGTAATTTAGTATGTATGTCTTAAATTTATCAGGATTTTGTTTTATTAAGAGAATTGCTGGGGCCAGGTATGGTGGTACATGCCTTTAATCCCAGCATTCGGGAAGCAGAGGCAAGTAGATCTCTGTGAGTTCAAGGCCAGCCTGGTCTACACACAGATGTGTATCCACACCCCTTACATGAATATATATGAGCAGGAACAAATGCATATACCACACACACGCACACACACAGTAACTTCTTATGTTTTCTGCTGATTTTGTCATGCTTTTGACTACTTAGAAAACCATGTCTTGGGGGCTGGAGAGATGGGTCAGTGGTTAAGAGCACTGACTGTTCTTGCAGAGGAGCAGGGTTCGATCTCCAGCACCCATATGGCGGCTAAGAACCGTCTTTAATTCCAGTTCCAGGGGAATACAATGCCCTCTTCTGACCTCTGCAGCATTGCACGACACGGGTGCACCAACCTACATGCAGACAGTACACTCATACACATAAAAATAATAAATAGGGGGCTGGAGAGACAGCCTAGCGGTTAAGAGCGCTGACTGCTCTTGCAGAGGACCCGGGTTCGATCCCCAGCACCCACATGGTGGCTGAGAACCGTCTGTAACTCCAATTCCAGGAGGACTCCAGTTCCGGGGGAATCTGATGCCTTCTTCTGACCTCCGCAGCATTGCACAACACGGGTGCACAAATCTACATGCAGATAGTACATTCATACACATACAAAATAAATAAAATTTAAAAAAATAATAAAATAATAATTAAAAAAAAAGAAAACTATGTCTTTCATGTCTCTTCATTTCCAGGAAAAAAAGAAAAAAGAAAACCATGTCTTAAAAAGGTTCATTTAATTATCTATGTTAAAGTATTTTAAATGGCCTCTATATAAGCAACTATTATAAGGCAATTTCAGTATCTTTAATATACAAGTTTCTGTGACTAAGAAAAATGTATGTCTAAACTTTATTTTACCACAATATTAATATTGTGCAAAAGTTTCCAGAGTTAAAAGCATGCAAGTTTAATATATGCAAAGTGATCAATAAATGCTTTCTTTTAGACAAAATGCATTATGACCAATAAAACTCTTTTGACATTTTTAACATTTTTAATCAATACCAGTCATGTAAAAAAAGCCCTGTCAAAAAAAAAAAGCCCTGTCATTTTGATAGCCCTGCTTGCTATTTAAGACCCTGGTCTATACATGTTTACAAAATAAATACTGTGTTATTGTGCATATGAGATGCACTCTTACATCAAAGAATGAGTCCGTGGTCACTAGTGCTAGCTCCTAAATTTGTGTCTAAGGTTTTTATTTTTGTCAGTGTTGTAGACATATTCTTCCACTGAGTCAAAGATTTAAATTTTGGGTCAAAAGTAGAAGCTGAATTAATATATACAGGACTACTATGTAGCTCTGTGTTAATTGTGATGGCTCTTTTATATGACAAATGTATTTATGTCCTTGTTTTATATCAGCTCTGTAAGATAAAAAGTCTACAGCAGTGTAGGGGCTGGCGAGATGGCTCAGCACTTAAGAGTGTCAACTGCTCTTGCAGAGAACCCAGGTTCAATTCCCAGTACCCACATGGCAGCTAAGAACAGTCTTTAATCCGGGCATGGTGGCACATGCATTTAATCCTAGCACTTGGGAGGCAGAGGTAGGCAGATCTCTGTGAGTTCAAGGCCAGCCTGGTCTACAGAATGAGCTCCAGGCCAGCTGGGACCCTGTCTCAAAAAGGACAAAAAAAAATTGAGTCCATGGACCTAGGTCAGGGATTTCCCAGGACCACCTGAAGCACAGGAAGAGCCTGGCCCTTCAGCCAGGGGGATTGCTGGATAATTGTATCATTGTCATGTGTGGCTGTGGGGGTGAAGTCACCCTTCTAGCTGGTATTAAAGGTGGGCCTGTTGCCACTGTTGATACTTAAGTGCACAGAGCTTAGATTGGGCATTTCCCAGGACCACCTGAAGCTAAGCGAGGCATCCCCCCCAACCCCCTACCTCCCAACCACTCCCCTATCCCCACCCTCACCCCACCCCTAACTGGAATTGCTGAGGGAGTGTCCAAGTGTGACCACAATAGTGATTCTGGGGACACCTCTAGTCCCTCATCACGAAGCCCTAGAAACAACCTAGAGAAACTGGCTGGCAGGAAGCAGACTGAGCACTGTGCTCAGCAGGGTACTGATTGGATTGTTCCCTACCAGATTTTTTGGAGAACCTTCAGAACAGAAAGAGAAGAGTGAGTTTGACTTCCAGTATATAAACAAAATTGAGAGCCTGAAACCTAGACAAGTGAACACTCCATAAACAAAGAGGAAAACAAAGAGGAAAACAAACGAAGACATCTGAGGGAGGCAAGCAAAGCAAGCCTTCAACACAGTGAAGAGACATTTGGGATGCACATCAGAATACAAAACAGAAAGAAACCCACATGCTGAGGGCACAACGGAGGAACAACATGGGAAAAGCACACAATAATTCCCCACCAAACTCTACCAACCCTGTGGGAGATTCCTACAGTGGAATCTCCCTGGGGGTGGCCCAGGACACAGATCTTAGAGGAACAATTGCAGACATATTCGAAGAAATCAAAGAATATAAAGAACAAGCCAGAGGACTAAGGAGAGAGAATGAAAAATTCAAGAAGGACCTAGAGGGAGAGAATGACAAATTTTGGAAAGAAGTAGTGGGAGAGAATGACAAACTCTGGAAGGAAGTGGAAACACTGAAAAGGGAAGCCAACCAGCAAATCAAGGAGCTACAGGAAGAGACTGAGAAGCTCCAAAAGGAAGTGGAAATTCTAGAGTTCCAGGCCAGGTGGCACTGCAGGGAGACTCTGCCACAAAAAAATGGGGGGGGCAGCGTTTTAAAGGGCTAGATATGGCTTAATGGACAAAGGCACCCCTGGGATCCACATGATGGAAGGTGAGAACCAACTCCTAAAGGTTGCCCTATGACCTCCACAACAGCACCCTTCTCCCCAACTTACACAAATAATAAAATAGGAAAAGCTATAACATCATCAACATCATCATCATTATTTTGGCCATTCCAATTATTACCTTTCTGATAGGCATACTCTGGACCTAGAAATTAGGTAACATTGTACTAGTAGATATTTCAAGAGAAAACTCTCAGGGCTGGAGAGACAGCTCAGCACTTAAGGACACCGGCTGTTCTTGCAGAAGACTTGGTCCCTCTTCTGGCCTCCTTAGGCATTTCATGGCAATAATAAGGAAGGCTGTGAAGCCAGGCACCTGCCTTTAATCCCAGCACTCTAGAGACAGAAGCAGGAGGATCTCTGTAAGATTGAGGCCAGCCTGGTCTACATAGCAAGTTTAAAAAAAATAAGATAATAAAATGACATGACATTATTCATACACATAAAAAATAAATAAAATTTTAAAAAAGGGGTTGGAGAGATGGCCTACCAGTTAAGAGTGCCAACTGCTCTTGCATAGGACCTGGGTTTGATTCCCTGCACCCATATGGTGGCTAAGAACCATCTTTAACTCCAGTTAAATGATGACCTCCATGGCATTTCATGACACGGGTGCACAAACCTACATGCAGACAGTACATTCATACATATAAAAAAATTGAGGTTGGAAATATTTCTTACTCTTCTATTTTAAAAAAATGACATGACATGACATAAAATTAAATAAAATTAAAAGAAGAGCTGTGAAATGCTAAACAAAAGTCTATAGCACTAAGCACAGTCAGTGTCTTCACACCAGAATTGTTTCTAACTTTTCCCATGCCTGTGTTCATGAGTTCCCAATTGTAGCATGACCATTCTCTTTAGCAAAGATAATTAAACATGCCCCAAGATTGTGTACTCCAAGAAGTGCCTCCTAATAATTAAAAGGTATTAGATGGGGCTGGAGAGATGGCTCAGCGGTTAAGAGCACTGACTGCTCTTGCAGAGGACCTGGGTTCGATTCCCAGCACCCACATGGTGGCTAAGAACCGTCTTTAACTCCAGTTCCAGGGGAATCTGATTCCCTCTTCTGACCTCCATGGCATTGCATAACATGGGTGCAACCAACCTACATGCAGACAGTATTCTCATACACATAAAAAATAATAAATAAAAAAATTAAAAAAGGTATTAGACATTGGTCACCTAAGGAGTACATTTATAAATAAGTACTTAATTTTCAAACAATTTCTTTAAGTAGTTACTCTTATTGCTTGTGTTTTTGTAATACTTTATAGCTGTTGTCTGTTTAAATTCTTGGCAGACAAAATTGAACTCAAGAGCAGACTCTAGGTAGGCCTGACCTAAGAACATGTCTTCTGTACCTCAGATGCTTAAAATTGGCCTTAAAAATGGCCTTATTGGCACCAACTCCCCCACTCTCCCTGCTCCCAACATGGGACTAGATCAGACCAACCAGCACAGGTGTCATCCTGCCAACAGGAGACAGCTGAGATTAAACCATGGATGGTTACTCAGGGATGTCGTGACACAATATTGTTCCAAGATGAGAGGGGAAGTTGTCAGAACTGAAATGAACCCATGTTAGACGTGGTGGTGCTTGTTTGTAACACAAGCATTTGAGAGGCAAAAGCAGAATGTGAGTTTGAGGCCATTTGTGGCTTTAGAGTGAGATGGTCTCAAAGTCAACAACAAAAATGGAGTCATTTGTAGCAACCCTTTGAAAAATACCTCAAGCCAAAAGGTTACGGAGAAATGGTTTTTAATGCATGTCTGCCCAATGGTTCACAAGAAATGGGAATTTCTCTAGGAATCTCTGCCAGCCAGAGAAACATCTTCTAAGAAGAGATTTCACACCATTCTAACAACTTATCAGACCACCTTGCCCAGAGAGATCGGAGGTAAGACAGTGATGACGGGCAAGAGCTCACCTTGAGAAAGATTGCTTAGCTATGCATACCTCTTTCCCTCTTTTAAAACCTAAGCGTTGGACTGGAGAGATGGCCTAACAGTTAAGAGCGCCAACTGCTCTTGCAGAGGACCCGGGTTCGATCTCCAGCACCCACATGGTGGCTGAGAACTGTCTGAAACTCCAATTCCAGGAGAACTCCACATGGTGGCTGAGAACCGTCTTTAACTCCAGTTCCAGGGGAATCCAACACCCTCTTCTGATCTCCGCGGCATTGCACGACATGGGTGCACAAACCTACATGCAAACAGTACATTCATACATATAACCCCCCCAAACCCTAACCATCATGTCAGAACTATAGAAGATGGACTTGGAGGAGTGGTCACTGGATCTCTTTATTTGTTCTTCCTAATATGACCACACTGAATAAATTTCCAAATTCTTTGATTTTTACTATTATTTGATCTATTAGAGCCTTGATTGTTTAGTGCTGTCAGGGCCAGGTTTTGACCCTAACAATTCAGAAAACAACTTTGGTCTGAGACACAGCATTCTAAAATGGGGCTTAGAGACCATTGGCAGGCTCCATTTAGGCTAAAAGCAGCCTGCAGCTATAACCCCAACTGGACGAATCAAGTACCTTGAGGCTTCCCTGCTTCAATCCTTGTGGGTTTTCTTCCTTCTTAAACCTAAGCAAGCTCTTTGCTATTTTCTTAAGAACCAGTTTCAGTTTGCCTAAACCCATGTTTTCCTAATGGGAATTCCCAGGCCTCCCACATAGAGGCCTTTTGTGTGTTCTATTACAGCCTCCCTGATATTGTTACTGTTCCATAATCAGGAAATAGGTAAAAAGCTAGAGAGCCACACTCCAGTTTAAGTGCAGTTCCCACTCTCTGGGAGTGCAAGGTGAGCTGCCACTGAGTATTCTGCAAGAGGAAAATGGCTATGTAAGCCATCCAAAAGGAGGGTGCAGTTGTGGGTAATGGCCTCACTGAGACTTTTCCCTTTGAATTTGCCTGGTTTGTCTCTTCAAGTCAAGTGGAGATGACTACAGGGAGGGAGTGAGCAGCAACAGGTCAAACCTGGGGGGTGCTCCCATGAAATTGGAGTGTATTCTATGACCTCTGTCAAGTGGGGAGGGTATGGGGGACACAATGGACGCATGGGATGGGACACTGAGCTAAAGCATGCACCCTTCTGGTGCAATGCACTAGTCAGTCTTGCTGATTGAAAGTGTCTTTCCTGAAAACACTATGCAACATAGAAGCACTTCTGGATGTTCTCCCAGAGGCTTCTGGGGAGTATAGTCTTTCCAAAAAAATGGCTGGGATAACAGAGACGTCTCTAAGGATCTAAAACAATTTTCTTTTTTTTTAATCTTTTTAAAATTATATTTTATTTATTTATTTTGAGACAGGGTCTCCCTTTAGTCCCAGGTGGCCTGGAGCTTGCTTTGTAGACCAGCTGGCCCTGAACTCACAGAGATCCACCTGCCTCTGCCTCCCAAGTACTAGGATTAAAGGTGTGTGCCACCACACCCGGCTTAAAGATGGTTCTTAGCCGCCATGAGGGTGCTGGTATTCGAACCCGGGTCCTCTGAAAGAGCAGTCAGTGCTCTTAGCCGCTGAGCCATCTCTGCAGCCCTAAAACAATTTTCACCACAAGTATGGTTCCGGGGGAATTAGAGTCCATCGTGGTGGGGAGGGCTGGTGGCAGGAGCAGAGAGCAGAGGTTCTCACCTTCACGCAGGCACAGGAAGCAGAGCAGGGAGACTGGAGACTGCAAGGCTTGGTGAACTCTCTCAGCCCCCAGTGACATGTTTCCTCCAGCATGGCCACACCTTCTAAGATCTCCCAAAACAAAGCCACCAACTGGGGACAAAAATGTCCAAATCCTTGGAGCCTATGGGGGACATTCTCATTCAAACCACCACAGAGTGTGTTAACTTTTCCTAGACAAATATCTAGTCACATGAGATAGGACACACAGGACAGATCAGAGTAAGAATTCCACCCAAGTCCAACTTGATGACCCAATTAATTTATCGGCCTCATTTACAGCACTGTTAGGTAAGGGACATCTTACTTATGGGAGCAGGATTGGCCTTGTGCTGGATAGCTTTAGTGTCAACTTGACATAACTGGATTAGGGGAGCCTCAGTTGAGTAATTGCCTCCATTGGACTGGCCAGTGCCCATGTCTGTGGGGTATTTCTTGATTGTTGAGTGACATGGGAGGGCCCAGCCCATGGCAGATGGTGCTACTCCTAGGCAGGTTGTTCTGTATTGTATAAGAAAGCAGGCTGGGCATGGGTCAGAGGAGCAAGCCAGTAAGCAGCATTCCTCCATGGACTGTGTTTCAGCTCCTGCTTCCAGCTTCCTGCCCTGAGTTCCTACCTTGGGCTCTTCTGTTCTGGTTACTTTTCTGTTGCTGTGATAAAACCACCATGACCAAGGGAACTTATAAAAGGAAGAGTTTATTTAAGCTTATGATTGGCGCGGGCAGGTTCCGGCGCCTAGAGGCGCGAATCGCCGCGGCGGCCGAGGCCGACGGGCCCGGGAGGAGCGGGGACGCGGGCGCGGGGCCCGCTGGGCCGTCCTCGCGCGGCGCGGCGCCCGAACGGCTCGTCCTGGCGGCGCTGGCCGGCCGCGTCGCGCCCTCCGGCTCTCGGCAGCTCGCCGGCCAGCGCGCGGCTCGCGGCGCGGCTGAGGAGCCTGTGGCCAGCGGCCTCAGAGCGCGGCGGCGGCGCGGAGCTCGGCGCACTCAGCGAACATCCTCCAGGCGGCTCACTCCAGCTCGTCTTTTTAACTTTTTTTAGCCAATTTTTATTGAAGCTTTATGCATTTCAAACAAAATTTCCGATCAAGTCTAGACCCATTCCCCCTCCCCCCCAACCCCACCAGAGCTCATGCATTCTGCCAAACATGTTTTTCGTCTTTTTCTCAGTCTCCTTTAAAATTCTCTATGCAGAAGTTTACTGTTTTGAGCAGAAGTTCACCATTTCAGTCAGTTCTCTGACCCAGTCTTCTTCTTGTTGTTCCTTCCAATTTGCATTACTCCAAAATATGCATATATATAAAATATATATGCATATATATAATATGCCACATATATCAAAGGTTTTAGCATCTTCAGCTTATGATTTCTTTTTTTTTTAATTAGGCTGAAAGATGTCAGGTTTGAAGTCTCCTCCTTGGCAAGCCCAAACCATCAGCTCTGCCCTTGTGTTCCAAATGGGGTTTTCCCTTCCCATGGTCACCAAATGAAGTCCAGTAAGTACCATGTCCTGTCTTGATCCTCCTGTACTGGTCTCCGTGATACAGCCTCGGTAGTCCAACAATAGTAGTCTATACTCTGAAGAGACTGAACCCCCAGTAGTTTCTCAGTCCACAGGTTGGATTCTCAGTATCCTCTTGGCACTGAAGTTTTGGAGGATTCTTGGAGAGATATGAGTCTCAGTCCATACGAAGGTTGAAAAGCTGTGTCTCATGCCTTTGAAGGATGGCAAAAAGCAGTGGCAGCCTCTGGGTAGCTGCACTTACCAGTAAGACAGGCAAAACAACTGTGCTCTTTTTTTTTTTTTTTACTTTTTGTCTTTTTACTAAGATCTCAAGTTTTATACCTGAAGTAATATTTCTCAGGCCTTACTAATTATTTATTTCTGGTTATACTTTCCTTTTGGACACTTAAGGCCACACTGTTAGCCCAAGGTTTTTGTTTTCTCAAGGTCAATTGAGGATCTGGTCCTCAGGTTTTGGGGGTAGAGGGAGGGAGCCCCTGGCTACTTTTGGCTTTTCATTTACTGGTTCCATCCACTCAAGGAAAAAGTCAGGTCCTGCTAGACCAGGCTTCCCTTTTTGAAGCATGAGCAGACTTTCCTTTTAATAGACTGGACACTGGCTGAAGTCTCAAGATCTCCAAGACCTCCCTGCACAGGAAGACTGGTGACTCACATTTGCAGGACATTTCAAGAGATTCCTCCATGCATACATGCCCTTAATCCCAGCACTTTGAAGGCAGAGGCAGGCAGATCTCTTTGAGATCAAGGCCAGCCTGGTCTAGCTGTGGCTACTGGGAGGCCCTGTCTCAAAAGAACCCCCTCCCTCAAATTAACAATTAACATGTGAAAAAAGTCAGTTGGCAGAAAGACTAGAAAGCTCTGCCCACCAGGGATACAAAATGAAGCACACCGAGGGGGGAGGAAAAAAAAAAGAGCTCTCCTGGAGAGAACAGGGACGACGTAATAACTCATAAAGGGTCACCACACTCCTGTCTGCAGGACTGTCATAGTTTTTGTCAACTTGACACAAACCTAGATATACTAGGAAAGAGGGAATCACACTCAAGGAACTGTCTCCATCAAATGACCTGTGGACCTCTCTGTGGGGCAGACAAAAGAGAAGAGGATAACGTACCTTCATCTCTGATTCTGTCCTCCCTCCTCCCTCATGTGCAAGTGCTTTGGTACATGATAGAGTATATAGGAAATGTAAGGTTAACTGAAGGTGGGACTCCATGAAGTAGTCAGCCATGACAGGGTAGGATATTGTGGTGATACAGATGTTTGGGTGTCTTTTCTAGTTTGCTTTCAACAGCTGTGACAAAAGACACTGACCAATACCAACTCGGGGAGGAAAGGATTTATTTGCCTCATATCTCCTGGGTCACAGTTCATCTCTTAGGGAGCCTGTGGTGGTTTGAATGAGAATGTCCTCCATAGGCTTCAAGTAGTCAGACATTTTGTCCCCAGTTGGTGGCACTGTTTTGGGAGATCTTAGAAGGTGTGGCCATGCTGGAGGAAGTATGTCACTGGGGGCTTAGAGAGTTCAACAAGCCTTGCAGTCTCCAGTTGCTCTCTCTCTTCTCTCTCTCTCTCTCTCTCTCTCTCTCTCTCTCCTCTCTCTGCTTCCTATGTTCATTGGAAGATGTGAACCTTAGCTTTCTGCTCCAGCCCCTGCCACCATGCCTCCCTGCCACAAGAGATGTTAATTCCCTGGAACGGCACNCGATCCATTGTGGTCAGAGCAGGGTGCAGCAGGAGCCACACCCGGTCACCACCCATAACGGAAGCAGAGAGAGAGAGAGAAAACAGGAGTGAGCCAGCTAAAAACCTTCGTAAAGGCCTGGCACTACTCTTTGTGGAGGGCGTCCCACAAAGTCAGCAACGTCTACCTCAACACACCAAGCGTGCCTCCCTCACCAACAATCCTCAAAATGCCCATTGGACCCATGGTTAGCAAAGAAGTGTTAAGTTCTGGGTGAAATTGAGTCAGGTGAACTGCAAGGGTGCTACTCCTATATTATTCTTTCCCGGATCTATATCATCAGGCCTGGCTAAATTTCAGCCATGAAGCCCAAGGATGTTAAAACCACTTATGATTTCAGTAGGGGCTTTTGCCTGCCATCGAGTCACCAGTAGGTCGAGATTAGCAAATGGGTCTCAGATCACGTGGGGTCAAAAGCAAGTGCTGTGCACATGCCTGAGATTTCTAACAAGCCCTGTTAATACTATTGCTGGGACAGGAAACATCTAAGGCAGACACAAGCCTCTGAGGCCTATTGTGGGGAAGATTTTAACCTAGAGTGGAAAGGAAGTGTTGAAGACACATAGGCAGTTTTGTGACTTTCTGTTGTATTTTAAATGTGTTATTTCTCAAACAGGCAAGGTGTGAATAAAGGCCTTGTCTCCAGTCCCTGATGACGACTAAACGAGGAGGTGGGGTGAGCATCCTCACTGCACGCCTCTCTGCGTCATCTAGTCCGGATGTGCTCAGCTCCTCTCTCTCTCTCCTCATTTCCTGCTTCCTCTGACTGACTGTCTCCACTCACTAATGCCCTCCTCATACCATTTATGAAGTACTCAGCTTCCTTTCTCCATTCCTTACTCTCCACCATGATGCTCAGTGATCACCGAGAACTCAAAAAAGCCCCAGGCCAGGGCCTCAAAAAGTGGCATCATGGTCTTGGGCAAAACTCTGAAAACTGACCCCAAAAATCAACCCCTTTCCAACTTGATACGTTGTTCTGTTTGGGCGAATTTTTATAACAAGCCATGAGAACAACCAATGCTCCCCTACAAAGTCTCCACGAATGGGCTTGGGGTTTCTGTCTTTATCCTGACAAAGGACAGGCTTTTCCGCCTCTGGGTAAATATAGCGTTATTGATTACGATCCCTGAAGACGCCTCGGGGTAGCTACTGGTAAGGTAAGGTGTGTATGTCCTTTACGATATGGGACCGGCCATTGACTGTTATTCCAACACCCCCAAAAGCTACTACCACAGCCTTCACGTCCCATGTGGCCCACCAGTCACAGGATTGCAGTAGGCTTACCACAACTTCGCCTTAACCCAACGAGACTATATGACAAAAGACATATGTTTCTAAAACTTGATGAGAAGTAGATAACTAAAAGAGTGTGTAAATTATTACCGGTGGCCATGCTTTGCCTTAAAGCACAAGAACTACATTGAAAAACTTTCGCTTCTGTCTAAAAACAAGTCTACAACCCTGCCCACATGGTCGCGCCTGAACCTTGCCGATCCTGACCTCATAGTAGAGGACTTAATGCCCATAGTAGAGGCTGAAATGGTAAAATATTATGTAAACACGAAGCCAGCACATAAACCCAGTTCGGAAGTTCCAAAATGGATTAAGAAGTATAACTAGGTTATTGCACGAATTTACCTGAGTAACAGGAGAGCAAAGAAATTATACTCCAACTAAGTCATATCAACAGAACCTTGGCTCTCCAAGTCCAATCTTTCGGCCCCTTTATGATGCCCCTCTTTACCAGGCGCTTGGAGGAGGGAATCCACCTTTGTTACCAACCGTCGATTGAAAAGGCCCCCCGGAAAACCCCTTGAACCCTAGTTTCAAAATAAGACATCTTGCCCTGGAAGATTGTGTCAGCCACCAACTCCCCGTTTAGCCACCTACCAGAAATATAGACGCGAAAAAAAGCTACTTCTTTTCCATCGCAGCTGCTTACCCCAACCTAGAGGACTTGCCTTAGAAGAGCCCTCTGCTGGCCAAGGCTAGCTGGTGAAACAGAAGAAAGCGAAAAAGGTGCCTTAACATTCTCTAGAAGACCACATACCAGAATTCTTGAATGAGCAAAATTTCCAATACGAGATATATTAGACACTAAGCATTTTAAAAAGGTTACAATACAAAGCCAGAACCTGTGTCTCACCCAGCCCTAGATCCCTGAACAGCTCCGGTAAAGCCAAATTTTCACTTCTCTCCTGGACTTTAACTGCCTTACGCCCACCAGCCTTAAAACACTCGTGGAACGTACTGGTGCGCGCAAGGTCGAAAGTGGCCCCTGCCTTTGAGGCAAAAGGTGCCCTACAACTCCATCCTCTTCGTCGGTCACGCCGGAGCTGGCCTGTCCCTGACTAGTATTACGCCCATTCGTTAGGAACCCGCATATCCACAATTTACCCAAGCAACGGCTTTTCAGGTTTTGGGTACCTCCTCCCACCCACCTAAGCAATCCGGTTAACCTAGTTGCCCACCCCACCCCTAAACACCCTTTAACCACTCCACCAGAGGCGACCTTGCGTAAGTGGCAGACCACATCTCCTTCACCCCCAGTCCTCTTCCAGCCCCCTGCTCTTACGTTCCGTCTCACTTGGCGCCCTACCAACCCCTTATTGTTTCTCAACCAGCCCAGGAATCGCCTAAAGCAGGAACTAATTCACTTCTTGGACTAACTACCTTGACCCCGACTAGCTAACCACCCTAGCAAAGGTGGCTCAGTCCTCCCTTGACATCATAGCTCCGAGGAGGAGCCTGACCTGCCAGGGACAGTGTTACCGCTACCTAGGACACTTGGGTAACCACGTACAGAACCTTACTTCCCTTCTTTCAGTTTCCCTCTTTTCCCACACTTCCCTTAAGCCCTCATCTCCTGCCAGCCTCAGAACAACATGCAGGCCAACCCCAAAATTTTCCCACTTTTTAAGAACTCTTCTCTGGTTGTATTTCCCCCTATACACCCGAAAGGAACCTTGCTATCATAGCCCTTAGAGAAACCTTAGATTGCTAAGAGTGATCCGCTGCAGGTTTTCCAACCTCTTCAAATGCTCCTTTGGCACTTGTGGCCAGGACCTAGAAAAATCAGACCCCGCTTGGCTCCAATACTAGGCGGAGGCTCAGAAACAAAAACAAGAAAAACCAAGTCATTAGCCAATAAATATTAAATAGACTTTAGCTCAATGAAAAATTATCCAGGTCCAAAAAGGCCTACAAAAAACAGAATGAGTAAACTGTAACAGATTGCTAAAAACCCAACCAAAAGGAAGCAATCCATATTGCTGTCTCCACCAATCCCAATTAGGGCACAAAAACTAACAAATAATAAAATTTGAAAACCAAAAAACCTGACAAGAGAAAGATGTCCTCTCCAGGAAAAAACCCAAACTCCTTCTACCAAGCAACAATGTGAATACAATTGAGATACCAAGACTATGCGACTTATGCAAAGGGAAACTAGAACCCTGGGACTTAGGATTTTTTTCAAAAATAATTCATCCAACTAAAATAAATCATTAGATCAAAGGAACAAAACAAGACCAAAGGAAAACCGAATCTGAGCCACTTAGCCTGTTGATTGGCAGAAGCTTCGGAGAAGCCGATCACCATACATTAAGGCGGGACTTCCAAAAGAAAACTATTTGAAAAATAAAAAAATCCTTCAAAATCCCCGCCCCTCCTTGAGGAATGTAACTGGGAAATGTCTTACATATAAAAACGGACGAAGAGGATGATTGAAGCTGAAAGAGAAAGAACCCTAAACCCATATAGGCTACCTTGAACACTTCGGAATAGTATTCGACATATGGAAACCCACAGATAGAAGCCTCCAATTGGAAAACAACAGGCACGAAAAAAACTCCTCCACACACACGGAATAAAACGAAAACAGAAAACAGAATATCAAGGCTAAGAGTATGGATGACAACCGTCCTTAGACAAAGATTACCCCCATAAGAAATTTATATTTAAAAAAGAACACAACACCCAATGGAATTATGCAGAAATGTTGTGTCAACTTCAAAGAAGAGCCACCAATTTCAACCGCGAATTTATAGGCATTCTATAGGGATAGAGCCCAATTACAACTCAGCCCAACCATAAGGCTTGAACTGGGATCTTCAAACAGTATGTATAGACAAAACTTCCCAAAAATTAGACCACTCATCTTCTAGACCCGTGTGCACTGGAGCTTAGCCATCAAGGAGTTCTCCTCAGGACCACCTGAAGGGCACAGGCAGTTAGGAGGCTGGCCACTTTCCAGCCGGCAGATTGTTGGATAATTCTTATCACTGGGTTGTTGGATAACTGTCTCATTGGTTTTATTGGGATAATTAAATCCTTTGTCCTTGTGTGGCTATGAGGCCAGAAGGAGTCACCCTGCTAGCTACTGTAAAAGTGGGCCATTCCAGCCAGGGGGTGTCAGAAAAAAAAAAAAAAAAAAAAAAGGTGGGTCTGTTTCCACTGTTAGACAGCCTGGGTGCCAACAGAGCTTACGCATCGAGCAGGTTATTTCCCAAAGACCATTCCCCATACGCCCACAGCAACAAAGAGGTACAAGGGGGCACAGGCTAAGCCAGGCAGATATCCCCTCCGCACCACCAACTGGAATGGTGAGGGACGTGTCCAAGTGCACACCACAATAGTCTGTGCCCATTCCAGGGACGCAAGCAGGATAATAGAGGCAACACACAAGTAAATCTGAAACCACCAGTTGCCAGAACCCGCAGGGTGACAGCCTCTTAGTTCCCTTCCAACACCAAGCCTGCCTAAAAGAAGCAACCCTTAGAGAACTTGGCTAGGCAGGGAAGCAGAGTGAAGCAACCATCCTTCACTCCCAGCTACCAACTGGGTGTCCCTACCCTGGACCTATTTGGGTACCCGCGAATCGAACCCTTTTTTCAGAACAGAAAGCGAGTCAATAAGACGGAAGTGGTGATCGGCTATAAAACTTTTACCGAATCATTTAGTAAAACAAATTGACAAAAGCCCTTGAACAACCTAAAGACAACATGGTCACCAACAAGCCTCCCATTAAACAAAGGAGAAACAACACAACCAAAAAAAAAAATAAGTGAAAGCGCGATCTATAAAGAGATAAAGGGCAAAGCATGGCCCTTCAACACCAGTGAACAAGGATATAGGCAAATTAGGCACATTCTACAAGTTGCGATATTACAATTTTGCCAAACCTGTGGACAGTCCCACATCGCTTCAGCGGAACCCTTCGTGAACGAAGTTCCCAAGACAATTAAATGCGGGAAAAGGTAGAAGGCGCAGAATTTCCCACCACCAGCTTTCTAACCAACACAGTGGAATTTTCCGTTACAGAGCCTTGGGGATCCCCCTGGGGATGGCCCAGGGAACAACAGATCTCTAGAAAAGGAACAATAATTGGCAAGAAACCCAAATTCAAAAGACAGAAAAATCCAAGGAAAGTATTTAAAAGAACCAGGGCAAGGACTAAGAGATGAGAAATGAAAACAGACTCCCAAGAAACCTAGCAGGAAAGAAAAACTAAGAACACGCAGATGAAAAAGAAAATACTTAGGAAGGAAGAGAATGACCAGACTTCCGAGAAGGAAAAGTTGGGGAAAATCCAAAACTTTGAAACAAAGGAAAACCCAACCAGATTGAAAACAAAAGGAGCTAAAAAGGATAGAAGATTTGAGAAGGCTCCAAGAGGAAGTTGCAACAATACCTAAAGTATTAGTCCAACCAGGATTGAAAATAGAAAGAAAAAGGAAAAATCAAGTAACCAAACTCAAAATCCAATCAAGGGAAAATGAACGGGAAAAGCCTCAGAAGTAGAATGAAACAGAAAAAAATTAGGCCTGGAAGATAACACAGAACAACTAAAAACCTCAAGGAAAGATTAGAAAAAATTAAACAAACCTACCATCCACAAAAAGTGAAACAACCAGGAAAGTCTTGGACCATTTTGAAAAGGGATCAAACCCTCAGCATCATTAGGAAAGAGGAAAGGAGAAGTAAAAATCCCAAGAGAAAGGTATTTGAGTCCCAATCATTCAACTTAAGTAATATAAAAATGAGAAACTTTCCCCCAAACTAATAAAAGGCAACAAAACCAATACAAAAAAAAAAAAAAAAAAAAAAAAAAAAAAAAAAAAAAAAAAAAAAATCAAAAAAAAGAAAAAACTCCCCTGTCGATATCATACGTTATAAAAACATAAGATGCCCCAACAACAAACCAAAATCTGAAACCACAAAGGAAGAAAAAAACAGCATAGCTCTAAGTATAATAAAACGGGGAAACCTATAGCAAGAAATCTACAGTATCCTCTGAACTTCTGCAAGCTGCTAAAAACTATTTGAAAGCAAGAAAAGAACCTTGTCCAGCAAAAGCCCATTTCCCCATTACCCTTGTATAAGAGGAAACACATTGGATAACTGCCCAACCATCGTTCCTACGTCACTTTTCTGTTGCTCTGTTAAAACACCATAACCAAAAGAAAAACTTTTATGAACAGGAACGCAGTTTATTCTTTGAGCCCCGAACGTTGATTGGACCAGTGGTTTCCTCCAAGCGGCAAAACAGTCCTTAAGCAGTCCCATTGTGCGTTGGGAGGCTGTACCATTGAGCTGGCTGGAGGTGGAGTCACGCCCATGCCGACAAGGGTCACCCAAAAACCGCCCCATGCACGCAAACAAGTGAAACGGCGCTCAGAGAGAGAAGAGGCAAACCTTGGAAGACCAACGAGCTTTGTATAAAACTTGACTAAAGGCCCTTGCGCACCCACCCTTTAGAGCTTAAACGTACTTCCTTTAGCATGGTCACACCTTCTTAGACCTCCAAAATAACTGACCAGTTGCCAACCAATAACTTGGAGGGGAAACAAATTGCTCTTGTAATACTTAACAGCCTTAAACTGAGGGAGACTACCTTTCAATATCAAACCCACCTTACATACCACCTTCCCTCCCGCGCCCCCACTGAGTCTCACTGACCCTCCATATAATATACATGACCAAATGCAATTTAATGCCCCAAACCTTAAACAAAGTCCCCAATTAGCTCTTACCCTGAAGTCTCTACCAATGCTTTTTCAAACCACAATGGCTCCAAACCCAGGTCCCAACCATAGTCTCTTCTGAGACCTAGGCAGATCTCTTAACTGTAAGCTCCCTTAAAATCTTTCCCAACACCAAGAACAACTGATTTAACTAAAACCCCCAAACGTTTACAGTGGAATTGAAATACACATTCCCCATTCTCCCGCCCAAAAGGAGAAATACGACGCAATAGCCGAAGGCACCGCAATCTACTGGGCACCAAAAACAACGATCCGAAGAAAAACCAGGCCGTGGCCATAACAACCACAAGGTCCCAGCTAAACTCCCTAATGCGTGCGCACTTCTGGGAACGTCTTTTTGACTCTCCCCAAAAGCGCTTTAGATGGGCTTGCTAGCCTTACTCTAACCGAGCTGCTTTGCTTTTCGCCATATGCATACGCATCTCACTTGTCTCCTTTTCAGGACTTTCAGTTGACTACCCCTGGTATGCAAGCCTTCCTCCCTTGGCAAAATAATAACTAACAAGGAATCTTTTTGCAGTCATTGAAATTGTTCTTTCTTTTGGGCGGCGTCTCCTAGCTCGACCTGACAACCCAGGCCCCTTTCCACATTTTCACCCAGCCTTCACGCCAACATGATGCCCTCCATTCCAGGAGGCCCTTTGTCACTTTACTAACTCCAGATCTTGACACCCCCCTGTCAAGCACTCTGCCTGAACCTTTGGCAGCTCATCTTGAACCGTGGGAGCGAAGGAACTGATGCATTCCCATTACCTCACACCCTTGCTCACTCTTGCAAACGCTCACGCCTCTAAAGCCTGAGGCACAACCGATATGATGAATCCACAATTCTACGGGCCATCTGGCTGCAATTTTGGGATGAAATCTCTCCTCTTTTTAAAAACACTTTTGCTAAACTCATTTCATTTTCCTCTAGCCCACGGACTTGTGGGCGAGTAGGAAGAACCCTTTCAGTCATTTTCCTGTACTCCACAAAGCTGGGTCAACAGAAACCCATCCGCTGCCTCTGGGTCTTGCCCTGAACTGGTTGAACTCAGATGTCGTTGCTCTTACTATGCCCTAAAATACCTCCAGGCCTCTCCTTAAATCACTTTAATCTCACCTTCCCATTATTGGAATAGGCGGCACAACGCTCCTCTCCCTTCACAAACCTTTTTGGTCCACACCCTTTACATCTGCCTAGTGTACCTTTTCAAAAATCCAAAAACCTGGTACAATTCCTGCCCTCCTGCATTCTCATCTTGTCCCCCCCAATTTCTCATTTATCCTGACTGTCCGGCTCCTGCTATAATTTAAATTCCTGAACCAACATTGTGACCACCAAAGTTTTTCATACGCCTGAACCCCCATCCTCTCAACCACTGTTTTTAGTGCTCGATCTTTGACTAGATACTCCAGTGCACCCACAGATCGAGCTCCCGTCCAATGACTGGTTCCTTTACAAACCTACCTTGAGTCCTCAGGGAATGCATCTCTGGCTGTGGCCAATGATCACTATGACTGCACGAGACCATTTATCAAAATTAATTTTCTCGCGCGTTGCTACCCACCTGAAAGCGCCTCCCTATTCCTTCAATCTGCCTTCCCTCGGTGACTCCCACCAATTTTTAATGCTAGGCTCCAATTTCAAGCCTTATCTTGCCCAGGAGCTTCTACCTTGACGACTGCCCCCACTTCCATGAGCTCTGACACCCTATACAAATAGTCGACTCCACACCCAACCTCCTTTCTAGCCCCCAAATTTCCCCAAATGTTCTTCCAACATTTCTCCCAACAAAACATAACACTCCAGCTCCATGGTACCGCGGAGTTTTTCTCTTCACACCCCCACCAAATCGAAGCCCGACTCGCTCTTCACCGTAACTGCCAAAATCTACCCTTGAGCTACATTTTGTCGACAAACTCTTTTCTCTGTTACTTGTGTTATAAACCACTATTGACCTAAGGGACACTTCATTAAAAAAAAAGAGAACAGAGATTTCGGGGCTGGAGAGATGCCCCACCCCTTAACAGCAATTCAAAAACCTGCCCGACTTGCTACTGTTCCGCATGAGGGAACCCCCGACTACGCTCCCCGCATCCCGCCCCACGCCCAACCACCATCCCATGGCTTCCGACACCCAAAGAACCACCTGAAGACACCATCCGAATTCGCCTCGCAGCACATACCAGCTCTCTAGGACCCTGAGCCACCCTACATTTTGAGGGCCTCTCCTCCAGCAAGTTGTGCATCGAACCCACTGCTGAGGTTGCCAGCAGGAGCCTCATGCAGAACCACATACCATTCATAAACGACATGAACAAATAAAAAAATAAAAAAGGTAAAATAAAATTTTTTTTTTAAAAAAAATAAAACAAGGCAAGAGTTTCTCGTCAGCTATATGCCACATCAATGCGACCTGACCATTGAGTGGTTCCAGGGCCACACAAGCCACTGACTGACCTATCAGCTCAATAGTGAGCTTAGTCGGCACAGCGACCTAAGATGTTCGGTCGCGCACTGCGACTGCTGGGGCCACTCAGCTGCATTAGCAGTCGCTCGGGAAGAGGGGGTCACATCTCGCAATTGGGCACAGGAAAAGGTCAGGAAGGAACCGAGACAAACTGGAAGAAACCAGCTGGAAAGGCCGCTTAGTTGTTGGCATAACTCTACTGAAGGGCCTCGTGTCGGAGCCCATACCACCAGTAAACGCTCAGCAACTCTCCTAAACAGAGCACCACGAGATCGAGAAATTTTTCCCAAAGTTCCCACCCGACCCGGTCCAGATGTCAGCCTCCTGTTGTAGAACCTAGCGACAATGCTTCCAGCTCTCCCTTCGAAGTATGCTCAAGTATCCACGCGAAGCGCTACCCCTCACACCGCTGCTCAACTCACCAACGAAATTGTGGTAGAGCCCGTGGTCGGGACACCCGAGAACCTACTGTGAGGGCAGGTTTTCCCCACGGAAGCAAGTGTCCCTCCTGTTCATGCACCTGTGATGGTTCGTTCTGAGAGCTCAGCATGGGCATGGTCGAGCCCACCCTACAGCCATCCAGCAGGTATTTTGGAGCCCCTTGCATGCTTAGTGCAATCTTTACCAAACACTTCTGTTTCCCAAGCACATCCCTGGTCTGCCCCCTTCCTGACCAGGGAATGGAGATTAATCCATGTCTTGGTTTTGGTCCCATATCAGGTGGTTTTTTGCTAATTGGTTGATGCGTCACAGAAGTTGCAGTTAACAGCCTACACAGCGCCACACTCATCTGCCCTTTGAGAGACAACACGCCTCAACTGTTGCCAACCCACCTGTGGATTAAGAATCAAACCAAACCATGATTTGATTATCGAGTTTTATGTCTGTGACCAAAACTGTTGTTTCGTTGATCAGTGAACGACTAAAGACCAGAAAACAGCCACAGATACTCATAACCATATCATAATGCCAACGTAGAAATTGTTCTCGGGACTTGCGCCCAGACAGCATCTCAGAGGGCAAGTTCAGGACACAGCATGTCACTTTCCCATCAAGAAGATGCCCACCTCCATGACTACCATCAGGGTATTCTGGATTCTCCTCTAGCTCAACATCTCAGGCCCTGCTTTCAGTCCTAAGATTCTGTATCCTATGTGGAGAGTAGGGAATTTCCCCCAATAAGAGGACTCTATTCTCTAAGCCATAAACTTCTTGGCACCAAATTGGCAACATCCCAAATCTGGTACCCAGATCTTTAAAGTAATGCACAAACTGAATTAGGGAATACTCCAACAGCAGCCCCAGCTTACTCTTCCTTCAGACTTTCATAAGCCTCTGCCTTCCAGTCTTCTGGAACAAACAGAGAATATGAATTTGCATGATATTGTAGCCCAGGTTTCAAAGCTGCTGGATGCCTACAAGGTCTCAAAGTAAAAGCAAGCCAACTCTCTGATATTCAGCAGTCTCTACACTGTGTAGAAGTGTGGTAGAGACCAAAGAAAGAGGACTGGCTTACATACATGCAGTAATGAGAAACACGAAGCAGGGCCTGGCTTGGAAATAAGGAATGAAAATAAGGCTGAGTGCAGCATTGACTTTATAGACACATCACTTCTCTGGTAGCAGACATTGACCCTTCTCAGCTTTTAACTCCAGGTCAGATAAGGACCAAAGCCAAAACTTAACAGTCATCCAGGAGAACCAGACACAGGATCAGACACCACTCCATAGGAGGGACAACGACTGTGGCCCATTCCTCTGAACAGGGACAGGAGATGGAGACCAAGATACACTGCCCTTTCCACTGCAAGACTACTGTGGACTGCGGCGAGCTCCTCCAGGCGCAACACTTGACGAAACCTGGATGACCGAGTTTGGTACTATGTCGCCGCATAAGTTTAACCTCAGACAGGAATTAAATGACCCGAGTGGCCTGCGAGGCTGGTGACAGCACTCCATAAGTACTGCCAAAGCTCTGCCTGAAGTGGGTACCAGAGCAGAAAAATGCCTGGCTATCTTCCCACTAGGGTCAGGAGAAGGGATAAGGAGACATAGCTCAAAAGGACTATTCGATAGACAAATACAACCTAAGCGACTCCCGATGATGAAGAATATCTGAATTATGACGTCATAGATAACAGGCTACATAAGACAAGGATGTATTCAGCGTGTAATGGACAAAGTATCTGACAAAAAGGAGCAAACACTACCAGCAAGCCATTCACCCCCCAAGAGTTGAAACACATTACTTTTGTGCCCTTAATATTACCCTAGAAAGGAGCAGCCTTTCTACCGAGTGTGACCATAAGCTACCATGGTGAGGGGAAGGAAAGATGACTAGTCATCCTAGAATGTTCCTTCTGGCGAGACTACACCATACACAGTGGGGATAATGCCCCAGAAAGTTGTTTCGTGCGTTCCGCGATCCACTACCAACCGGAAATAGAGACATGGTCCACTATGACCAGAAGTGGATACATCTTATGACGCCTACCCAAAATCGTTCAGATTTGCCCAAACAAGTGATGGACACCTCTTGCCTGATTCAGCTGTGCGCCAGTAGGAACGCTAGGGTCAGTTTAAAGGATCCTGGTAGACAGTGCTTAGGACAATATTGTAACATTGAGCACACAAGTAATAATGTAGTTGGATTTGACTTGACCACCCATCTAAAGTATGAAACTACCCCAACCATGTTTGCACTCATCTTCTTCCATTTGCTTTAGTGAAGTCCGCCATGGACCCTATCCCCCCCAGGCACTGTAGGCCAAGATGAACCATTTCTTCCCTAAGTTGCTTTTTATTGGAGTATTCTGTCACAGCAACAGGAAATGAGCTGTGTGGCTTCAAACATCACAGATGTCCAAAAAGGACAAAATCTATAAGGAAAAAGAATACCAAAGAGATAGATCTCCAGTGGATGGACACCACTGGAAACAACAGGAGAAATACTCCTGAAAGCAATGCTCCTCTTCCCCACTAGAGCAACAAGCCAAATAACAGGCCCCTCACTCAGCAGGAAGGTTCAGGGAAAAGACAGCTAAAAAGAGGTCTAAACAAACTGGCTTGGGATCGCCTCTGCCAGAATTTAACTGGATCAAACTGATGAGGCAATTATAGCTCATACCATTATAAAAAACAGTATCACCTGGAAACTGGAGCCAGAAGGGCTTCATATCATCCCAGTAGAAGCAGACAGCTTACAGTGAACATCAGGAGCCATGTGTGGTGGTGCATGCCTGCCAACCCAGCTACTCCAAAGGCTGAGGCAAGAGGATAATTGTTCAAGGCCAGCCTGGGCAACATAGCAAGTTGGAGTTCAGTCTTGGCAATTAGTGTGACTCTGTCTAAAAAGCAACAATGACAACAAAAAATGTGATTTAGCTCAGAGGTACTTTCCTTGCTTGTACAAGGTCCAGAGTTCAATCCCCAGTAACAGACATGTCTGCACATATACACATCAACACATATACACACATACAACATACAGAAAGAGTATTACCTATTTGACTCTTGTGGTGAAATACCTTGACAAAAGCAATTTGAGAGAAGAACAGTTTATTCTGGATTAAAGTGTGAGGGGATCAGTCCATCATGGTTGGCAGACATGTTGGCAGGCAGAACAGGCATAATGGCAGGAGCAGGAGGCCAGATTATCACATTGTACCCACACTCAGGAAATAGAGAGTAAACAGGAATTGGGTCTATAATGACTATAATGGCTATAATGACTCAAGGACTGCCTCTAGTGACCTACTTTCTCCAAAGAGACTCCACCTTCTAAGGGTTCCACAACCTTCCCAAATGGCCACCAGCTGAGAACCAAGTGTTCAAACACATGAGCCCATGGGGATATTTCTTATTCAAATCACCACAGACTGTAAACCTACTACTGTTGTGGAGGGGGACAGAATGTAACTCAGAGACTCCTCTCTGAAAGGTGGTGGAACTGGAAGAAATAGAAGTCACTAAAATCATCTAGACTCTAAGCCACAACACGATAAGAAAAGGATATTTAGTAAAAAGACAAAAAAGTAAAAAAAAAAAAAGCACAGTTGTTTTGCCTGTCTTACTGGTAAGTGCAGCTACCCAGAGGCTGCCACTGCTTTTTGCCATCCTTCAAAGGCATGAGACACAGCTTTTCAACCTTCCAGTATGGACTGAAGACTCATATCTCTCCAAGAATCCTCCAAACCTTCAGTGCCAAAGGGGGACTACTGAGATACCTAGCTTGTGGACTGAGAAACTACTGGGGTTTCAGTCTCTTCAGAGTATAGACTACTATTGTTGGACTACCGAGGCTGTATCACGGAGACCAGTACAGGAGGATCAAGACAGGACGTGGTACTTACTGGACTTCATTTGGTGACCATGGGAAGGGAAAACCCCATTTGGAACACAAGGGCAGAGCTGATGGTTTGGGCTTGCCAAGGAGGAGACTTCAAACCTGACATCTTTCAGCCTAATAAAAAAAAAGAAATCATAAGCTGAAGATGCTAAAACCTTTGATATATGTGGCATGCATATATGCATATTTTGGAGTAATGCAAATTGGAAGGAACAACAACAACAAGACTGGGTCAGAGAACTGACTGAAATGGTGAACTTCTGCTCAAAACAGTAAACTTCTGCATCGAGAATTTTAAAGGAGACTGAGAAAAAGATGAAAAACATGTTTGGCAGAATGCATGATCTCTGGAGGATTTGGGGGGGGGGATCTAGACTTGATCGGAAATTTTGTTTGAAATGCATAAAGCTTCAATAAAAATTGGCTAAAAAAAGTTAAAAAGACTAGTCGGAGTGAGCCGCCTGGAGGTTGTTCGCTGAGCGCGCCGAGCTCCGCGTCGCCGCCGCGCTCTGAGGCCGCTGGCCACAGGCGCCTCGGCCGCGCTGCGAGCGGCGCGCGGGCCGGCGGGCTGCCGAGAGCCGGCGGGCGCGAAGCGGCCGGCCAGCGCCGCCAGGACGAGCCGTTCGGGCGCCGCGCCGCGCGAGGACGGCCCAGCGGGCCCCGCGCCCGCGTCCCCGCTCCTCCCGGGCCCGTCGGCCTCGGCCGCCGCGGCGATTCGCGCCTCTAGGCGCCGGAACCTGCCCGCGCGCCCCCCGCGAGCCCCAGGCCCGCGAGCGTTGGCTTTGGCGTTGGCGGCGTGCGCCGGGGCATGCCCCGCGCCTAGAGCCCGGGGGGTGCGCGGGGGGCGCGCGGGGGGACCGGGCGGCGGCGGACGCGGAGCTGGGCGCGTGGTGAATGAATAAAAAAAAAAGTTAAAAAGACAAAAAAAAACCAAAAACAAACAAAAAAAATAAAGGCATGTACCACCATACCCATCCACATATTCGCAAGACAGTGAGTGAATTCTCCCTAGACCAGATTAAGAATAGTTTACTCTAAAATACTGTGTGTGATGCAGAGCAACAGGCTGTGGAAGCCTGTTTGGCCAGGTTTGTGTTCAGTTTATTACCATGTAACTCATGTTACTATTATTTGTTCCAGGACTCAAGAACCTAGACATCTCAGAGGGTGCCTGCAGAATCTGATCCATGCTTTATGGCATGTTGCTATATTAAATACATGTAATGTACCTATCAAACTGCCTTCTAAAAGTTCATGTTTATGGCATAGATTATGACTGCTGTCAAGTTTGGATATGGAGGGAAACTTCTTTTTTAATTAATTAAATTTGATTTTATGTGTACGAATGTTATGCATGCATGTATGTAAATGTACTCATGGTGTGCAATGCCCATGAAGGTCAGAAGAGGGGGTCGATCCCCTGGAACTGGAGTTATGGAGGGTTGTTAGTCACCATATAGGTTCTGGGATTTAAACCCACGTCTTCTGTAAGAACAGTCAAGGCTTTTAACCACTCACTCGTCTCTCTAGCCCCTGCCTTGGAAGTGGAGGGAAACTTATTTATTTATTTATTTATTTATTTATTTATTTATTTATTTATTTATTGGTCTTTTTGAGACAGGATCTCCCTATAGCTCCAGCTGTCCTGGAACTCACTTTGTAGACCAGGCTGGCCTTGAACTCTCAGAGATCCGCCTGCCTCTGCCTCCCAAGTGCTAAGATTAAAGGCGTGCACCACCACGCCTGGCCCAGGGAAACTTCGTATAATAGGTGGCTGCTACTGATGGAGAGATTCATGAATTACATGGCCATAAGCTACATGCTAAGGAGAACAGTCTAAAAGTAAAAGCTGAATTAACATATGAGTGAGTCTACATAGTTCCTCTGTGTAGTGATGCTAATTGTGGTGACTCTTCTATATGTGTATTACATAAACCTTGTATGATGCAAAGTTTAAGGGAAGACTTTACCAAACCATTTTCTTCTAAATTAGGATTGTTTGTGGTGCTGACCTTTCCCAGGTCTGTATTTATGTGCTAATTGTAACATGACCATTCTCTTTAAGCAAGGGTAATTAGGCATGTCCTTACACTGTGTACTCAAAGTAGTGCCTCCTAATAATTAAAGATATTATAAAGAAAAAAAAAAAAAAAAATTTGTGTGTGTTTGTGTGTGTGTGTGTGTGTGTGTGTGTATGCCACAGGAGGAGTGTGAGAGTCAGAGAACAATTAGGTGGAGTTGGTTCCCTCCATCCACCTTTATGTGGCTTCCAGGGATTGAACTCGGTCATCAGGCTTGTGCACAAGCCATCTCATCTGTCCCAAAGTATTTAATTTTTGAACAGATTTAAGGTAAGCTTTTACTATATAGCGAATACTAACATAGCAAGGACTACAGAGTAAAATTGTGTCTCAAGACAAAGCAAAACAAAACAAAATGCAAAATATGGACTTACAGACCTCATTTAGTAACCCAAACTCTACAGTAATGTTCATTCCAGAGCCAATCCATCCACTCTGTTTTTTATCTTTTATTTACTCTTTTTAGGAGTACTGGGGTTTGAACTCAGGACCCTGCCAATGTCAGGCAAATGCTCTACCTCTGAGCTACATTCCCAGCCTTCTTTTTACTTTTTGATATAGTATCTCACTAAGTTGCCCAGGGTGACCTTGGAGTCACTTTGTAGGCCAGGCAGCCTTAAGCTTGTGATCTTCTTGCTTCAGTCTTCTGAGTGGCTGGGACCGTAGGCTCGTGCAGCAGGCCCGGACTCCATCTTTTCTTGAGAATCAAGGTGTTCTCCTTTAGACCTTTACCACCCTATGCTCAGCCCAGGCTGCTCTTTAGCTCACTTTCTATTCTTCCATATCTGAATCTCATTATAAATCTTCAGGGACACTGTCCTAAACACTAAGGTTTTCAAATTGGTGTACAAATTGTTTTTCCAAATGAAATAATAAGCTTACAATGGCCTGGGATTTGTTTTATTGTATTACTTGGGTTCCTTACTGATTTTTCCCCAAAGCCAGAAGAATTTATACAGAGTACTGTATACTCTGAGATGAAATAGATCCAGGTTTCTTTTTTTATTGAAATTTTTATGTGTTTCACACATAATTTTTCAGTCACTCTTATTCGCCATCATACCCGCTTCTTCCCTGGCACCCTCCTTTGGCACCCCCCAGGAGTTCACACCTTCTGTCATTGCTGCTAGTGTCCATTGTGCCAAATTATTCTTCCCGCTCACTCCTCAGTGCCAGCTCCTCCCTTGAGCTCTAGTTAGCCTGTCTGGAATCGCTTTTCTAAAGAAGGTCAGGTCTTCCTCACCTGATCTCCATCTGCTGCTGATATTTCCTCAGCCAAGGTTGGGCTCTATTACCCATTTCTACAGTTCTGTGCTGGGTTTTAGTTCAGCTGAATCGGGACATGAGTCTTATATATGCTGATACCAATGTCGTAGGTTCATATGAACCAGGTCTCAGGAGCTTGTAAGATTCATTTCCATCTGGTCTTGCATCACCTCCCTGGCTCTTACAATCTTTCTGCCCCCTCTTCCACAATGTTCCCTGAGCCCTGGGTGGGTGAAGCTGAATATAGGCAGCCTGTCCTTGGAACCACACTCTGTAGACTCCTAATCTTCACCATTTGGCCATTCAGGCCCTTTTGGGTTCCTGGTTTCCTGTTGCATGGAAACGAGAGTTAAGAGGTAGTAAATTCCTTCTTGGGTCCTTGTTCTATGATACTTGGTTCTTGTGTGTAGAGGTTGCATTGTACATGTGTCATCTAGGTATGAGCCATTCACAGACCATGTCTGTGTGTCCAGTTGTGGGACTCTGTATTTATTTTCTAAGTGATGTCTGGGATATTTATCTGTAAATATAAGGATACTTCTTTTTTTTTTCTTAACTTTTCTCATTGCCACCTTGGGTCGTTTTTCAGTTTTGAGTCATTTACTTAGAGGACAGTCATTCATTTTGTGTGCTCATTTTTTTTTATGTGTATGAATGTTCTGTCTGCATGTAGGTTTGTGCACCCATGTTGTGCAATGCCACGGAGGTCAGAAGAGGGTGTTGGATTCCCCTGAAACTGGAGTTAAAGACGGTTCTCAGCCACCATGTGGGTGCTGGGGATTGAACCCGGGTCCTCTGCAAGAGCAGTCAGCGTTCTTACCCGCTAGGCCATCTCTCCAGCCCCAAGGATACTTCTTTTGGAGTTAGTAAAATGTTACCTTAGCCTAGGGATGTGTCTGCCTTGTGGAATCGTCTAGGATCTATGACCTGTCCAGATGTGTGCACCTGGCTATGTTAACAACACCACACATGAATTTCCTTCCAGTGAGTGGGCTTTGGGTCCAGTTGGTTAGCCATTGATTTTCCCCAAGGTAGAAGTGCCTCTATTGCACCGATGTGCTGTATCTGAAAGCAAAGAGTTCTTCATGGCTAACATCCGTGAATCATAAGAGATGTTGAACTATCTTAGTTCATTTATTTTATATATTGATGAATTTTTTTACAAGATTGGACTCTGAACAACTGGCCAAGTACCAAGCTAAAACCCCTTGAATTATTACATGCTAGCTTTTGTTTCACTGTTAAGGAGTGGCCATTTAAAGTAATAGCTTAATCTTCATCTTCTCTATCTCTTTCATTTCAAATGTAACCTTCCTAAAGGAGATAAAAAAGAAAACCAGAAATGTTCTTGATATGAAGTTAATACAAAACAATAATGAACTTGATCCTTTACTGATAGCTGGGTAGTAATCCAGAGTTCTGGAAAATAAGTCAAAGTATCATTGAGAATTGCAGTTGACGGAAAAAGAAGAAACATTGGCAAGAACAGGACTGCATTGAATTACTTTATTCTTCGGGGACTTCATACAATGTATTTTGACCATATGTTTCCCACCCTCAGCTCATACCAGATCTGCCCCTTATTCACCTCCTTATCTACCCTGTGTTAAGCACTAATTTTTTTTTTTTGTCTTTTCTAGGCAGGGTCTCCCTTTAGTCCTAGCTGGCCTGGAGCTCACTCTGTAGACCAAGTTGGCCTTGAACTCACAGAGCTCCATCTGCCTCTGCCCCCTGAGTGCTGGAATTAAAGGTGTGTGCCACCATACCCAGAAGCATTGCATTTTAAAAATTCCCTGTAAAAGTTAATTGCAAGCCGGGCGTGGTGGCGCACGCCTTTAATCCTAGCACTTGGGAGGCAGAGGCAGGTGGATCTTTGTGAGTTCAAGGTCAGCCTGGTCTACAGAGTGAGTTCCAGGACAGCTGGTGCTACAGGGAGACCCTGTCTCAAAAAGACATATATAACTGTTAGATCAATCAACAACAAATCATGGATGGAAAATAGGGGTTGCTTCCATGAAAACTTTGAAATAACTTGAATTGGAAGCAATACTGCTAAATGAAAAATATATTACAACCAAATTTGACATGGTAAGATAATTGAGGAAGAATTATAATTATCTAGAATGGTCCTGTAATTATATGACTTTCCAAGATTATTCCTTTTTTCTGGTTTAAAAACTGAAACAAATGACAAATTGATATAGCATTGATGTACTTTACATAGGAAAGAATACACAGTATGCCAATCAGTGAACCAATAATTAAAGAAAAGATCTGATTAGCAGTTCTGAAAGCTTTGCAGCAGTTGACAGATGGCTTGAGTGTAGGGAAAAACCATAATGACCAGGTATTGGGCCTTAGAAAGCAGAAATTACTGATTGATCAATCTGCTGCTTAAAAATTCATAGAATAGTTGGGCATGGTGGCACAGGCCTTTAATCCTAGCACTCAGCAGGCAGAGGGAGGCAGATCTCTGTGAGTTCAAGGCCAGCCTGGTCTACATAGTGAGCTCTAGGCCAGCTGGGACTTAAAGGGTGACCCTGTCTCAAAAATAACAAAAAAAATCATAGAGGTGTTGATTAGAGACTAACTGGTACAGCTGAGGCATTTTCTAGAAAAGTACAGTTACAACATCACACAACAGGTGTCAGAAGCTACAGTATCTAAGCACACATATACACAGAGACTGTTTGTAACCATGCAGGTAGATTTCCAGTGTCCAGGATTGAAGAGCTATAAATGGTTTATTTTTACAAGATAAGGACATTTCTCAAATCCAGTGTCTTCATTATTTTTGAAATTAGCTGATTTTCCCCTATGAACCAACCATTCTCTGAAAAAACACTTGAGGAAAACAGACATCTCTGAAGTCTATACTTTCTATTCTGGGTTTTTTCAAATTGTGGCTTTTGGCTTTTTGTTGTCATGGAACAAATTTCTTGGAATGGAAAAAGACAGTTTTAAAAAAGTAATGAAAAATAATAAAGCAGAATAGAAAAAAACAGTATGTATTGTTGGTTTTAAAGTATCTCATTAACATTATCTTATTGGGGCTGGAGTGATGGCCTAGTGGTTAGGAGCTCCTATTGCTCTTGCAGAGGACCCGGGTTCGATCCCCAGCACCCACATGGTGGCTGAGAACCTTCTTTGACTCCAGTTCCAGGGGAATCTGACACCCTCTTCTGACCTCTGCGGCATTGCATGACACAGGTGCACAAACTTACATGCAGACAGTACATTCATACACATAAAAATAAATAAAATTTAAAAAATTATCTTAGTGTACATATGTATGCAGGTGTGTGCATGTATGAATAGGTCATATGAGGTTTCTAGCTTTAGTGTTAAATTTCTCTAGCTTTGGTTTCTGGTAAATAAAGAAATTCTGAGGGCTTTTCAACTAAAATAATGCTTTCTCAGGTTTGGGTTATGAATAATGTAAGAAACTTATTTAAATAAATGCCAGTTTTTAAAACAGAATGCGACTTTCTTGTTCCAAGTTATGGATGCCCCCCCCCAACCCCACCAGAGCTCATGCATTCTGCCAACATGTTTTTTCTCTTTTTCTCAGTCTCCTTTAAATCCATGCAGAAGTTTACTGTTTTGAGCGAATTTACTTTTCAGTCATTTCTCTGACCCAGTCTTCTTTTGTTGTTCCTTCCAATTTGCATTACTCCAAAATATGCATATATGCTGCATATATTATCACATATAGTGTTTAGCATCTTCAGCTTATGATTCTTTTTTTTTTTTATTAGGCTGAAAGATGTTTGAAGTCTCCTCCTTGGCAAGCCCAAACATCAGCTCTGCCCTTGTGTTCAATGGGGTTTTCCCTCCCATGGTCACCAAATGAAGCCAGTAAGACCACGTCTTCTGATCCTCCTCCTGTACTGGTCTCTGTGATACAGCCTGGGTAGTCCAACAATAGAGTCTATACTCTGAAGAGACTGAAACCCAGTAGTTTCTCAGTCCACAAGCTAGGATATTAGTCCAGTCCCCCTTGGCACTGAAGGTTTGGAGGATTCTTGGAGAGATATGAGTCTTCAGTCCATATTGGAAGTTGAAAAGCTGTGTCTCATGCCTTTGAAGGATGGCAAAAAGCAGTGGCAGCCTCTGGGTAGCTGCACTTACCAGTAAGACAGGCAAAACAACTGTGCTCTTTTTTTTTGATTTTTTGTCTTTTTCCTAAGATCTCAAGTTTTATACCTGAAGTAATATTTCTCAGGCCTTACTAATTATTTATTTCTGGTTATATTTCCTTTTGGACACTTAAGTTTGTTTTTGTTTTCTCAAGGTCAATTGAGGATCTTGGTCCTCAGGTTTTGGGGGGAGGAGGGAGCCCCTGGCTACTTTTGGCTTTTCATTTACGTTCCATCCACCAAGGAAAAGTCAGGTCCCTAGACCAGGCTTCCCTTTTTGAAGCATGAGCAGACTTTCCTCTTTAGACTGGACACTGGCTAATCATGAAGTAAGATCTCCAAGACTCCTGCACAGGAAGACTGGTGACTCACATTTGCAGGACATTTCAAGAGATTCCTCCATGCATACATGCCTTTAATCCCAGCACTTTGAAGGCAGAGGCAGGCAGATCTCTTTGAGATCAAGGCCAGCCTGGTCTAGCTGTGGCTACTGGGAGGCCCTGTCTCAAAAGAACCCCCTCCCTCAAATTAACAATAAACATGTGAAAAAAGTCAGTTGGCAGAAAGACTAGAAAGCTCTGCCCACCAGGGATACAAAATGAAGCACACCGAAGGGGGGAGGAAAAAAAAAAGAGCTCTCCTGGAGAGAACAGGGACGACGTAATAACTCATAAAGGGTCACCACACTCCTGTCTGCAGGACTGTCATAGTTTTTGTCAACTTGACACAAACCTAGATATACTAGGAAAGAGGGAATCACACTCAAGGAACTGTCTCAATCAAATGACCTGTGGACCTCTCTGGGGCAGACAAAAGAGAAGAGGATAACAGTACCTTCATCTCTGATTCTGTCCTCCCTCCTCCCTCATGTGCAAGTGCTTTAGGACATGATAGAGTATATAGGAAATGTAAGGTTAACTGAAGGTGGGACTCCATGAAGTAGTCAGCCATGACAGGGTAGGATATTGTGGTGATACAGATGTTTGGGTGTCTTTTCTAGTTTGCTTTCAACAGCTGTGACAAAAGACACTGACCAAACCAACTCGGGGAGGAAAGGATTTATTTGCCTCATTCTCCTGGGTCACGTTCATCTCTTAGGGACCGGTGTGGTTTTGAATGAGAATGTCCTCCATAGGCTTCAAGTAGCAGACATTTTGTCCCAGTTGGTGGCCTGTTTTGGAGTCTTGAAGGGTGGCCATGCTGGAGGAAGTATGTCACTGGGGGCTTAGAGAGTTCACAAGCCTTGAGTCTCCAGTTTCTCTCTCTCTCTCTCTCCTCTCTCCTCTCTCCTCTCTCTCTCCTCTCTCTCTCTCCTCTCTTCCTGTTTCATTGGAAGATGTGAACCTTAGCTTTCTGCTCCAGCCCTGCCACCATGCCTCCCGCCACAAGAGACTTTAATTCCCTGGAACCATCAATCATAAGCTTAAATAAACTCTTCCTTTTATAAGTTCCCTTGGTCATGGTGGTTTTTATCACAGCAACGAAAAGTAACCAGAACAGAAGAGCCCAAGGTAGGAACTCAGGGCAGGAAGCTGGAAGCAGAGCTGAAACACAGTCCATGGAGGAATGCTGCTTACTGGCTTGCTCCTCTGACCCATGCCCAGCTGCTTTCTATACAATACAGAACAACCTGCCTGGATAGCACCATCTGCATGGGCTGGCCCTCCCATGTCACTCAACAATCAAGAATACCCCACAGACATGGGCACTGGCCAGTCCAATGGAGGCAATTACTCAACTGAGGCTCCCCTAATCCAGTTATGTCAAGTTGACACTAAAGCTATCCAGCACAAGGCCAATCCTGCTCCCATAAGTAAGATGTCCCTTACCTAACAGTGCTGTAAATGAGGCCGATAAATTAATTGGGTCATCAAGTTGGACTTGGGTGGAATTCTTACTCTGATCTGTCCTGTGTGTCCTATCTCATGTGACTAGATATTTGTCTATGAAAAGTTAACCACCTGTGGTGGTTTGAATGAGAATGTCCCCATAGGCTCAAAGGATTTGGACATTTTTGTCCCCAGTTGGTGGCTTTGTTTTGGGAGATCTTAGAAGGTGTGGCCATGCTGGAGAAACATCACTGGGGGCTGAGAGAGTTCACCAAGACTTGCAGTCTCCAGTCTCCCTGCTCTGCTTCCTGTGCCTGCATGAAGGTGAGAACCTCTGCTCTCTGCTCCTGCCACCAGCCCCCCCACCACGATGGACCTAATTCCCCCGGAACCATACTTGTGGTGAAAATTGTTTTAGGGCTGCAGAGATGGCTCAGCGATAAGAGCACTGACTCGCTTCAGAGGACCCGGTTCGAATACCAGCACCCCATGGCGCTAAAACCATCTTTAAGCCGGGTGTGGTGGCACATACCTTTAATCCTGTATTGGGAGCAGAGGCAGGTGGATCTCTGTGAGTTCAGGGCCAGCTGGTCTACAAAGCAAGCTCCAGGCCACCTGGGACTAAAGGGAGACCCTGTCTCAAAATAAATAAATAAATAAAATATGATTTTTAAAAGATTAAAAAAAGAAAATTGTTTTAGATCCTTAGAGACGTCTCTGTTATCCCAGCCATTTTTTTGGAAAGACTATACTCCCCAGAAGCCTCTGGGAGAACATCCAGAAGTGCTTCTATGTTGCATAGTGTTTTCAGGAAAGACACTTTCAATCAGCAACACTGACTAGTGCATTGCACCAGAAGGGTGCATGCTTTAGCTCAGTGTCCCATCCCATGCGTCCATTGTGTCCCCCATACCCTCCCCACTTGACAGAGGTCATAGAATCACTCCAATTTCATGGGAGCACCCCCCAGGTTTGACCTGTTGCTGCTCACTCCCTCCCTGTAGTCATCTCCACTTGACTTGAAGAGACAAACCAGGCAAATTCAAAGGGAAAAGTCTCAGTGAGGCCATTACCCACAACTGCACCCTCCTTTTGGATGGCTTACATAGCCATTTTCCTCTTGCAGAATACTCAGTGGCAGCTCACCTTGCACTCCCAGAGAGTGGGAACTGCACTTAAACTGGAGTGTGGCTCTCTAGCTTTTTACCTATTTCCTGATTATGGAACAGTAACAATATCAGGGAGGCTGTAACAGAACACACAAAAGGCCTCTATGTGGGAGGCCTGGAATTCCCATTAGGAAAACATGGGTTCAGGCAAACTGAAACTGGTTCTAAGAAAATAGCAAAGAGCTTGCTTAGGTTTAAGAAGGAAGAAAACCCACAAGGATTGAAGCAGGGAAGCCTCAAGGTACTTGATTCGTCCAGTTGGGGTTATAGCTGCAGGCTGCTTTTAGCCTAAATGGAGCCTGCCAATGGTCTCTAAGCCCCATTTTAGAATGCTGTTCTCAGACCAAAGTTGTTTTCTGAATTGTTAGGGTCAAAACCTGGCCCTGACAGCACTAAACAATCAAGGCTCTAATAGATCAAATAATAGTAAAAATCAAAGAATTTGGAAATTTATTCAGTGGGTCATATTAGGAAGAACAAATAAAGAGATCCAGTGACCACTCCTCCAAGTCCATCTTCTATAGTTCTGACATGATGTTTAGGGTTTGGGGGGGTTTTGTGTATGAATGTACTGTTTGCATGGTGTTGTGCACCCATGTTCGTGCAATGCGGAGAGTCAGAAGAGGGTGTTGGATTCCCCTGGAACTGGAGTTAAAGACGGTTCTCAGCCACTCATGTGGGTTAGCATGGGGGAGTCGAACCCGTCCTCGCAAGAGGGTGTGCTCCTAACTTCTAGAGGCCATCTCTCCAGTCCAACGCTTAGGTTTTAAAAGAGGGAAAGAGGTATGCATAGCTAAGCAATCTTTGTCAAGGTGAGCTCTTGCCCGTCATCACTGTCTTACCTCCGATCTCTCTGGGCAAGGTGGTCTGATAAGTTGTTAGAATGGTGTGAAATCTCTTCTTAGAAGACAAGTTTCTCTGGCTGGCAGAGATTCCTAGAGAAATTCCCATTTCTTGTGAACCATTGGGCAGCCATGCATTAAAAACCATTTCTCCGTAACCTTTTGGCTTGAGGTACTTTTCAAAGGGTTGCTACAAATGACTCCATTTTTGTTGTTGACTTTGAGACCATCTCACTTCTAAAGCCACAAATGGCCTCAAACTCACATTCTGCTTTTGCCTCTCAAATGCTTGTGTTACAAACAAGCACCACCATGTCTAACATGGGTTCATTTCAGTTCTGACAACTTCCCCTCTCATCTTGGAACAATATTGTGTCACGACATCCCTGAGTAACCATCCATGGTTTAATCTCAGCTGTCTCCTGTTGCCAGGATGGCCCCTGTGCTGGTTGGTCTGATCTAGTCCCATGTTGGGAGCAGGGAGAGTGGGGGAGTTAGTGCAAATAAAGCCATTCTTAAAGGCCAATATTTTAAGCATCTGAGGTACAGAAGACATGTCCTTAGGTCAGGCCTACCTAGAGTCNTAAACTTTCTAACCATCAATCTAAAAGAGATTAATCATCATAATAAAAGACAGAGACTTATAAGCATTACTACTAAGCTCTCTTACCAGTGAATGTGCAAATCTCTTGAGGGTCTAACAGAAGTATGATGATCCAATAATTTATTCAAAAGAGAACTCATTTGAGATCATGAAATAAGACTGATCATAAATAGCCACACTGGGACAACAGGTTTAAATAGCTTGTTTCTGCCAGTCTCCTCTCAATGATCATAAATCTAGTATCTCCTTCATCAGATAGCAAAATTGCAATGTATAACAGCTATTTAATATGTACCTGCTTGTGGGATGGCAAAGTGGCTATACAACATATGAACTACTGAATACACTAAACTGTGGGTCTCAAGTATTTTCCATCATAGTCCATTAAGGAAAACTCGAAATCTCTCTTACCCTATTGTCATAGTTAAATTCAGCTGTCAACTTGACACACCTTAGAATCATCTGAATGCGTCCCAATGAAGGATTGCCCAAGGCAAACTGGCCTATGGCCATTCCTGTGAGAGATTGTCTTGAATGATGACTAATGTGAAAGGAAGACCCAGCCTGCTGTGGACAGCACCATCCCCAAGCAAGTGAGACTGAACCATGTAAGAAAGCCTGGTGAACATAGGGTAGGAGCGTGCCAGTAAGCAGCTTTCTTCCATTGTTTCCTCTTGAATCCCTGCTTGAGTTCCTGCCCAAAGTTCCCTCAGTGACAAACTCACCTGGCAGTGTAAGTAGAAATAAACCCTCTCCTCCCAAAGTTTCAGAGTGTTTATCACAACAGAAAGGCAAACTAGAACACTCATCTAATACTACTTTGGAATCAAAAATTAAATCAGCAGCAATATAGAGATGTCATTCTGGGACTAAACCTCAACTGAGGGGTGAATCTAGTTATGGAGCATTTGATACCATCAATCCTAATTCTTATGTATTTTGATGAGAAACTAGGTGAATTTCTGTCTTTTCGTCTCCAACCCAATGCTTAGACATAGTAAGTATGTAACTTACTGAAACTTTCTAAACCTTAGGAATAGTTGTTGTAGTTTTGGGGGGTTTTTTTGGTCTTTTTGAGACAGGGTCTCTCTGTAGCTCCAGCTGTCCTGGAATTCTAGGTAGACCAGGCTGGTCTTGAACTCACAAAGATCTGCCTGCCTCTGCCTCCCAAGTGCTAGGATTAAAGGCATGCGCCACCACGCCCGGCTGTAAATAGTTTTTGTAAATAGTTTTTGATTAAATATGACAATGTTCATAATCACCTAGCAAAGGTATTGGTCATATTAGCTAATCTTTAAACATTTCACTATGTGCTTATATATCATTCCTAGAAACCTGGGATCCAAGAATATTCTTGATAGAAATGCACATGGCTGTACAATCTAAGGATGCCAAAAAAATACTCATGAAACTAAATTAAGATCTCTAAACTTACAGTAACTTACCATTTTAACTGTCAATCATAGCAGTAACTAAAAACCATATTCAACTTAAGGCAATGCTGTTACTCTGGATGGAAAAATATGCTCCCTCCAAATTACAAGAAATTCAATTATTTGCATAAGTTCTTTCATTGAAAGAACTTTTTTATTTTGGACCCAAATGATTAGATAAAATAATGAGTTCAAATTTCAGTAAGCTAAAACATTGTCATTTATAGTTGACAAAAAACAAACTTTTGTAACCCTTCATAATCCAGAGTGACTAATAAGTCCTTTATTATACATTAAATGAAAATTTTATAGAATTTTGCTTTTTTAATTTATTTATTTATATTTTTATCGAATCTAGACCCGAGTCTCCCCCATCCCCCCACCCCACCAGAGCTCATGCATTCTCCAAACATGCTATTCATCTCTTTCTCAGTCTTTCTCAATATTCTCCATGTGGAAGTTGACTGTTTTGAGCAGAAGTTCACTGTTTCAGTCAGTTCTTTGATGCAGTCCTTTCTGTTGTTGTTGTGTGTTTCCAATATGTTCACTCCCAACTGTTGGACAAAAAGCTCAAGGGGGCGTGCACAAGGATACTTACAACTAGGTAATTGGCACTAGCATCCACAGATGGGGATACCATTGTCGTTTGTTTTCTGGGACTGTGTTACTTCACTCAGCATGTTCCTCTAGCTCCAGCCATTTTCTGCAAAGCTCATGATGTCATCTTTCTTTACTGCTGCATAGAACATCCATTGTGTAGATGTACCACATTTTCTCTATCCACTCATCAGTTGAAGGGCATTTGGGTTGGTTCCGGCTCCTTGCTATTGTGAAGAAGCTGAATAAACATGGCGTGCGTGATCTCTGCGGTGGGGTGAGTCTTGAGGGTACATGCCCAGGAGTGGTATGCTGGGTCAGGTGGCAATTTTATTCCAAGTCTTCCAAGGTTCTCCACACTGCTTTCCATAGTGGCTGCACAAGTTTACATTCCCACCAGCAGTGGATGGTGTTCCCTGTTTCCCACAAACTCTCCCAGCACTTGGTATCATTTATTTTCTTGTCCTAGCCAGTCTTATTGGAGTAAGATGATACTTAAAGTGGTTTCTATTAGCATTTCCTTAATGATTGTGATTGAACACTTCTTAAGGTGTATTCTCAGCCATCTTTCTATTCCTCACTTGTGAAGTCTTTCTTCAGCTCTTTGCTCCATCTATTGAGTGGGTCATTTGTTTTCTTTTTCTTTTTTTTTTGAGTAGTTTATATATCTGGAATCATGCTTTGTCAGATGTTTCTGCTGTGAAGGTTTCCTCCCACTCTGTGGGATTTCTCTTCACTTCCTTGATTGTTTTTTTGATGTCAGAAACTTTTGAGTTTAATGAGGTCCCATTTGTCCATTGTCACCTTAATTCTTGTGCAGCTGCTGTCTGATTTAGGAATGTTTCCAGTACTTTCAAGCTCAAGCAACATGGACCTCTCTCTAAGATGTGGTAAAATTGGAGCTGAGAATTTTACACTCCATGAAATGCTACATGATGAAGAAGAAAGCCTTTGAGTGCTACTGATCGCTGATGAGGACATGGAGTATCTATGTCCTTGTCTTCTATTTTTTTTCCTAGAATAAAACTCAATTTATTTTTAAAATTTATTATAGCCCCTTCGGGAATGGGTCTAGACTTGATCAGAAATTTTGTTTGAAATGCATAAAGCTTCAATAAAAATTGGCTAAAAAAAGTTAAAAAGGCAACATAGTGAGCTCCAGGCCAGCTGGGACTTAAAGGGTCACCCTGTCTCAAAAATACCAAAAAAAATTCATAGAGTTGTTAAAAGCTCTCTATAAATAAGGAAATCATGGTTAGAGACTAACCGGTACAGCTGAGGTATTTTCTAGAAAAGTACAGTACAATATCACACAACAGGTATCAGAAGCTACAGTATCTAAGCACACGTACACATAGAGACTGCTTGTAACCATGCAGGTTGATTTCCAGTGTCCAGGACTGAAGAGCTATAAATGGTTTATTTTTACAAGATAAGGACATTTCTCAAATCCAGTGTCTTCATTATTTTTGAAATTAGCTGATTTTCCCCTAAGAACCAACCATTCTCTGAAAAAAACACTTGAGGAAAACAGACATCTATGAAGTCTATACATTCTATTCTGAGTTTTTTCAAATTATGGCTTTTGGCTTTTTGTTGTCATGGAACAAATTTCTTGGATTGGAAAAAGACAGTTTTAAAAATGTAATGAAAAATAATAAAGCAGAAGAGAAAAAAACAGTACGGATTTTTGGTTTTAAAGTATCTCATTAAAATTATCTTATTGGGGCTGGAGTGATGGCCTAGTGGTTCGGACCTCCTATTGCTCTTGCAGAGGACCCAGGTTTGAGCCCCAGCACCCACATGGCAGCTGAGAACCGTCTTTGACTCCAGTTCCAGGGGAATCTGACACCTTCTTCTGACCTCCGTGGCATTGCATGACACAGGTGCACAAACTTACATGCAGACAGTACATTCATACACATAAAAATAAATAAAATTTAAAAAATTATCTTAGTGTACATATGTATGCAGGTGTGTGCATGTATGAATAGGTCATATGAGGTTTCTAGCTTTAGTGTTAAATTTCTCTAGCTTTGGTTTCTGGTAAATAAAGAAATTCTGAGGGCTTTTCAACTAAAATAATGCTTTCTCAGGTTTGGGTTATGAATAATGTAAGAAACTTATTTAAATAAATGCCAGTTTTTAAAACAGAATGCGACTTTCTTGTTCCAAGTTATGGATGAAGGGGCTATAATAAATTTTAAAAATAAATTTTGAGTTTTATTCTAGGAAAAAAAAATAGAAGACAAGGACATAGATACTCCATGTCCTCATCAGCGATCAGTAGCACTCAAAGGCTTTCTTCTTCATCATGTAGCATTTCATGGAGTGTAAAATTCTCAGCTCCAATTTTACCACATCTTAGAGAGAGGTCCATGTTGCTTGAGCTTGAAAGTACTGGAAACATTCCTAAATCAGACAGCAGTTGCACAAGAATTAAGTTCGACAATCGACAAATGGGACCTCATTAAACTGAAAAGCTTCTGTACATCAAAAGAAACAATCAAGGAAGTTAAGAGAAATCCCACAGAGTGGGAGGAAACCTTCACAGCAGAAACATCTGACAAAGCATTGATTTCCAGAATATATAAACTACTCAAAAAACAAAGAAGAAAGAAATCAAATGACCCGCTCAATAGATGGAGCAAAGAGCTGAACAGAGACTTCACCAGTGAGGAATTAGAGATGGCTGAGAAACACCTTAAGAAGTGTTCAACATCACTAATCATTAAGGAAATGCTAATCGAAACCACTTTAAGATATCATTTTACTCCAATAAGACTGGCTAGGATCAAGAAAATAAATGATATCAAGTGCTGTAGAGGTTGTGGGGAAAGGGAAACACTCATCCACTGCTGGTGGGAATGTAAACTTGTGCAGCCACTATGCAAAGCAGTGTGGAGAACCTTGGAAGACTTGGAATGAACTTGCCACCTGACCCAGCCATACCACTCTGGGATGTACCCTCAAGACTCACCCACCCAGAGTACATGCACTGCCATGTTTATTTCAGCTCTCTTCACAATAGCAAGGAGCCGGAACCAACCCAAACGCCCTTCAACTGATGAGTGGATAGAGAAAATGTGGTACATCTACACAATGGAGTTCTATGCAGCAGTAAAGAAAGATGACATCATGAGCTTTGCAGGAAAATGGCTGGAGCTAGAGGACATGCTGAGTGAAGTAACACAGTCCCAGAAAAACACACGACGAATGGTATCCCTCATACGTGGATGCTAGTGCCAATTACCTTGTTGTAAGTATTTCTTGTGCACGGCCCCTTGAGCTTTTGTCCAAAGCAGTTGGAGTGATGCATAATTGGAAACAACAACAACAACAACAACAGAAAGGACTGCGTCAAAGAACTGACTGAAACAGTGAACTTCTGCTCAAAACAGTCAACTTCCACATGGAGAATATTGAGAAAGACTGAGAAAGAGATGAATAGCATGTTTGGCAGAATGCATGAGCTCTGGTGCGGTGGGGGGATGGGGGGACTCGGGTCTAGATTTGATAAAAAATATAAATAAATAAATTAAAAAAGAAGCAAAATTCTATAAAATTTTCATTTTATGTATAATAAAGGACTTATTAGTCACTCTGGATTATGAAGGGTTCCAAAAGTTTGTTTTTTGTCAACTATAAATGACAATGTTTTAGCTTACTGAAACTTGAAATCATTATTTTATCTAATCATTTGGGTCCAAAATAAAAAAGTTCTTTCAATGAAAGAACTTATGCAAATAATTTAATTTCTTGTAATTTGGAGGGAACATATTTTTCCATCCAGAATAATAGCATTGCCTTAAGTTGAATATGGTTTTTAGTTACTGCTATGATTGACAGTTAAAATGGTAAGTTACTGTAAGTTTAGAGATCCTAATTTAGTTTCATGAGTATTTTTTTGGCATCCTTAGATTGTACAGCCATATGCATTTCTATCAAGAATATTCTCGGATCCCAGGTTTCTAGGAATGATATATAAGCACATAGTGAAATGTTTAAAGATTTGCTAATATGACCAATACCTTTGCTAGGTGATTATGAACATTGTCATATTTAATCAAAAACTATTTACAGCCAGGCGTGGTGGCACACGCCTTTAATCCTAGCACTTGGGAGGCAGAGGCAGGCAGATCTTTGTGAGTTCAAGACCAGCCTGGTCTACCTAGAGTTCCAGGACAGCTGGAGCTACAGAGAGACCCTGTCTCAAAAAGACCAAAAAAACCCCCAAAAACTACAAAAACTATTCCTAAGGTTTAGAAAGTTTCAGTAAGTTACATACTTACTATGTCTAAGCATTGGGTTGGAGACGAAAAGACAGAAATTCACCTAGTTTCTCATCAAAATACATAAGAATTAGGATTGATGGTATCAAATGCTTCATAACTAGATTCACCCCTCAGTTGAGGTTTAGTCCCAGAATGACATCTCTATATTGCTGCTGATTTAATTTTTGATTCCAAAGTATATATGATGAGTGTTCTAGTTTGCCTTTCTGTTGTGATAAACACTCTGAAACTTTGGGAGGAGAGGGTTTATTTCTACTTACACTGCCAGGTGAGTTTGTCACTGAGGGAACTTTGGGCAGGAACTCAAGCAGGGATTCAAGATGAAACAATGGAAGAAAGCTGCTCACTGGCACACTCCTACCCTATGTTCACCAGGCTTTCTTACATGGTTCAGTCTCACTTGTTTGGGGATCGTGCTGTCCACAGCAGGCTGGGTCTTCCTTTCACATTAGTCATCAATCAAGACAATCTCTCACAGGAATGGCCATAGGCCAGTTTGCCTTGGGCAATCCTTCATTGGGACCCATTCAGATGATTCTAAGGTGTGTCAAGTTGACAGCTGAATTTAACTATGACAATAGGGTAAGAGAGATTTTGAGTTTTCCTTAATGGACTATGATGGAAAATACTTGAGACCCACAGTTTAGTGTATTCAGTAGTTCATATGTTGTATAGCCACTTTGCCATCCCACAAGCAGGTACATATTAAATAGCTGTTATACATTGCAATTATGCTATCTGATGAAGGAGATACTAGATTTATGATCATTGAGAGGAGACTGGCAGAAACAAGCTATTTAAACTTGTTGTCCCAGTGTGGCTATTTATGATCAGTCTTATTTCATGATCTCAAATGAGTTCTCTTTTGAATGATAAATTATTGGTTCATCATACTTCTGTTAGACCTTCAAGAGATTTGCACATTCACTGGTAAGAGAGCTTAGTAGTAATGCTTATAAATCTCTGTCTTTTATTATGATGATTAATCTCTTTTAGATTGATGGTTAGAAAGTTTAGTGGAGATATTCACAAGTCTCTTTTTTGGTAATGGCTACTCTCTTTTTAGTCTGATGGTTAAATGTTAATTGTTAACTTGATTGGACTGAAAAACACCTAGTAAAGCAATTCTGGAGTGTCTTTGAAAGTATTTCCAGGAACCCTTAGAACTTAAAGGCTCTGTTCTAATGAATAAATTAATCCCTTAATTGGTTCCTAATATGGTGAGAGGTAGGCGGTGAGTCATATTTGGTGGCAGTAGGTCACAGGGATTCTCTTGTGGGCTATATCTTGGCCCTGGATATTTTTGTACTTCTTCTCTCTGCCTTCTGTGTGCCATGTGAGCTGCTTTGACATAACCTCCCTGCCATGAGGTACTGAAATCTCTCAAACCGTGAGCCATAATAAATATTTCATCATTACATTTTGTCCCATACTTGGTCACAACAACATGAAAGTAATTAGTACATGTAGTCAACTTCTGTAATGGTTCCCAATATTCATGACCTTGTAAAATTTTCCCCTTTAAATTGTATTAGACCTAATAATTTTCTTGTAATGAATGAGATTTATCAAAAATTATGGAATTTTGCTTCTGAGATTAGGCTATTAATACATCTTATTGCATTATTTCATTTTGTATGTTGAACTATTCTTGCATTCCAGGAACAAATTCCACTTGGCTGTGGTATTTCATCTTTTAAATATATTATTGAATTTTACTTTTTACCATTTTATTGAGAAATTTTACATCAACAAATAATCATCAGGACATTGGTCTATGGATTACTTTTCTTGTCATGTCTTTACCTTAAATAACAATGTAGTACTGATCTGTAGAGGGAGTTTGAAGTGTTCCCTCCTCTTCAATTTTCTGGAACTGCTTTAGGATGATCGACAGTAATTATTTTTTAATTGTTTGACAGAATTTGCCAGGGAAAGCATTCTGTCCTTGGCTTTTCTTTGCTAGCAAGTATCTGAATGCGGATTCAATTTCTTACTAGTTTTTGATTTTTCTGAATTTTTTATTTCTTCCTGATTTCATCGTGGTTTGGTGTACCTTGGGCTTGTCGATTTTTTTTTTTTTACAAAAGTTATATATTTTTTCATGTACTATTCTCTTATGAACTTTTTGTTTGTTGGTTGGTTTATTTTGCAATGCTGGTGACTGAATCCAGGACCTCACAGAAGCTGGACAAGTGCTCTGTTATTGAGCTGTGCCTTCTGGGTTCCAAACTCCTTTTAACTTGGCAGACATATTTTCTTTTTCATTTGATTGGACTCAATTCTCCTTTTTTTCCTTCTAAAAAGTTATAGGTTTGTTGATTTGTTAATATCTTGAATAACCAACTTTTATTTTTTTATTTTCTCTAATACATTTATCTTTGCTCTAATCCTTATTATTTACTTTTCTTTGCTAATTTTGTCTTTGATTCATTCTGTATTTTCTAATTCCTTAAAGCATTGAGATTGCCTAGTTAAGAAACTTTTCTTTGGGCTGGAGAGATGGCTCATTGGTTAAGAGCGCTGACTGCTCTTGAAGAGGACCTGGGTTTGATTCCCAGCACCCACATGGCAGCTAAAAACTGTCTTTAAGCTGGGCATGGTGGCACATGCCTTTAATCCTAGCACTGGGGAAGCAGAATCTTGAGGATCTCTGTGAGTTCAAGGCCATCTTGATCTACACACTGAATTCCAGGCCAGCTAGGCTATAGGGAGACCCCGTCTCAAAAAAAAAAAAAACAAAAAAAAACTTTTCTTTCCTTCTTTTTTAAATTATTTTATTTATTTATTTATTTATTTATTATTACTCTTTTTGAGACGTCTCCCTACAGCCCCAGCTACCCCGAACTCACTCTGTGACCAGGCTGGCCTTGAACTCACACAGATCCACCTGCCTCTACCTCCCAGGTGCTAGGATTAAAGGCATGCACCACCACCCCCAGCTCTAAACTTTTATTTTTAATTATTTATTTATTTGTGTGTATGAGAGGGTTTTATGCATACATGTTCGTGCATCATGGGTGTGCAATGCCTGTGGAGCTTAGATGTTGGTGTCAGATCCCCTAAAACTGGAGTAATCCAGTGTTCTGGGAGCCAAACTGAGTCCTGTGCAAGAGCAGTTTAACAGCTTAACCACTGAGCTATTTCCCTAGTCCTAGCCCTCCTGAAAGTCACTCTGTTGACCAGGCTGGTCTTGACCTCACAGACATCTACCTGCCTCTGGCTACAAAGGGCTGGGGTTAAAGTCACGTGGCTCCTCACCCAGCATAGTCCCTATTTTATTTTTCATTTGTTTACTTTTTTTTTTTTTTAACACAAATTCACAGAAGACCTTGTACAGCCTGTAAGTATGTTGCTGGGGTTTAGATGTTTTCCAAGTTATTTTTTTTCAAAACCAATTTTTTTAAATTGAGTTGGTGCATTCATCAACATTCCTTATCAATGTAGACCGTTCCCCCTTCCTGCTCCCTCCCCGCCAGAGCTCATGCGTTCTGCCATACATAGTCTTTTTTCTTTTTCTCAGTCTTTTTAAAAATTTTCAATGCAGAAGTTGACTGTTTTGAGCAGAAGTTTTCTGTTCAGTCAGTTCTTTGACACAGTCATTTTTTTTGTTGTTGTTCCTTCCAATTTGTATTGCTCTAAAATATGCATACATACAGACCACACGTATACCAAAATTATAACATCTGAAATAAACTATAGGTTAATTCCAAACATGTTTAAGGATTACATTTGACATAGAGTTTTATTTCAGGTAAAGAAAAAATTATTAATTTACATTCCTACATTATATAACAAGTTGATGAGTAACATCAGTTATTATGTTTACTAAAAAAGAAAAATAAAAAGAATTATTCAGTTTGCCTTACAAACAGAGATTTGTTGCTAGGTCCACAAATGGAGGGACATATACATTTGTTTCTCTGGGCTTNGTGTTCTAGTTTGCCTTTCTGTCTAGATACAACCACTCTGAAACTTGGGAGGAAGGGTATGGTTTATATTTCTACTATACACCTGCCAGGTGAGTTTAGTCACTGAGTGGAACTTGGCCGGGCAAGGAATTCAAGCAGGGAAAACCTCGAACGCCTAACTGAAACAATGGCAAGAATGCTGCCCTCAACTCAAGGCACACCTCGCACTACACCTATGCGCTGATCGTTCAACCCAAGACCTTATCCTTCTCTAATCGGTCTCCATATACACACACTCACACAGCCCAGCTCTGACTTATCGCAGGAGTCACCGTCTACTGTTGTTGGGGATTCGTGCTCGAGTGTCCCAATGCCCCCAGCTTGGGGCGTTCCTTTCACCTCCGATTCATTCATACACATCCCAAGCGACAATCTCTTCACCTCAAGAATGCGCCATAGCAGCCAAGTGTTTTGCCTTGAGGAAACTCCTTCCATTGGACACCATTCAACGATGATTCTACAGGGGGTGCCGTCCGCCCGCGCGCTGTGCCCCCGCACCGACCGACCTACGGACTTCGCCCTCGCGCTACAGCCACCCACGGCCACCTGTCAAGCCCCTGCGCCTGCCCATCTGGTGCCTCATGTCAAGTTTGACAAGCATCCCTGAATTAAACTTTATGAACCAAACTAGTCGCGTAAGAAGATTTTGACATCAACCAGGTACTCCTTAACTCGCGATACCATATGATGGACATCCAATATACTTTTGAGCGGCACGGCCCACAGTTTCCGGTGTGATTCCATGTGAAGCTTCGCGGTACATTGGGCTTGGTTATAGCCACTTTGCCATCCCAAAAGCAGGTACATATTAAATAGCTGTTATACATTGCAATTTTGCTATCTGATGAAGGAATACTAGATTTATGATCATTGAGAGGAGATGGCAGAAACAAGCTATTTAAACCTGTTGTCCCAGTGTGGCTATTTATGATCAGTCTTATTTCATGATCTCAAATGAGTTCTCTTTTGAATGATAAATTATTGGTTCATCATACTTCTGTTAGACCTTCAAGAGATTTGCACATTCACTGGTAAGAGAGCTTAGTAGTAATGCTTATAAATCTCTGTCTTTTATTATGATGATTAATCTCTTTTAGATTGATGGTTAGAAAGTTTAGTGGAGATATTCACAAGTCTCTTTTTAGTCTGATGGTTAAATGTTAATTGTTAACTTGATTGGACTGAAAAACACCTAGTAAAGCAATTCTGGAGTGTCTTTGAAAGTATTTACAGGAACCCTTAGAACTTAAAGGCTCTGTTCTAATGAATAAATTAATCCCTTAATTGGTTCCTAATATGGTGAGAGGTAGGTTGTGAGTCATATTTGGTGGCAGTAGGTCACAGGGATTCTCTTGTGGGCTATATCTTGGCCCTGGATATTTTTGTACTTCTTCTCTCTGCCTTCTGCATGCCATGTGAGCTGCTTTGATGTAACCTCCCTGCCATGAGGTACTGAAATCTCTCAAACCGTGAGCCATAATAAATATTTCATCATTACATTTTGTCCCATACTTGGTCACAACAACATGAAAGTAATTAGTACATGTAGTCAACTTCTGTAATGGTTTCCAATATTCATGACCTTGTAAAATTTTCCCCTTTAAATTGTACTAGACCTAATAATTTTCTTCTAATGAATGAGATTTATCAAAAATTATGGAATTTTGCTTCTGAGATTAGGCTATTAATACATCTTATTGCATTAATTCATTTTGTATGTTGAACCATTCTTGCATTCCAGGAACAAATTTCACTTGGCTGTGGTATTTCATCTTTTAAATATATTATTGAATTTTACTTTTTACCATTTTATTGAGAAATTTTACATCAACAAATAATCATCAGGACATTGGTCTATGGATTACTTTTCTTGTCGTGTCTTTACCTTAAATAACAATGTAGTACTGATCTGTAGAGGGAGTTTGAAGTGTTCCCTCCTCTTCGATTTTCTGGAACTGCTTTAGGATGATCGACAGTAATTATTTTTTAATTGTTTGACAGAATTTGCCAGGGAAAGCATTCTGTCCTTGGCTTTTCTTTGCTAGCAAGTATCTGAATGCGGATTCAATTTCTTACTAGTTTTTTTTTTTCTGAATTTTTTATTTCTTCCTGATTTCATCGTGGTTTGGTGTACCTTGGGCTTGTCGATTTTTTTTTTTTTTACAAAAGTTATGTATTTTTTCATGTACTATTCTCTTATGAACTTTTTGTTTGTTGGTTGGTTTATTTTGCAATACTGGTGATTGAATCCAGGACCTCACAGAAGCTGGACAAGTGCTCTGTCATTGAGCTGTGCCTTCTGGATTCCAAACTCCTTTTAACTGGCAGGCATATTTTCTTTTTCATTTGATTGGACTCAATTCTCCTTTTATTCCTTCTAAAAAGTTATAGGTTTGTTGATTTGTTAATATCTTGAATGACCAACTTTTATTTTTTTTATTTTCTCTAATACATTTATCTTTGCTCTAATCCTTATTATTTACTTTTCTTTGCTATTTTGTTTTATTTTTTTTTTTTTTTTTTTTTTAAGAATTTTCTTTTTGGGCTGGAGAGATGGCTCATTGGTTAAGAGCGCTGACTGCTCTTGAGAGGACCTGGGTTTGATTCCCAGCACCCACATGGCAGCTAAAAACTGTCTTTAAGTGGCTGGTGGTGCACATCTGCATCCAATGGGAGAGCGAATCAGGGTCTCTGTGAGTTTAGGCCATCTTGATCTACACACTGAATTCCAGGCCAGCTAGGCTATAGGGAGACCCCGTCTCAAAAAAAAAAAAAAAAAAAAAAAACTTTTCTTTTTCCTCTTTCTTAAATTTTATTTATTTATTTTATTTTTATTATTTATCTTTTTTGAGACGGTCTCCCTACAGCCCCAGCTACCCTGGAACTCACTCTGTAGACCAGGCTGGCCTTGAACTCACACAGATCCACCTGCCTCTACCTCCCAGGTGCTAGGATTAAAGGCATGCACCACCACCCCCAGCTCTAAACTTTTATTTTTAATTATTTATTTATTTGTGTGTATGAGAGGGTTTTATGCATACATGTTTGTGCATCATGGGTGTGCAATGCCTGTGGAGCTTAGATGTTGGTGTCAGATCCCCTAAAACTGGAGTAATCCAGGTTCTGGGAGCCAAACTGAGTCCTGTGCAAGAGCAGTTTAACAGCTTAACCACTGAGCTATTTCCCTAGTCCTAGCCCTCCTGAAAGTCACTCTGTTGACCAGGCTGGTCTTGACCTCACAGACATCTACCTGCCTCTGGCTACAAAGGGCTGGGGTTAAAGTCACGTGGCTCCTCACCCAGCATAGTCCCTATTTTATTTTTCATTTTGTTTTACTTTTTTTTTTTTTAACACAAATTCACAGAAGACCTTGTACAGCCTGTAAGTATGTTGCTGGGGTTTAGATGTTTTCCAAGTTATTTTTTTTTTTTTTTTTCAAAACCAATTTTTTTAAATTGAAGTTTGGTGCACTTCATACAACATTCCTTACTCAAATGTAGACCCGTTCCCCCTTCCTTGCTCCCACCCCGCCAGAGCTCATGCGTTCTGCCATACACGTCTTTCATCTTTTTCTCAGTCTTTTTTAAATTTTCAATGCAGAAGTTGATGTTTTGAGCAGAAGTTTCTGTTCAGTCAGTTCTTTGACCCAGTCATTTTTTTGTTGTTGTTCCTTCCAATGTATTGCTCTAAAATATGCATACATACAGACCACACGATATACCAAATTATAACATCTGAAAATAAACTATAGGTTAATTCCAAAACATGTTTAAGGATTTACATTTTGACATTAGAGTTGTATTCAGGTAAAGAAAAAATTATTAATTTACATTCCTACATTATATAACAAGTTGATGAGTAACATCAGTTATTATGTTTACTAAAAAAGAAAAATAAAAAGAATTATTCAGTTTGCCTTACAAACAGAGATTTGTTGCTAGGGTCCACAAATGAGGGACATGATACATTTGTTTCTCTGGGACTTCACTTAGCATAATGGCTTCTTGTTCCAGTTGCAAAATTCACGATGTCATCTTTCTTTTCATATTATGTAATGTATAGTTTTTTATCCACTCATTGGTGGCTTGCAGCTCTTCTGCTATTTCAGCTTAGACTGATGGGAAACCCTGTCTCAAAAAGACCTAGAAAAAATAAAAAAAATTAAAAGCAATAATTTTGTTATATAAAGACTATGTATCCTTACCTTGGCCAATAAATAGTCTAAAGGACAACATGGATAACAGAAAAATTAGCAATCATGACATAGCTTATATCCATGTCAGTTTATGAGATGCTCATCGTATCAGATATTTGTCTACTGCTATTAGAAAACCTCTTGATCCCCCAGAGCCCATTAAAAAGCTGGGAGTTGGATAGGGAGAGGCAGAAGCAAAGGGTCCTGGTTGTTTTTGGATAGTCCCAATAGCCTACTTAGCGAGCTTCAGACCAATGAGACACTGTAGCAAAAGAAAAATGTGGATGTGGCTGAGAAACTATAGGCAAGATTGTCCTCTGTCATCCATACACACATGCACACATAGAATTCATGTATGTATGCACACACCTGCACACAGAAAAACTATAAAACCTCTGACACTCACTTAAACACTTATATGTGTTGTGGACACTGCTTCCTCTGTTCAGCCAAGGAAACTTATACAATGAAAAGTTTATTTGACCTCTGTTTGCAGAGGGAATGGAGGCCCTAATGGAAGGGGAGGCTTGGCAGGAGAGTTGGTCAGAGCAGAAGATCAGGAGATCACATCTTCAAGCAGGCACAGGTAACAGAAAGAGACTGGGAATCTGGCAAGGCTTAGGAACTCTCCAAGCCCTCCCTCAGTGAGGTGCTTTTCCACCGACTCTGCACTTCCTAAAACCTCCCCACACAGCACCACCACTGGAGACAAAGTGTCCAAGTACTTGGAGCCTAAGGGGGACATTTTCATTCACACCACCACACTCTCACACTGTTACCACAGCTTTAGGTGCAAGAAACACAGTTACAATATTTTCTTCTTGCTTTCCTTGATTTTTGCTATTTTTAATATTCTACCTATGATAATCTTCTGGTTTGCATCCAATCAGTAGATGTATTTCTTAGAAAAAAATTTCTTTTTTATGTTTGTGTGTGTGTGTGTGTGTGTGTGTGTGTGCGCGCGCGCATGCGTGCGAGCACGTGTTCCTGTATGTGAATGTTGACAGGTCAGAAACAACCACTGGCATTGCCCTTTGCCTTCTACCTTGTTTGAAACAGGGTCTCTTCTCCACCCTGTGCTCCAGGCTACTGGTCCTGAGAGCTTCCTGGGATTCTGTTCATTCTGTTCTTTCTCTGCCTCCCGTGATGCCGTAGGAGCACTGGGCTTATAGACACGTGCTCTGCACTTGTTCTGAAGATGCAAACACGGTCTTCATGCCTCTGTGGGAATTGAATTTTTCCTTTTTATTTATTTATTTATTTATTTTTTTATAACAGTCTGTGCTTTATTGCCAAGAGAACATTGACATGGGGGAATGTTAGATATTAGGCAAAGAAGTTGGCTCACTCCCACAACCCTAGACTCTGCCCCATGGTGGCTAGTGGATGGGACTACTGCCTCATGTCCTTTAAATCTGCTAAACAGTAACAGAAAGTCATCTATCTTTTTCTGAGTTTAAGGTTACAGAATTATGATTTATTTTAACCAATATAAATCTCGGTAGATATCACCCATCCCGTGAATCTGTGTGTGCACCTGAAACTCCCTCAGTTTTTAAAGGCAGAGCATTAAGGAAATGATGTCAGGATGCGTGTCACTCTGTCAGTTATGGCATGAGCCTCAGAACCTTGACATCACAGAGTCCAGTCACCTTGGCGACTGCTGAATCCTCAGACTTCAGCAGTTGGTTTGCCAACCGCTGAAGCCACTTCTTGGTATTTAGTGCCAAAGAAGCTAAATAGAAATTCAAATTCACTGAAAGACTCTCCAATAAAGACTTCACTGGAAAAGGTATTCTCTTAGTAACTATTTTTGTCCCTCATGATGACAGGGAGACTCAGAAAATGGTCTTTCTTGTTTCCTTTAGGGTAGATGAACTGGTTCTTAGCTCCAGCACTGGCTTCAGGGAAAGTAAATCCTCTAATAATAATGTTTGGCTCTGTTCATTTCAAGAAAGCAGGCTTTGTCCTGTCAGGAAGATAAGCTCTGAGCTTCATGAGAGACTGATTTCTGAAAGTTTATGAAAATATCTGTATTATTAAGAGATTGCTTTTATGCTTTACTTTATAACCAGGAAGATTCTGTTGAAAGGATTATACTTGTAACAAACATCTAAGGATGTCCTGGTATTTGAAGACTTTCTATTGTTTCCAATAATTTTTGCTGATGTTTAGCATGTGTTTCCCCAAATGTAAACAACATTACTTTAGACAAAATGGGAATGTCTTTCTAGGAATCTGCGTCTCTTTTCATTTCATGCTAACAAGCAGTGAGGTTGTACACTGACTAATCCCATGTCACTGCTCCCCAGATGGTGGATTATTATTCTCCTTTCCCTCTTGACACCTTTGTTTCACTGGATCTTAGTTGCCTGTCAAGTATAAACTATTATATCTATCTGAGTCTTTCTTGAATTGTCAAACCTAATAGTTTCATAAAGAATTCTTTATGAAAATTCAATTTAAGATAAAAATTTTAAGACACTAGAGAAATGTGATTACATTGTTCCTTCAAAAACCAACAGAACCTGCTTAAAGTGAATAATTCAATGTAAAACTTCAGAATACATTTATGTATACATATATATTATACACATTTGACATACTGAAAGTATCTATGATCAAGGAACTCAATCTATTTAACCTCTCTAAAACTCTTTGTGTTACTGGGGATTCGCATTGCTTGCTCTTCTTCATGGAACCTTGGGAATACCATGCAGCCACACTCTGAGCTTTTTCTTTGTGTCACAATAGATTGAGCATTCTCTTAATTTCCATGCCTTTCCCGGTGGACAGCAGCAGTGACTCACCAGTCATCCCCTTCCTGATTACCTTCTGTCTTAATTTTCCCAGAATTTGGTATAACTAGAAGAGGGAAGTTAAACTTTCCACAGCTTTCTCTTCAAATGCTTTCCCTCCTCTCTAAGTTCATAATTGAGAAAATCCTACCTTTTCTTATGTCTTTCATATGAAAAGGCACAGTTGTAATAACCATGTATCACTTATAACAAGACTCTTTTTTGATGCAGATTCTGTTCATATTTTTTTTGATTCCTTAAACACAGCCACTTTAAAATTTTATTTTTGCAAACCATGAATTGTGATGATTTATCCATGAACTAAGCATGGCAATTCTTTACGTAATTGTCCTTGTCCATTACAGCGCCCTCCATAGTAGCTGTATTTCTGCATATGGCCAACAGTGTCTTCAAGCTAAGCTACTGTTTGATTTCCTCAGTTTTCTTCAAAGGTGGGTCTACTGCTGACTCTGCATGCTTGGACATTTGTTAGGCAGGGCTCCTTCCCTCACTACCAACTGTTAGACGTGTAGGTGTAACAAGGACTAGAAGCTTCAGGGTCCAAAGAAAGACTGGTATGCTAATATCCCATTATGCCAACATTCCATGGTCTGTATGTGCAGTTGAGTGTCAGGGTCCTAAGCACTGTGTCTCCCTGCTTGGTGAAGATAATGGCACAGCTACTTCCTCCACAGAAGCAGGGAAGCGTGTGCATTTCAGTTCATTCTAACCTGACCTGAACTTGGTCATTGGAGATTCTGGTCACTCTGGGGTGGGGTTTGCTCAGGGGCATTCTGTTCTCTTTTTCTCATTTTTACTATTTTTATTCATTCTTTGTGCATTTTATGTAATATGTCATGATTTAATTTAGATCCCCTTAGCCCTTCCAGACCACCCATAGTGTCTCTGGACCAGAATTCAGGTATTCTGTCATCTGTGCAAAGTGCTATCCAGTCAAACAGTTCTACCCAGGTGCCCTAGGTGCAATTTCATCCACTGGGGTCTAACCATCTTATCTCAAGTCACTCCTTGAAAGGATATTTACTCTCTTAGCCCTTAGTAATCATTGTCAATACTTCCATGGCTAGGGCTGGCTCCCAATGCCCACTTCCCTATCCTATGCTGATTTGTCGTCTGGTGAAGTCTTCCTGTGTCGTGTGCATTGCTTCAAGTTCTTACCAACAAGTTCCCAGGGCCTGAAAGCTTCTGTTTCCTTATGCTCATGCACCAACTCTGGCTCTTACAATCTTTTTGTCTCTCTTATGCAAAGTTTCATTCCCAGGGCTTCCAGCCACTCCTCAAGCAAGGGTAGTTTAACTCTTTCTTTCTAATTTTTTAACATCTTTCTTCTAATTTCTCTGAATACCCCAAAAGTGACAGCTTCTGACTCTATATGGGCATAGCATTTGGGTTGTTCAGGTGTCAGTTTATTAGACTGAGTTTCAGTGTCTTAATGTCAGGGACTTCTGCANAGGTCTGAGACTCACAACTGAGTCTCCATTCCCTGCTCCTTCAGCTTGATAAGGGACAGGCTGGAGAAATGCATGGTGTTTCTGTCTTCAGTCTGCTCCAGGGCACCACACTGGCAGCCCTGTCATTGACCCTGCAGGAGCACTTGGCAGACAACTCAGGTAAGGACAATGTTTGTCAGCTTTTATCTTGGAGTTTTCCACCAGTTGGGCAGTGCTGGCTGCAATCTCCTGGGAGCAGAGGATGAGTTCCTTGTACTTGCCCATGGGAAGCACCATCTTGTCAGCAGACTCCACCATCTGTGTGGCTCTCCAACCCAGTGCCTTGAGATGAGGCCTTCAGTCCACCCTGAATTCTTGGCATAAAATCCCTGTTGTGTGGGTGCCCCCATGACACTCTCCACAATTTCCTTCTGAAGGCTGGTAGAGGCTGTTACTAGGACCCGGATGGCCTTCATCAAGTCTGCACAGGAGTTGAAGATCCTCTTGTTGACCTCCAGTTTCACCCCTGAGCTCTCTTGGTGGGCTGGGTCATCTTTCCTCAATCTTCCGTATTCATTGTCAGTGGCTGCAGAGCTGTCTGCCATCTCCATGTCAACCACAGCTCTTAGTTCCTCTTGCCCCAGATCTAGGCTCTTAGGCCTCAGCTCCTGGCCTAGCTGAAGGATGGCCGGCAGGGCATCCATATCAAGCTGGGCTGTGCCCTTGGAAGTGCTGTCTGGTCCTGCACCTGTCCCATGAGCTCCAGAGCCTGGGCCCCACACTCCCTGCCTGTGTCAACCAGGCTGTCAGCAGGATCACAGGGTGCCATCTTGAGGATGGAATCCAGGGCCAGATGGGAGAAGTGGGTCTTACAACATGGAGAAGTGTGAGTGGGCGGGATAAAGTACAAAATCAGGGATCTGTCACATCCATGTTTATTTCTGGAGAAGATTTGCTTCTTCCTTTTAGGTGAATGATTATCTTTTCACATTCATTTTTGTTTTCTTTTTTTATCATATTTGGGTTTGAGTGTTTGCACAGATGCATGCGTTCAGAGGTCAGAAGACAATTGCAAAAGTTGGTTCTCTCATTCCATCTTATGGTGTCCAGGAAAGGAACTCAAATCTTCTGGTTGACAGTAGACACCTTTACCTCCTGCCTAAGCTCTGTCTTGTTTGAAAAGGGATTTTCACTGGTAATTGATCAATACACCACTGATTTACTTAAAGGATGAACAGTAGGTATGCATGTAATTTCAGGTTCTATGGCATCCACATGTTCTGAGTGACATAAAGGTGAAGAAAAATGATTATAATATTGATATAATGAAGGAAAATAATACTGATTTTCATTGCATATTAATAAATGACATATTGACACCACCATCCTTACCCCTAGTGACTGGACGCTTTATCTTAGAAGTTATTTAAATATATGCTTTTATAATTATAGTGTGGCCTTTGAGGGAAGCGAATTGTGATTTAAAAGAATAACATAAAATGAAAAAGAATGCAAATATTCCCATGTCAATTCTAGCAATATTAACCTCCTGGTTCCACATCTGGACATCCTTTCACCCCACTGCTCTGTCCTCAGCATGGCAATGCTGAGAGAGAGCAAGATGTATTTGAAGAGATAGAGCCTTAAGGTGGCTAAGCTGTCACTGGGAGACTGAAGAGTAGAAGGTTGTTTTAATGGGGCATTTGCATGAGAATGATAGAGGACACTACAAGCCCCTCTGCACTCTCTCTAGCCCTGCCATTTACTGCACTAGTGTTGACCAGAGGCCAATGGAGGCGACTACTGCCTCCTGTCCTTTAAGTCATCAAAGCAGTAACAGAAAATCATCTGTCTTTTCAGTTTAAGGTTACAGAATTATAATTTATTTTAACCAGTATAAATCTCAGCAGAATATCAGCCACACCATGAAACTGTGTGAATGTGAAAGTACCTCAAGTTTTTAAAGTAGGAGCATTAAGGAAATGATGTCAGGATGTGTGTCACTCTGTCAGTTATGGCATGAGCCTCAGAACCTTGACATCACAGAGTCCAGTCACCTCGGCGACCACTGGATCCTCAGACTTCAGCAGTTGGTTTGCCAACAGCTGAAGCCACTTCTTGGTATTTAGTGCCAAAGAAGCTAAATAGAAATTAAAATTCATTGGAAGACTCTCCAATAAAGACTTCACTGGAAAAGGTATTCTCTTAGTAACTATTCTTGACCCTCATGATGACAGGGAGACTCAGAAAATGGTCTTTCTTGTTTCCTTTAGGTTAGATGAACTGATTCTTAGCTGCAGCACTGCCTTCAGGGAAAGTAAATCCTCTGATAATAATGTTTGGCTCTGTTCATTTCAAGAAAGCAGGCTTTAAAAAAAAGGAAAACAGGCTTTATACTGTCAGGAATACAGTCTCTGGGCTTCATGAGAGATAGATTTCTTAAAGTTTATGAAAATATCTGTCTTACTAAGAGATTATTATTTTTTTAATTGCTAAGAGGATTGTGTACAAGTTTGTTTGCTAAGCTTAGTCATGGCAGGGTCAGGTCCATAGTCAATTACCTCAGTCACATGTAGATGCAAGAAAAATCCATTTTTCTGATAAAAATTGAGTAACATTAGTTTGAAAGTTAATCAAAGTGCAGCAGGTGATTTAAAGCTTAGAGGCAGCCAGCAGCACACACAAAAATTGGAAATAAGTTACATAATGTCAATCATTGGCAGGGTATTTCAGGGCCAGAAATCATACCTCATATATATTATTTTGATAGCTGTATTTAAATAATTTCCCGGAGCTGTTTTCAAAGAGCCATGAATATGTATTACAGTTTACTAAATGGAGTTTAAAAAAAAGGTACTCCAAAAGTTAAAAGGAATTAAATGTGTAAGAAGTTATTTTGCTTATTAAATGACATCTTGTCAGTAAAAATGGAGAAATAAGAACTGGCTAAAACATTTAGTTAGAAAGTTAGGTGTTTCTTTCAAAGTTAAAGAGTCATTAAGTGTTAGTTAAGTCACTATTTCAGTAATAAAATCAAGCATTAAGGATTGTGGGTAAAGCTCTTACTATCAATGATGTTGAAACCTGTTTTAGCTCAGCAAGGCACCCAGGCACTTTTTAAACATGTGTATTGCCATTTTAACGTGGAATTCTTTTGTAATATCTGTACACGAAAATGGCTGGCACTGACTTTCAGTCAGGTTTTAGTTGCTGGTATCTGAATAATACCGTTGTTTCCTAGCTCTGTATTTCCTAAGGAAGTACAAAGCTTCCATCTCTTTCATCACAAATTTGCCCCATGCAATAAGCTCTTTGATCTTCTCTGGGTTCTTCTCATCTTTGTTTTTAAGGAAGACATTCTTCAAACGCCTTTTAAAATAGTCTGCTCTGGGCTGGAGAGATGGCCTAGTGGTTAAGAGCACCGACCGCTCTTACAGAGGACCCGGGTTCGGTCCCCAGCACCCACATGGCGGCCGAGAACCGTCTGAGACTCCAATTCCAGGAGAACTCCAGTTCCAGGGGAATCCGACACCCTCTTCTGACCTCCGCGGCACTGCACGACACCGGGTGCACAAACTTGCATGCAGACAGTACATTCATACACATACATAAATAAAAAAATTTAAAAAATTAAAAAAAAAATAAAATAGTGTGCTCCTTTTGGATAGTCCCGTCCAAGATACAGCAGATTTTTATAAACATTCAGTACTTCTCCTCTTAAAGAAGTTGCCATTTTCATTTAACATGGAATTAATCCACCTTTATAGAGAAAATACCTCCAAGGAAGCCGAACGTGGCACTCACCTATAGCATCCTCCACGGGGTGGGGTGTCGACCGGAAGTGGGCTACTAAGAGATTATTTTATATTCTAGTTGCTTTACTTTATAACCAGGAAGATTCTGTGAAAAGGATTATAGTTCTATCAAATGTCTAAGGATTTCCTTGTGTTTAAAGACTTTCTATTGTTTTCAATAATTTTTACTGTTATTTAGCATTTCCCCAAATTTGAACAATTTGTTTAGACCAAATGGGAGTGTCTTTCTAGGAATCTGGATTTACTTGCATTTTATGCTAACATGACAGCAAGATTGTACATTTGACGAATCTTCAAGTCACTGTTCCCCAGATGGTGGGATAATCCCTCTCGTTTCCATTTTCGTACTTTTGTTTCACTGGATCTTGGTTGCTGTTAAGTACAAACTATTATATCTGAATCTTTATTGAAGAATCAAGCCTGATAGTTTGGTAAACAATTCTTTATGAAAATTCAACTTTTTTTTTTTAATTTTATTTATTTCTGTATGTGTATGAGTGTACTGTCTGCATGCAAGTTTGTGCACCCGTGTCGTGCAGTGCCCTGGAGGTCAGAAGAGGGTCTCAGTTTCCCCTGGAACTGGAGTTCTCCTGGAATTGGAGTTTCAGACGGTTCTCGGCCACCATGTGGGTGCTGGGGATCGAACCCGGGTCCTCTGTAAGAGTGGTCGGCGCTCCTAACCGCTAGGCCATCTCTCCAGCCTGAAAATTCAACTTTTTAAGATAAAAATTTTAAGACACTAGAGAAATGTGATCATCTTTTTCCTCAAAAATATAGAACGTACTTAAAGCACATAATTCAATGTAAAACTTCAGAATATATTTATTGTATCTCTATTATATACATTTAACTTATTGAAGGAATCTATGATCAAATAATTCAATTCATGTAAGCTCTTGAAAACCTTTTGTGTGACTGGGTATTCTCATTGCTTGCTCTTCTTCATGAAAACTTGAGAACACTGTGCAGCCACACCCTGAGCTTTTTCTTTGTGTCACAATAGACTGAGTATTCTCTTAATTTCAGCATCTTTTGCAGCTGGACAGGAGGAGTGACTCAACAGTCATCCCCTTCTGGGTCATGTGTGTTGAATAATTTCCACCTTCTGTCTTAATTTTCCCAGAATTTTCTATAAACAGAAGAGGAAGTACATAGAGATAAAACTTTCCTCAATTTTCTCTTCAAAATCCTTTCCTTACTATCTAAGTTCATAATTGTAAATCCAGTGTTTTCATGTGTCTTTCATATGGAAAGGCACACTTCTAACAACCATGTATCATTCATAACAAGACTAATTTTTCCTGCAGATTGTAGTCATGTTTTTTATTCCTTAAACACAGCAACTTTGTTTCACTATTTTTTGTTCTTTTCTTTTTTTGTGCTTTTATTGATGATTTGTGTATTTCAGACATCATTTTTCAAATCAGTTTAGGTATATTCCCTTTTCCCTTCCCCCACCCCAACCCAGATCATGCATTCTGCCCAAACTGTTCTCATCTTTTCTCCTTCTATTTTTATGCTTAGGAATTCAATTTTCCTCCATTAATTTTATATTACTCAAAATATGGATACATACTCTCCACCCATATACAGTAATTGCAGAGTCTGAAAATAAGTGGTGGGTGGATTCTAGAGCCCATTGAGAGATTTACACTATGACAACATAGTTGCTTTCAGAAAAACAGAAATATAACAATAATGTGTTCAGCTTGCTTTCATTGGTGATTTGGTGTTAGATCCACAAATGAGGGAAACAATTCCCTTTTTGTTTTTTTAGTGCTTAGGATTTTTTAATCTTATTTTTATTTTATTTTTGTATGTGTGAATGTACTGTCTGCATGTTGGTTTGTGCACCATATCTGCAATGCCGGGGAGGTCAGAAGTGTGTGTTGGATTCCCCTGAATTGTAACTCCTGGAATTGGAGTTACAGACAATCTTAGCCACCATGGGGTGCTGGGGATCAAACCTGGGTCCTCTGCAAGAGCAGTCGGTGCTCTTAATGGCTAGGCCATCTCTCTGCCCCACAATTCACTTTTGTTTTTCTGGGACTGTGTATCTTACTTAGCTAATGGCTTTGAGCTTATCCATTTACCTGCAAAGTTCATAATCTTTCTTTACCGCTGAATAGTACATCCATTGTGTAGATGTACCACATTTTGTCATCCACTCATGTGTTGAGGGGCATTTGGGTTGGTTAAGCTCTTTGTTATTGTGAAGAGAGCTGCAAAAATATGGATGTGTGTATGTTTGTGGTAGGATGAGACTTTTGGGATAACCAGGAGTGGTATGGCTGAGTAGATGGTAGGCTATTTTGGTCTTTTAAGGTTTTCCACACTGTTTCTCCATTTGGGTTTACAAGTTTACATTCCCACCAGTAGTGGATGAGTGTTCCCCTTTCTCCACAACCTCTCCAGCATCTGTCATCTTTTGTTTTCTTGATTTTAGCTAGTTGTGTTGTAGTGAGATGATATCTGAGAGTGGTTTTAATTTGCATTTCCTTAATTATTGATGATGTTGAACACTTTTTAAGATGTTTCTCAGCCATCTTTAATTCCTCACTGAAGTCACTCTTCAGCTCTTTACTCCATCTTTTGAGTAGGTCATTTGTTTTCTTCTTTGTTTTTTTGAGTAGTTTATATATTCTTGACATTAATGCTCTGTAATATGTATCACTGGTAAAGATTTCCTCCCACTCTGGGGGTTTTCTCTTCACTTCTTTGATTGTTTCTTTCACTGTACAGAAGCTTTTGAGTTTGATGAGGTCCCATTTGTCAACTGTTGATCTTATTTCCCGTGCAGCTGCTGTCTGATTTAGAAAGTCTTTTCCCATGCCTATGTCTTGTAGGTTGTTGCCAACTTTTTCTTCTATCACCTTCAGGGTTTCAGGCTTCACACTGAGATCTTTGAATCACATATAGTTGATTTTTTAGGGTGAGAAGTAGGAGTTAAATTTTGTTCTACAAATGGTGATCCAATTTTTCCAGCACCATTTGGTGAAGATGCTGTCCTTCCTCCATTGAGATGTGTTTGCCCCTTTGTCAAATATGAGGTGGCTGAAATTGTACGAGCTCAAGTTTGGATCTTCAAATTAGATCCATTCATCAACGGGTCTGTTTTTGTGCCAGTACCAGGCTGCCTTTATGACTATGGTCCTGTAATATATCTTGAAGTCTAGTAGAGCAATCCCTCCTGTATTGCATTTTTTACTCAGGGTTGCTTTAGCTATTTGGGGTCTTTCGTTTTTCCATATGAATTTTAGGATTTTTTTTCCAAGTCTGTGGAGAAGCTCATGGGGATTTTGATTGGGATTGCATTGAACCTGTATATCAATTTGGGTAAAAAGGACATTTTTACTATATTAATTTTTCCAAACCATAAGCATTGGAGATCTTTCTATCTTTTGATGTCATTTTCAATCTCCTTCAGGAGTTTAAAATATTTGTTGTAGAGGTCTTTGGTATCTTTGGTTAGGTTTGTTCCCAGGTATCTTATTATTTTTGAGGCTATTGTGAGTGGGAAGGTCTTCTGATATTCCTTCTCCACTTGTTTATTGTTGGTGTAAAGAAACGATACTGGTTTTTCTAGGTTAATTTTGTAGCCTGCCACTTCACTAAACCTCTTAATCATTTCTAGAAGTTTTCTGGGGGTGGTTTTAGCATCACTTAGGTAAACTATCATATCATCTGCAAAAAGGGATAGCTTTACTTCTTCCTTTCCAATTACTACCCCTTTAAATTCCTTCTCTTGTCTTATTGCCCTAGCAAGTGTTTCAAGCACTATGTTGAAGAGGAGTGGCAATAAGGGCAGCCTTGCCAGGTTCCTGCCTTTACGGGAAATGGTTCCAATTTTCTCCATTTAGGAAGATGTTGACAGTGGGTTTGCTATATATAGTTTTGATTATGTTGAGGAATGTTCCTTTTAGTCCTATTCTCTCTAGGACTTTAAACATAAAGGGATGCTGGATCTTGTCAAAGGCTTTTTCTGCATCAATTGAGATGATCGCGTGGTTTTTGTCCTTCAGTCATGATATGTTTGATGATGTTTATTGTTTTCGTATGTTGAACATCCCTGCATTCTGGTATGAATCCAACTTGGTCATGGTGGTGATTTTCTTGATGTGAGTCTGTATGCATTTGCCAGGATCCGTTTAGAATTTTGGCATCTGTGTTCATTAGGGAGTGGGGTCTATATTTGCTCCTTTTTGGTTGTATCTTTCCCTGGTTTTGTAGTAGGTATGCTGGCTTCATAGAGGAATTTGGAGAAGTCCCTCATTTGTATCCTTCTAAACATTTAAGTAGTAATGGTTGTAAGTCTTTACGAAATATTTTATAGAATTCTTGCCGTGAATCCATCCGGGCCTTGGGCATTTTTGGTTGGGAGGCTACTTATACATCTTCGTTTCTTCTGTAACTCATTGGTCTGTTTAGGTGTCGATCTTCTTCTTGGTTGAGCTTTGGTGATTCCCAGGGTTTCAGATATCATCCATTTCTTCTAGGTTTCAACTTAGTAGAATATAAGTTTTGAAGTATTCCGTATGATTGTCTGGATCTTTTCATTGTCTGTTGTGATATTTCCCCTTTCATCACAGATTCTATTGATTTGGAGTTGTTCCCTCTTTCTTTTGGTTAACTGGGCTAGAGGTCTGTCTATCTTGTTTCTCTCTCAAAAACCAACTTTTGGTTCATTGTTTTTTGTATGGTTTTCTTGTTTCTATTTCATTGATCTCTGCTCTGATTTTGTTATTCTTCTGTCTGCTCCGTTTGGGTTCCATTTGTTGTTGTCTCTCAAGTATTTTTAGCTGCAGTGGTTAGATCATTCACTTGTGCTCTTTCTGTTTTTTAGTGGGCATTATAGCTTATAAAACTTCCCTCTTAGGATGCTTTTGTGTCCCATAGATTTTGTTGTTGTTTTATCATTGTCATCAGTTCCAGGAATGTTTTTATTTCTTTTTTATTTCTTCTTCCTTGACCCACTCATTATTCAGGAGAGTGTTGTTTAGTCTCCATGTGTTCCTGTAGGTTGTAGGGTTTATTCTGGTGTTTGATATTGAGTTTTATTGCACTGTGGTCTGATAGAATGCATGAGATTATTTCAACCTTTTATATTTGTTGAGTTTTTCCCGTGTCCCAGTATATGGTCTATTTTGGAGAATGTTCATGAGGTGCTGAGTAGAAAAGTGTATTCTCTGGTGTTTGGGTGAATATATCTAGTAGATGTCTGTGAGGTCCATGGTGTATTGTGTCATTTATTCAGTGTCTCTCTGTTATCCTTTGTCCTGTTGATCTGGTCTAAGAGGACTTAATGGGGTATTGAAGTCACCTACTATTAGTGTGTCTGGGGTTAATCTTGCCTTGAGATCTGAAGAATTGTCTTTAAAATTTGGCATGATGTTTGTGCATTATATATTATGATTGTGAATCTTCATCGCAATTGTTCCTTTAATAAGGATGTAATGGCTTTTGTTCTCTTTGATTTCTTTTTCTTTTTAAGTCTATTTTGTGATATTAGAATAGCCACCCTGCTTTCTTTTTGGTACCATTTTGCTTGGATACTTTCTTCCACCCTTCACCTAAGGTTGGTGCCTATCCTTGAAATTGAGATGGGTTCTTGTAGACAGCATATAGATGGGTTTTGTTTCCTAATCCTTCTCCCAGTCTATGCCTTTTGATGGGGATTTAGCCCATTAATATTTAAGTTACAATTGAAAGATGGATGTTGCTTCCTTTCACTTTATTGTCCATTTGGACTTCTAGCCTTGATTTTGCTCCTATGGTTATGTTTTTTGTAGTTTCCTTTTCCTAGGTGTTTTGAGGATTGTTGCTCCTCTCTTCTGCCCTTTGAATTGCTTCAAGTATTTTATGAAGGAGTTGGTTTCCAGACATGTATTCCTCATCTTGTTTATGTCATGGAAGATTTTTCTCTTCTTCAAGTATAGTCGACATTTTGCTGGGTAAAGTATTCTGGGTTGGCATCCATAGTCCTTAACACAGGGAATGCTTTGCTCATTTCTTCTTGCTTTCATGGTTTGAGGCGAGAAGTCAGTTGTAATCTGATGGGTTTCCCTTTGTATTGGACTTGTTTTTCCTTTGTGGCCCTCAGAATTTTTCTTTGTTTTTGGGCATCTAGCATTTTAACTATGATATGGCGTGGGTGTCTTTCTGATCTTGTCTTTTGGGGTCCTATGTGCTTCTTGTATTTGGTATGGGCTTGTCTATTTTTAGTTTGGGAAATTTTCATCTATTATTTGTGGAAGATCTGATCAATACTATTCCTTGAGATTCTTCTCCTTCCTACTATTCCTATGATGCGGAGGTTTGTCTTTTCATAGTGTCCATATTTCCTGGTTGTTCCACTTTTGTGTATTTTAAATTTTTCATAATTTATTTGAGCTTTTTTAATTGCTCGGTGTTATCTTCCAGGTTGATATTCTTTGTTCTGCTTCCTCCATTCTACTTCTGAGGCTTTTCTTTTCTTTCTTCTTGATTGACAGTGTCTCTAATTCCTTTTGTTTCCTCGCTGTGTTTCTTTAGTATTCCATTTCCTTTTGAGCTTCTCAATCTCTTCTTTGTGGCTTCTCACTCTCTTCTTGTGCTCCTTTCCTTGGTTGGCTTCCTTTTTTAGTGTTTCTACTTCCTTTCGAGTTGTGTTTTTTCTCCCTCTAGTTCTTTCTGGAGTTTGTCATCTGTTCCATTTAGTTCTTCAGTTTGTCATGTGTATCCCTCTCGGTCCTTTTGAGTTTTCATTCTCTCTCTTGTTCCTGACTTCTTCTTTATTTCTTTAATTTCTCTGCGTATTCTGCAATTATTCGTCTAAGTCTGTTCCTTGGTTCCTCCAGGGGGATCCCATTGTGGCTATCTCCTCCAGGTTTGGTAGAGCCCTGGTGTGGGAGTATCCTGTGCCTTTCCCATGTTGTCCTTCGTCGTGTCCCTGGCATAGTGGATTTCCTTTTGTGTTCAATCACAAACGACTTTTCACTATATTAGTGGATGTTTTTGCTTGCCTCCTTCCAGGTGCTTTTTTTATTTTTTTTTATTTTTTTATTTTTTATGGTGTATTGACTTGGCTAGGTTTCAGGTTTTCAGTTTTGTGTATATATTGGATGGTGGAGAGCCTAATTAGTCTTTCTTTCTGTTCTGAAGGTTCCAAAAAAGACCACTTGGATTCTTAGCAATTCACTTGGCAAGCGCGCGGGGGAGGGGGGGGTTATGTGTGCCTGATCTAGCCGCGCCCCGGTCCCTGGGCCGGGACCCCGTAGACGGTTCACAGCGAGACCTCTCCCAGCTGCCCCCCGCCAGACCCCGCCTAAAGTTGAGGAGCTGTTTACCTGGCCTGGCGCGTTATGGGCTTCCCCTGCGACCCCGGTTCCCGCCCACAAGTCCAGCCGGGACCAGAGCAGAGGGAAACGCGACCCTGCTCACCCGAGCGCGTCCCTCTGGGCCGGGGACCCGTAGACGGGTTCACAGCGAGACCTCTCTCCCAGCTGCCCCCCGCCAGACCCCCCTAGTAGCTGTGTACCTGGCCTGGCGCGTTATGGGTCTCCATGCGGACCCGGTTCCCGCCCACAAGTCCAGCCGGGACAGAGCAGAGGGAAAGCCGACCCCTGTCCCCCCGAGCGGTCCCTCTGGGCCGGGGACCTAGACGGGTTCACAGCGAGACCCTCTCCCAGCTGCCCCCCGCCAGGAACCGCCTAGAGTCTAGGACTGTTACCTGGCCTGGCGCTTGGCTCTCCCCTGCAACCCGGTTCCCGCCCACAAGTCCAGCGGGACCAGAGCAGAGGCTGTTAGTAGTTCTACAGCTAGGGTTGGGTCCGCTACCATTCCCTGTTCTTTTTTTAATTTTATTTTCATTTTTTTATTGGTCCTTTGTGTTTCATACATTCATTTTTCCAATTAGTTCAGGCATATTTCCCTTTCCCTTCTCCCACCCCACCCCACCCCATCATATTTTTTCTTCCTCATCTTTCTCTAAGTTTTGTTTTCATTTTTTAACAATAAGTGATAATTTATGAGTAAAAGCACCCTTCATGTAAACCAATTTGCAAGCAGTTGTACCCAAACCCACACAGCCCATGGTCTCACCATCAGCAGGGGGGCTTGTATGTTCAACAATTGATCAAATGAGTTCCAGACTATATTGCTGTAGTTTCACCATTCACCCAATCAGCCTTAATTCTACCACCTGCCCTCTTCCGCAGATTGTTCCTAGGCTTAGAAAAGGGGCACAGTGGATGAGAAGCAAGGTCTACTTTCTCTGGAGTGTTTTTGGAATCGGTCAATTCTGGCTGTTTCCTTTCAGGGCTGACAGTTTGGCCAGGAATAACCTTTCAATCCTACTAATGAAGCACAAGCAATTAGATATATAGGTATTTAAACAGTACTAATTGTTATGGTAGGTATTTGGTATAGACACAGATGTTTGGATGGTATGTTAATCCATGAATTACATTTTTTTCTGTTAAATATGACAGGGTCTTACTGTGGCTTATAACATCTCCTGACCATTAGAGGTGTAGAAGACAAGAGACTAACCATTAGAAGATGCAAGCTGATGCCACAAGCTTACATCCTCTAATGGTTAGTCTCTGTCTCTTAATTGGAGAATTTGTTCCATTGATATTTCCCTGTTCTATGCTGATTCTTTGTCTGGTTCATTCTGCTGGTGTCTTGTGTATACTGTCATCATTGCCGCAGGTTCTTACCCACAAGGTCCCAGGGCCCAAAAGCATCTGTTTCCTTATGTTCATGCACCAACCCTGGCTCTTACAATCTTTCTTCCTCTCTTCTGCAAAGGTTCCTACCCAGGGCTTCCATGCCACTCCTCAAGCAAGGGTAAGTTAAGTCTCTATTATTCTTCTAATCTCACTGAATTCCCCCAGAGTGACAGCCTCTGACTCTATATGGGTAGAGCTTTTGGATTGTTCAGGTGTCAGTTTATTACACTGAGTCATCATCTTAATGTCAGCAACTCTGCCTGCTTTTTGTGTCACCTGACATATTCACAGGGTGAAGAAGTCAAGGGGTGAGAATGTTTGCGTCATTCTGCTTACCACTGTCTGTACACCGAAATTATTCATCATTGCATGGATTTCTCTTCTGGTTATTAACGGCCTCTAAGTTCCTCCCCCATTGGTCAGTACTGAGAATTTGCTTGCTTTGGCTTTGGTGGACCATTTGACATGCCTATAACACACTATGTGTGACATTCTCAACTACTGGCCTTAATCTTCTCTCCTCTGATAGCTGGAGATGTAGTGCTGCTTTCTCCTTTCACCATCTCTTAGGGTCTGTAAGTTTCAGAACTTGATTCTGATCTCTGTACAGCTTGTGAAATGAACTCCTCTATTCTGGTAGCTTTTAAACTATTGCTCAGTGGAGTCTTAAAGAAGGAATTAGAATTGAAGGAATAGTACCATGCCACTTCAAATTTTGCATAAAATTCTCTCCTGCTGACAAATGACTATTTGTTCTTTTAGTGTTTGTCTTATAACAGGAAAAGTCTTTCATCCAAAATGGAAATGCTCAATGAGCTAATAAATGTGGGAAGATGCTCCATCAACCCCCGATATTGCACGGACCAGTGAAACTCAGAAAAGGCCTTGTTAGTAAGAATTGCCGTCTGCATCTGTACAAGGATTTCTTTTTTTTTAATTTTCATTTTTTTATTGATGCTTTGTGTATTTCATACATCATTTTCCAGTTCAGTTCAGGCATATTTCCCTTTCCCTTCCCCCCACCCAGCCCTACCCCATCCAGATCATGCATTCTGCCATAAACTGTGCTGCATCTTTTCCTCAGTTTTTTTTCATTTTTTAAGCAAGAGTGATATTTATGAGATACAAGCATCCTTCATGTAAAACATCAATTTGCAAGCAGTTGTGCCAAAACCCACACACACCCATGGGTCCCACCATTCTAGCAAGGGGGGCTTGTATGTTCAAACAATTGATCAAATGAGGGTCCAGACTATATTGCTGTAGTTTCACCATTCACCCCAATCACAGCCCTTAATATGCTACCTGCCCCTCTTCCGCAGATTGTTCCCTAGGCTTAGAAGGGGCACAGGTGGATGAGAAGCAAAACAGTCTACTTTCTCTGGAGCTGTTGTCTTGGACTCTGGTCAATTCTGGCTGTTTCCTTTCGTGGGCTGACAGTTTGTCCAGGAATAACCTTCGATCCTACTAATGAAGCACAAGCAATTAGATATATAGGTATTTAAACAGTACTAATTGTTATGGTAGGTTATTTTGGTATAGACACAGATGTTTGGATGGTATGTTAATCCATGAATTACACTTTTTTCTGTTAAATATGACAGGGTCTTACTATGACTTATAACATCTCCTAACCATTAGAGGGTATAAGCTTGTGGCATCAGCCATGGGTTATTCCTCCAAGGAGAGAGCTAATTGCCAATTAGATTTGGATATACAGGCATATGGCTGCCTCTGATGCACAGATTTGATTGTGACTAATAGTTGGTATGTACTTCATGGTCTCCAAATTGTCAAAGATTGCATAGTGCTCAGCCCCTCCAAAAGTGAAGGACATTTTCCCTTTGTCTTCGGAAATATTTGGATTTGTGATTCATTTAACAATGATGGGAACAGGTCACATGCTGTCCTGTTGTCCTGTTGATAAAAACATAATCAATTGAAGCAGAGCTGGGAAGGTGACTCAGTGATTTAGAGAGCTTGTTGTTCTTCCAGAGGAAGCAAGTTCAATTTCTAATCACATGCTTCAGTCAGGTACCTTTATCTCCAGGGCCAAGGGATCCAATACATGTTTCTGGATTCCATGGGCCCTTCTACATGTTGTATATGTACACACAGAGACAGACAGACAGACAGACAGAAACATAGACACACACAGGCATGAATCTACATTTTTTTATATAATCAATTAAGGAACAGGTGGGTTCATTGAATGTGCTGGATATCTTCAGTGTCAGGTAAGGGAGCCTCAGTTGGGGAATTTCCTCCATTAGACTGGCCCGTGGCCATATCTGTTAGGTATTGTCTGGATTGTTGACTGATGTAGGAGTGATGAACTGTAACCTAGGAGATGTGAGCTGAATAAACTCTTTCCTCCCAAGTTGGTTTGGTCAGAGTGTTTTGTCACACCAATGGAGAAGCAAACTAGAACAGTGACTATTGCCACCCAAAGGCCTGAGTTGTTGGTAGGAAAAATCAAAAAGGGGATTCTAAAAGCTTGTGTCTGTATATAAAATTATATTTGGGTACATTTTACCTAGTTACATGGTAGCAGGTAGATTCGTTTGTAAGTGTATAGTAAAATTCTCCTCTGTTCTCAAAGTAAAATCTCAACACCAATAGAAAGGCTGATGGTCCTGGAAGTAAAGGTGACAAATATAGATTTTGAGGGTGTTTCTTCAGAGAGCAATGCTCCCAGGCAGTGGCTTTAGAAGCTTAATAAGGATGCATTGGGACACAATTGTTCTGAGCTGCATTTGTCCATTAGGTTGTCAGTTTCTTCATCTATTCGTGTTGCTTTGTATTACCCATCATTCTAAAAGATCACTGAGCTACCAGAGGGGAAAATAAAGAATTCCTGATGTTATGTGATGATTACATGAAATAATGTTCATAAAGTATTTCAAAATATTCTTTTCACATGTCAGGTATAAGGCATTACAGAACACAATATGCACCCGGCTTTTGAATCACTTCATTGGTACTTAGAGATAGAGAAGAAATGTGTCTTAAGATGTCTGGTGTGAAATATCTTTAACAACACTTGTTTTTAAGTTATTTTCATTTCACTGTTCTTTGTCTCTTAGAATGCTGAAAAGGATATCAACTGTGGTTCTCTTCTGAAAAGAAAGAAGCTCCATGTCCACTCATAGGTAACTACCAGGAGCGTGAGGCAGGACGGAGTGAGTTCAAGGGTCTAACCTAAAGTCTAAATGTTTTTGAGGGCTAATCATAATACCAAATACCAGAAAACAAATTGCTCATGAGGTTCAATTGCTCATGAGAAGCACTTATCCAATATTTCCTGTAGTGTAGATGTATGATAACATCTCTTTATGCAATGGTGTCAGCTGTGCTTGAAGAGTAATGTGTGAGGATTCTGTGAAAACAATTCCAATCATTGTTTCACAGTTTAAGAAGTTTGGAAAGTCTTTTTCTCCTTTTAGAGTCATGCTCAATTTCTGTTGCATTTGCTAGCCTCTGACCACACCTCCAAGGATTTGCTGCCATTGTGTGACAGCAGGTCCTGCTCTCAGCACGTTTCTTGGCTGAATATTGTATAATTTGTGCTGAGGGTTTTACTTTTTTTTTTATTTCTGTATGTGTATGAATGTACTGTCGGCATGTAGGTCTGTGCACCCGTTTCGTGCAATGCCGCGGAGGTCAGAAGAGGGTGTCGGATTCCCCTGGAACTGGAGTTCTCCTGGAATTGGAGTTTCAGATGGTTCTCAGCCACCATGTGGGTGCTGGGGATCAAACCCGGGTCCTCTGTAAGAGCGGTCAGTGCTCTTAACCGCTAGGCCATCTCTCCAGCCCTAATATAATTTTTTTCAATTTTTATTTATTCTTGTATGTGTATGAATGTACTGTCTGCATGCAGGTCTGTGCACCCGTGTGGTGCAATGCCGCGAAGGTCAGAAGAGAGCATCAGATTCCCCTGGAACTGGAGTCAAAGACAGCTCTCAGTCACCATGTGGGTGTTGGGGATCAAACCCGGGTCCTCTGCAAGAGCAGTCGGTGCTCTTAACCACTAGGCCATCTCTCCAGCCCCTGTGCTGAGGGTTTTAATGAGTAGGTCACTGTTTGTCCTAAATTACTTATCAGGATTATCCAGCTCCCATGAAAAGATACGGATTCTCAGTTTTCTTCACGTGTTGATGGAAACAAAGTCAATTTTGAACAGGACAGATGTTGGCCCTGGCATTGACAGAACCTGGGGAACAGGTTTCTGTTCTGTTGATTTCCCTTTTCTTGATTCTGGCAATAAATCATTGAGGAATTTCATCATAATCCAAAAATTAATGTGGAAATCTAGCCTAATAAATCTCTTAGGAGTTCATTCTCTTTTTTTTTTTTTATTTCTTTAAAAAATTTTCTTATTAATTTATTTTCCTATGTGTATGATATGTACTGTCCGCATGCAAGTTTGTGCACCTCCATGTCGTGCAAATGCCGCAGAGTCAAAAAGGGTCCGGATGCTTCCCTGAACTGGAGTCTCCTGGAATTGGAGTTTTCAGACGGCTCTCGCCGCCATTGGCTGCCTGGGATCGAACCCAGGTCCTTCTCTTAAGAGTGGGTCAGCGATCTAACTCGCCTAGCCATCCTCACCCAGAAGTGTTCATTCTTAATCTTAGCACAGTGACAATATCCAGGTCATAGCTGAGGACAACATGCACACACTCAGCTGAGGATGTTTCTTAGGATGTTTTGAGATAAGGTGTTGAGAAGTGGTCAGGCTCACCTTAAGCTTTCTATGTTTCCACCTCAGCTTCTTGAGTGTGAGGAATAGAAGAATGTGACAGATCACCAGTTACACTTATTGGTTTTTGTATCATTGAACAGTGTTGAAAACCTGGGAGAGAAATAATACAATGTAGGAGAAAGCAGGCAACACAGGAAGTAAATTCATTTTATTGTTCCTTTTTTTCTTATGAGAGTTTCATATATGAGTTTATTTGCAAATTCCACCTTCCCATCCTCCTCCACCTTCTCTCATGTCCCTTTCACTCCCTCATAATTTATTGTCCTCTTCCTTAATTATTACTACATTAATAGAGGGGGGGCTTGAGTCCATTTAGGGGTCCACATGTGCAGCTGTGCTTAGGGCTGTCAACTTGGGATAAGCTTTTAGGGAGCTGGTCCCTGCAGAAAAGTGATTCTCCTTTCCTCAGCATCCATTGATTGCCTAGAGTGTTCTTCCTATTGAGACCATGTAAAGTATCCACATACATTTTTTGGCATGTCTTGGGATTATGCTAACCTTGTTAGATGATGAGCCTGTGGATACTTCATTGGTAAAGCTTCCCACTCATGACTACGAACTGTTAACTAGTGGGAGGCAGTTGTCACTCTGGCTCTTCCATCCTTTCAAACCTCTGCTGAGAGGTTTCCTCAGCCTTGAATGTGGTCTTTGCACTGTAGCTGCTTCCTCACTTATTCTCCATATTTAGACCAGTTGTGGGACTTTCTTTCTTGAACAATTTTAATTCTATTTATGTACAGAAAACTCAGCAATGTTTCTCACCCAGTTTGGTGCTAAGTACTTTGGCCTTTGGCTTTTCCAGCTTGTCTATGCTAGCCACAGAGTTTGGCCCAGGACGTTGTCTCCGTAGTGAGGGCAGATCTTATCGTATCTGTCATTGTAATTGGTCTGATGGCTTTCACCAGCTTAGCCAGAGGGCCCTTGTCTTCTGAGTGAACTTGCGTGAGGGCATGGTGGTGCATGTCTTCCTGTGGACCTGCCAGCACAGCCTGGCCTTCTGCTGAAGCATGCAGTAAGGGACCCCATCTTGAGACACCATGCAGGCAGGAAGACCTCCAAATCAGGTACAATCACCACCAGCTGAGCCTTCTTGTTCTCCTCCAAGGTAGTGATGGTGGTGCTGACCTCTTCTCACAGGACAGGGGCTCTCTAGGTGGGGACATCCCCCTTGCCAGCAGCCTCCTTCTCAGCTCAGGCCAACAGCCTCTGCTTCTGCTGCTTTGTCTCTGGTTGCTACTTAATCCCAGCTTAAGCAGCTGGGATGTCCAGGGCCTGGGGAACTGGTTAGTAGCAGGCTATACTTTGAGCTGCTTATGGAGGACTGTATTTTGTCACTGCAGCCAGTGTAGCCAGCCATTTGATGGAGCAGGTGAGGCCTCTTTTGGGCCAGATGTCCTGTCCAGTGCCAAAGTTCATGGGCCTTTTCTCCAGTGGAGTGTCTACCAAATTTTTGGCTGCCTGCGTCTTCACCAGGGCAGGACCCAGGCCACCTTCTTCCCCTTGGTCTTCTTTCTTTTCAGCATCTTGCTTGGCTAGAAGAGAGAGCTGTGGAAATTTTTCATAGCATCCATCTATTTCAGAAATATTTTTTGATGAGTGATTACAGATACACTTGTATGTAAATATAAGGATCTGTGCATAGAATATGTTAAGAACCACATTGGTAACTGACAGAAGTAGGCACTTCTCTAGGATCTATGAACTCTGGAAACTTATGTAATGCACAGGTTTACAGAACTATGAATGAATAGGCTTTAAATCCTATTAGAGAGCTATGAGTACCCCCAAGATAAAAGTGACACTATTGCACCAGTGGAGACAATTGGTGATTACTCTACTTTGTATACTTTACAGCTTGGTAGGACCATTGATTGCTATTTAGTTTTGACAAGTTGAATACTATCTTCTGATATTATGAGAGCTATTTGTGGCTTAGGAAGCCATTATGCTAAGTGAAGTAGCACAGTCCCAGAGGAAAAAAAGTGAATGAATGGTTTCCCTAATTTGTGGATGCTAACACCAAATCCCCAGTTGGCAGGCAAACTGAGAAACTTTATTATTATATTTCATTGTATCTGAAAGCAAATGTGCTATTATAATGTGAATCTCTTAATGGGCTCTAGATTTGATCTACCACTTATATTCACACATTGCGATTACCATATATGGGTGGAAGATATGTATTCATATTCTAAAAAAAAGAATGTAAAGTTATACTTCTTTTTAGCTGCATGCAACTTTCCTGTTAAAATATGAATCCCTAAAAGTGTTTTGGAATTAACCTATAGTTTATTTTCTCCATAAAAGTGTTTTGGAATTAGCCGATAGCTTATTTTCAGACTTTGTAATTTTGATTTATGTGTGGAGAATATATATGCATATTTTGGATTAATATAAAATTAAAGGGAACAAAAAAAGAGAGAGACAAACCTGTTTAAAGAACTGACCAAAACAGTAAACTTCTGTATTGAAAGGTTATAAAAGTCTGAGAAAAAGATGACAGACAGGACTTAGCATGTATGACAGAATCCATGAGCTCTGGTGGGGGCAGGGGCATGAGGGGTGGGCATGGATGGAGGAATGAGTCTAAATTTGATTAAGAAATGTTGTATGAAATGAGCTCAATAAAAATTAACTTAAAACAAGTTTGTTCCTAGGTATTTTTTAGGCCATTGTGAGTGGGAAGGTTTCCTTATATTCCTTCTCCAGTTGCTTATTTTTGGTGTAAAGAAAGTCTACTGATTTTCCTAGGTAAATTTTATATCCTGCCACTTTCCTGAAACTCTTAATCACTTCTAGGAGTTTTCTGGTAGAGTTTTTAGCATCCTTTAGGTAAACTATCATATTATCTGCAAAAAGGGATATTTTGACTTCCTCCTTTCAAATTAGTGCTCCTTTCATTTCCCTTTCATGTCTTATTGCCCTAGCAAGTGTTCCTTCCCTGAGCTGAAGGTATACAGCTCACATTTTTATTCAGATAGAAGTAATGCACCTCTGCCAAATGTGAAGAAAATGAATAGAATTCCAAATGACATTACTGATGAGTGGAAAGGAGAGGAAGGGAGATGTCCTTCAATAAATTGATAGAGGGAAATCTGTTTGCACAGTACAGGGTCTTTGAGAAATTCTATAGAGGAAGTAACTAAAGTGTGAAAAAATAAACCAAAATGGTGAATATAAACACAGGAATCTGGGAGTGTCTTCTTTCCTGCAAACTTGCTTCTCTGGTCCTCTGTGTTTGCAGTGCTCTGCAGCTTCCCCTAGTTCACTGAGGAAAAGCAGGCCAGGGAAGCATAAGGAAGAACATGCAGTTCTACTGAGAAGCCTGGCCTAGAAGCTGACAAAGGGAAATGAAAGTGCTTTTTTGAAACTTCCAGTGATCATGTGTGAGAAAATTCAGATCAGACCAAGTCTTACATTCTTGAGATAACACTAAGCCACACTAAAATTGATGCCTTTCTTTCACTCATGACAAATATCAGAGATAGGGAGGAAACTCTTTCAGATGATGAAAGTAGGGCTAGAAAGTTTGAGAAGATGTCAGTGCGAAACCAGAAGACCATAGTGGGTGTCAGAAGGAAACAGTGAAAGATGTACCATAAAATGCCCTGTGGTATTTGCATTATAAACAAGGCCACTGATTGACTTTTGTCCTCTGTACTTGAACTTATGTTTGAACCTGCTTCACCAGAGTCTCCACTCTGAACAATCCTTTTGTCTCCTCCACCCTGACAGCCACACCCTCCAAGGGTTTGGGTTTAAACCCAAGCAGGCCAGCACACTGCTCCCATGCTACGAACCTGCAAATCAACTATCCAGCAGCCAAAGGAGCAATTCACACTAAGTTCTACCTCTCTGGAGCGAGATCCGGAAACCTGTGCTTCAGGTGGTCTTAGCAAGACCGTAGCTTGAAACTCCTGCACACAGACTCACAATGGTGCCAGGTGCTGGCTGCAAGGGCAGAGGGCAGCTCCGCCCAGAGAGCCACACCTTCCAAGGGTTTTGGGTTTGGAACCAAGCAGATGGGCTCATGGCTCCCATACTACGAACTGGCAAATCAACTATCCAAGCAGACCAAAGTGCCAGCCACCATAAGTTTTACTTCTCTGGAGCAAGATCCGTGCTGCTGTGCTACAGGTGGATTTAGCAAGACCATAGACTGGGCCTCCTGCACACAGATTCACAATGGTGCTGGATGCTGGTTGCAAGGGCAGAGCTGCGCTCTGCCCAGACAGCCACACCTTCCAAGTGTTTCAGGTTTGGACCCAAGCAGGCCAGCTCACTGCTCCCCTGCTATGAACCTGCAAATCAACTATCCAGCAGCCCAAGGACCAATTCACCCTAAGTTCTACCTCTCTGGAGCAAGATCTGGGCTCCAGTGCTTCAGGTGGTCTTAGCAAGACCCTAGCCTGAGCCCCTTGAATGCACACTCTCAATGGTGCAGGCTGCTGGCTGCAAGGGCAGAGGGCAGCTCTGCCCAGACAGCCACACCCACCAAGGATTTCCTGTTTGGACAAAGCAGGCCGGCTCATGGTTCCCTTGCATCGAACTGGCAAAACAACTATCCAGCAGCACAAGGAGCAAAACACCATAAGTTCTACCTCTCTGCAGTGAGATCCAGGCTCCCGTGCTTCACCAGGTCTAAGAAAGACCTTAGCCTCAGACCCTTGCAAAGCACACTCACGATGGCACCAGGTGTGGGTTGCAAGGGCAGTGGGCAGCTCCACCCAGACAGCCACACCATCCAAGGGATTTGGGGTTGGACACAAGCAGGCAGGCTCATGGCTCCCCTGGTATGAACATGCACATCAACTATCAAGCACCCCAAGGAGCAATCCAACCTGTTCTGCCTCTCTGGTTTGAGATCCGGGCTACTGTGCTTCGGTGGTCTTAGCAAGACCTTAGCCTGAGCTCCCAAAACACGGACTCACAATGGCGCTGGGTGCTGGCTGCAAGGGCAGAGGGCAGCTCCGCCCAGACAGCCACGCCCTCCAAGGGTTTGGGGTTCAGACCCAAACAGGCCAGCTCATGGCACCCCTGCTACAAACCGGAAAATCAACTATCCAGCAGCCCAAGGAGCAATGCACCCTTATTTCTACCTCAGTGGAGCGAGATCCTGGCTCCTGTGATTCAGGTGGGCTTAGCAAGACCCTAGCCTGAGCCCCCTGGATGCACACTCACAATGGTGCAGGGTGCTGGCTGCAAGGGCAGAGGGCAGCTCTGCCCAGACAGCCACACCCACCAATGTTTTCAGGTTTGGACCCTTGCAGGCCAGCTCACTGCTCCCTTGCTATGAACTGGCAAATCAACTCTCCAGCCACCCAAGGAGCAATCCACCCTAAGTTCTACCTCTCTGAAGCAAGATCTGGGCTTATGTGCTTCAGGTGGTCATAGCAAGATCCTAGCCTGATCCCCTGCATACAGACTCACAATGGTGATGGGTGTGAGCTGCAAGGGCAGAGGGAAGCTCCGCCCAGAGAGCCACACCTACCAAGGGTTTCAGGTTTGAACCCAAGCAGTCAGGGTCACAGCTACCTTGCTAAGAACCTGCAAATCAACTATCCAGCAGATCAAGAAGCATTCCCCTGTAAGTTCTACATCTCTGGAGTCAGATCTGGGCTACTGTTCTTCAGGAGGGCTTAGCAAGACCCTAGCCTGAGCCCCCTGCACGAACACTCACAATGGTGCCTGGTGCTGGCTGTAAGGGCAGAGGGAAGCTCCGCCCAGACAGCCACACCCACCAAGTGTTTTGCATTTGAACCCAAGCAGTCCAGCTCATGGCTCCCTTGGTACGAACCAGCAAATCAACTATCCAGCAGATCAAGAAGCAATCCACCATATGTTCTACATTTCTGGAGTAAGATCCAGGCTACTGTGCTTCAGGTGGTCTTAGCAAGACCCTCGCCTGAGCCCCCTGCACGCATACTCAAATTGGCGCTGGGTGCCGGCAGCAAGGGCAGAGGGCAGCTCTGCCCAGACAGCCGCACCCTCCAAGGGTTTCAGGTTTAGACCCAAGCAGGACAACTCATGGCTCCCCTGCTGTGAACTGGCAAATCAACTATCCAGCAGCCCAAGGAGCAATGCACCCTTAGTTCTACCTCAATGGAGTGAGATCCTGGCTCCTGTGATTCAGGGGGTCTTAGCAAGACCCTAGCCTGAGTCCTCTGCATACAAACTCACAAGGGCACTGGGTGTCAGCTGCAGGGGCAGAGGGCAGCTCCGCCCAGACAGCCACACCCTCCAAGGGTTTCGGGTTTGGACCCAAACAGGCCAGCTCAAGGCTAACCTGCTACGAAACCGGCAAATCAACTATCCAGCAGCCCAAGGAGCAATCCTCACTAAGTTCTACCTCTCTGGAGTAAGATCTGGGTTCATGTGCTTCAGGTGGGCTTAGCAAGACCCTAGCCTGAGCCCCCTGGATGCACACTCACAATGGTGCAGGGTGCTGGCTGCAAGGGCAGAGGGCAGCTCTGCCCAGACAGCCACACCCACCAATGGTTTCAGGTTTGGACCCAAGCAGGCCAGCTCACAGCTCCCTTGCTATGAACTGGCAAATCAACTATCCAGCAGCCCTAGGAGCAATCCATCCTAAGTTCTACCTCTGTGGAGTGAGATCCTGGCTCCTGTGCTTCAGGTGGACTAAGCAAGACCCTAGCCTGAGCTGCCTGCACACAGACTAACAATGGCGCTGCTTGCAGGTGGCAAGGGCAGAGGGCAGCTTCTCCAAGAAAGCGACACCCTCCAAGGTTTCCAGTTTGGATCCAAGCAGCTCAGCTCATGGCTCTCCTGCAAGGAACCGGCAAATCAACTATCCAGCAGATCAAGGAGCATTCCACCGTAAGTTCTACATCTTTGGAGCGATATTGGGCTACTGTGCTTCAGGTGGGCTTAGCAAGACCCTGGCCTGAGCCCCTGCATGAACACTCACAATGGTGCCTTGTGCTGGCTGTAAGGGCAGAGGGCAGCTCCGCCCAGACAGCCACACCCACCAAGTGTTTTGCATTTGGACCCAAGCAGTCCAGCTCATGGCTCCCCTGCTACAGACTGGCAAATCAGATCTCCAGCCGCCCAAGCAGCAATCCACCCTAAGTTTTACCTCTCTGAAGTGAGATCTGGGCTCTTATGCTTCAGGTGGTCTTAGCAAGATCCTAGCCTGACCCCCGGCACACAGATTCACAATGGTGATGGGGGCCAGCTGCAAGGGCAGAGGGCAGATCCGCCCAGACAGCCACACCTACCAAGGGTTTCAGGTTTGAACCCAAGCAGTCAGGCTCATGGCTACCTTGCTAAGAACCTGCAAATCAACTATCCAGCAGATTGAGAAGCATTCGACCATAAGATCTACATCTCTGGAGTCAGGTCTGGGCTACTGTGCTTCAGGTGGGCTTAGCAAGACCCTAGCCTGAGCCCCCTGCAAGAACACTCACAATGGTGCCTGGTGCTGGCTGTAAGGGCAGAGGGCAGCTCCGCCCAGACAGCCACACCCACCAAGTGTTTTGCCTTTGGACCCAAGCAGTCTAGCTCATGGCTCCCCTGCTCCGGACTGGCAAATCAACTCTCCAGCTGCCCAAGCAGCAATCTACCCTAAGTTCTACCTCTCTGGAGTAAGATCTGGGTTCATGTGCTTCAGGTGGGCTTAGCAAGACCCTAGCCTGAGTCCCCTGGATGCACACTCACAATGGTGCAGGGTGCTGGCTGCAAGGGCAGAGGGCAGCTCTGCCCAGACAGCCACACCCACCAATGGTTTCAGGTTACCCAAGCAGGCCAGCTCACAGCTCCCTTGCTATGAACTGGCAAATCAACTATCCAGCAGCCCAAGGAGCAATCCATCCTAAGTTCTACCTCTGTGGAGCGAGATCCTGGCTCCTGTGCTTCAGGTGGACTTAGCAAGACCCTAGCCTGAGCTGCCTGCACACAGACTAACAATGGCCCTGGTTGCAGGTGGCAAGGGCAGAGGGAAGTACCTCCAAGAAAGCGACACCCTCCAAGGTTCCAGTTTGGATCCAAGCAGGTCAGCTCATGGCTTTCCTGCAAAAAAACAGCAAATCAACTCTCCAGCTGCCCAAGGAGCAATCCACCCTAAGATCTTCCTCTCTGGAGTGAGATCTGGGCTCATGTGCTTCAGGTGGTCTTAGCAAGATCCTAGTCTGACCCCCTGCACACAGACACACAATGGTGATGGGTGCCAGCTGCAAGGGCAGAGGGCAGCTCCGCCCAGACAGCCACACCCACCAAGTGTTTTGTGTTTGAACCCAAGCAGTCAGGCTCAGGGTTACCTTGCTAAGAACCTGCAAATCAACTATCCAGCAGATCAAGAAGCATTCCACAGTAAGTGCTACATCTCTGGAGTCAGATCTGGGCTACTGTGCTTCAGGTGGGCTTAGCAAGGCCCTAGCCTGAGCCCCCTGCAGGAACACTCACAATGGTGCCTGGTGTCGGCTGTAAGGGCAGAGGGCAGCTCCACCCAGACAGCCACACCGACCAAGTGTTTTGCATTTGGACCCAAGCAGTCCAGCTCATGGCTCCCCTGCTACGGACTGGCAAATCAAATCTCCAGCCGCCCAAGCAGCAATCCACCCTAAGTTCTACCTCTCTGAAGTGAGATCTGGGCTCATGTGCTTCAGGTGGGCTTAGCAAGGCCCTAGCCTGAGCCCCCTGCATGAACACTCACAATGGTGCCTGGTGCCAGCTGTAAGGGCAGAGGGCAGATCCGCCCAGACAGCCACACCCACCAAATGTTTTGCATTTGCACCCAAGCAGTTCAGCTCATGTCTCCCCTGCTAAGGACCAACTAATCAACTCTCTAGCCACCCAAGGAGCAATCCACCCTCAGTTCTACCTCTCTGAAGAGAGATCTGGGCTCCAGTGCTTCAGGTGGTCTTAGCAAGACCCTAGCCTGAGCCCCCTGCATGCACACTCACAATGGTGCCTGGTGCTGGCTGCAAGGGCAGAGGGAAGCTCTGCCCAGACAGCCACACCCACCATGGATTTCCTGTTTGGACAAAGCAGGCCAGCTCATGGTTCCCTTGCAAAAAACTGGCAAAACAACTATCCAGCAGCACAAGGAGCAAAACACCATAAGTTCTACCTCTCTGCAGTGAGATCCAGGCTCCTGTGCTTCACCAGGTCTTAGCAAGACCCTAGCCTCAGACCCATGCATGCACACTCACGATGGTGCCGGGTGTGGGTTGCAAGGGCAGAGGGCAGCTCCGCCCAGACAGCCACACCATCCAAGCGTTTTGGGGTTGGATACAAGCAGGCAGCCTCATGGCTCCCCTGGTATGAACATGCAAATCAACTATTAAGCAGCACAAGGAGCAATCCAACCTGTTCTTCCTCTCTGGTTTGAGATCGGGCTACTGTGCTTCAGTAGTCTTAGCAAGACCTTAGCCTGAGCTCCCAAAACACGGACTCACAATGGTACTGGGTGCTGGCTGCAAGGGCAGAGGGCAGCTCTGCCCAGACAGCCATGCCCTCCAAGGGTTTGGGGTTCGGACCCAAACAGGCCAGCTCATGGCACCCCTGCTACAAACCGGAAAATCAACTATCCAACAGCCCAAGGAGCAATCTTCCCTAAGTTCTACCTCTGTGGAGTAAGATCCAGGCTCTGTGCTTCAGGCTCCTGTGCTTCAGGTGTGCTTAGCAAGACCCTAGCCTGAGCCCCCTGCATGCACACTCACAATGGTGCAGTGTGCTGGCTGTAAGGGCAGAGGGCAGCTCCGCCCAGACAGCCACACCCACCAAGTGTTTTGCATTTGGACCCAAGCAGTCCAGCTCCTGGCTCCCTTGCTATGATTCAGCAAATCAACTATCCAGCAGATCAAGAAACAATCCACCATATGTTCTACATTTCTGGAGTAAGATCCAGGCTACTGTGCGTCAGGTGGTGCTATCAAGACCCTCGCCTGAGCCCCCTGCATGCATACTCAAATTGGCACCGGGTGCCAGCAGCAAGGGCAGAGGGCAGCTCTGCCCAGACAGCCGCACCCTCCAAGGGTTTCGGGTTTAGACCCAAGCAGGACAACTCATGGCTCCCCTGCTGTGAACTGGCAAATCAACTATCCAGCAGCCCAAGGAGCAATGCACCCTTAGTTCTACCTCAATGGAGCGAGATCCTGGCTCCTGTGATTCAGGTGGGCTTAGCAAGACCCTAGCCTGAGCCCCCTGGATGCACACTCACAATGGTGCAGGGTGCTGGCTGCAAGGGCAGAGGGCAGCTCTGCCCAGACAGCCACACCCACCAATGTTTTCAGGTTTGGACCCTTGCAGGCCAGCTCACTGCTCCCTTGCTATGAACTGGCAAATCAACTATCCAGCAGCCCAAGGAGCAATCCACCCTAAGTTCTACCTCTGTGGAGTGAGATCCTGGCTCCTGTGCTTCAGGTGGACTTAGCAAGACCCTAGCCTGAGCTGCCTGCACACAGACTAACAATGGCGCTGGTTGCAGGTGGCAAGGGCAGAGGGCAGCTCCTCCAAGAAAGCGACACCCTCCAAGGTTTCCAGTTTGGATCCAAGCAGGTCAGCTCATGGCTCTCCTGCAATGAACTGGCAAATCAACTATCCAGCAGATCAAGGAGCAGTCCACCGTAAGTTCTACATCTTTGGAGAGATATATGGGCTACTGTGCTTCAGGTGGGCTTAGCAAGACCCTAGCCTGAGCCCCCTGCATGAACACTCACAATGGTGCCTGGTGCCGGCTGTAAGGGCAGAGGGCAGCTCCGCCCAGACAGCCACACCCACCAAGTGTTTTGCGTTTGGACCCAAGCAGTCCAGCTCATGGCTCCCCTGCTACGGACTGGCAAATCAACTCTCCAGCCACCCAAGGAGCAATCCACCCTAAGTTCTACCTCTCTGAAGCAAGATCTGGGCTCATGTGCTTCAGGTGGTCTTAGCAAGATCCTAGCCTGACCCCCTGCACACAGACTCACAATGGTGATGGGTGCCAGCTGCAAGGGCAGAGGGCAGCTCCGCCCAGACAGCCACACCTACCAAGGGTTTCAGGTTTGAACCCAAGCAGTCAGGCTCACGGCTACCTTGCTAAGAAGCTGCAAATCAACTATCCAGCAGATCAAGAAGCATTCCACCATAAGTTCTACATCTCTGGAGTCAGATCTGGGCTACTGTGCTTCAGGTGGGCTTAGCAAGACCCTAGCCTGAGCCCCCTGCACGAACACTCACAATGGTGCCTGGTGCTGGCTGTAAGGGCAGAGGGCAGCTCCGCCCAGACAGCCACACCCACCAAGTGTTTTGCATTTGGACCCAAGCAGTCCAGCTCATGGCTCCCTTGCTACGAACCAGCAAATCAACTATCCAGCAGATCAAGAAGCAATCCACCATATGTTCTACATTTCTGGAGTAAGATCTGGGCTACTGTGCTTCAGGTGGTCATAGCAAGACCCTAGCCTGAGCCTCCTGCACGCACACTCACAATGGTGCCTGGAGCTGGCTTCACGGGCAGAGGGCAGTTCTGCCCAGACAGCCAGACCCACCAAGGTTTTTGTGTTTGGACCCAAGCAGTCCGGAGCATGGCTCCCTTGCTACGAACTGGCAAATAAACTCTCCAGCAGATCATGGAGCAATCCACCATAAGTTCTACGTCTCTAGGGTGAGATCCCGGATCCTGTGTTTCAGGTGGTCTTAGCAAGACCCTCAGCTGAGCCCCCTGCACACAGAGTCACAACAACACAGGTTGCCAGCTGCAAGGGCAGAGGGCAGCTCCGCCAAGAAAGCCACACCCTCCAAGGTTTCTAGTTTGGACCCAAGCAGGTCAGCTCATGGTTCCCCTGCTATCAAATCAACTATCCAGCAGATCAAGGAGCATTCCACCATAAGTTCTACATCTCTGGAACGAGATCTGGGCTACTGTGCTTCAAGTGGTGTTAGCAAGACCCTAGCCTGAGCCCCCTGCAAGAACACACAATGTTGCCTGGTGTCGGCTGTAAGAGCAGAGGGCAGCTCTGCCCAGACAGCCACACCCACCAAGTGTTTTGCATTTGGACCCAAGCAGTCCAGCTCATGGCTCCCCTGCTACGGACTGGCAAATCAACTCTCCAGCCACCCAAGCAGCAATCCACCTTAAGTTCTACCTCTCTGAAGTGAGATCTGGGCTCATGTGCTTCAGGTGGGCTTAGCAAGATCCTAGCCTGACCCTCTGCACACAGACTCACAATGGTGATGGGTGCCAGCTGCAAGGGCAGAGGGCAGCTCCGCCCAGATAGCCACACCTACCAAGGGTTTCAGGTTTGAACCCAAGTAGTCAGGCTCATGGCTACCTTTCTAAGAACCTGCAAATCAACTATCCAGCAGATCGAGAAGCATTCCACCATAAGATCTATATCTCTGGAGTCAGATCTGGGCTACTGTGCTTCAGGTGGGCTTAGCAAGACCCTATCATGAGCCAACTGCACGAACACTCACAATGGTGCCTGGTGCCGGCTGTAAGGGCAGAGGGCAGCTCCGCCCAGACAGCCACACCATCCAAGGGTTTTGCGTTTGGACCCAAGCAGGCCAGCTCACGGCTCCCTTGCTATGAACTGGCAAATCAACTATCCAGCAGCCCAAGGAGCAATCCACCCTAAGTTCTACCTCTGTGGAGCGAGATCCTGGCTCCTGTGCTTCAGGTGGACTTAGCAAGACCCTAGCCTGAGCTGCCTGCACACAGACTAACAATGGCGCTGGTTGCAGGTGGCAAGGGCAGAGGGCAACTCCTCCAAGAAAGCGACACCCTCCAAGGTTTCCAGTTTGGACCCAAGCAGGTCAGCTCATGGCTCCCCTGCAACGAACCGGCAAATCAACTATCCAGCAGATCAAGGAGCATTCCACCATAAGTTCTACATCTCTGGAGCGAGATCTGGGCTACTGTGCTTCAAGTGGGCTTAGCAACACCCTAGCCTTAGCCCCCTGCACGCATACTCAAATTGGCACTGGGTGCAGGCTGTAAGGGCAGAGGGCAGCTCTGTCCAGACAGCCACACCCACCAAGTGTTTTGCATTTGGACCCAAGTAGTCCAGCTCATGGCTCCCCTGCTACGGACTGGCAAATCAACTCTGCAGCCACCCAAGGAGCAATCCACCCTAAGTTCTACCTCTGTGGAGTGAGATCCGATCTCCTGTGCTTCAGGTGGTCTTAGCAAGACCCTAGTCTGAGACCCTTGCATGCACACTCTCAATGGTGCAGGGTGTTGGCTGCAAGGGCAGAGGCCAGCTCTGCCCAGACAGCCACACCCACCAAGGCTTTCCGGTTTGGACGAAGCAGGCTGGCTCATGGTTCCCTTGAAAAGAACTGGCAAAACAACTATCCAGCAGCCCAAGGAGCAATCTTCCCTAAGTTCTACCTCTCTGAAGTAAGATCTGGGCTCCTGTGCTTCAGGTGGGCCAAGCAAGAGCCTAGCCTGAGCCCGGTGCATGCACACTCACAATGGTGCCTGGTGCTGGATGCAAGGGCAGAGGGCAGCTCAGCCCAGACAGCCACACCCACCAAGTGTTTTGTATTTGGACCCAAGCAGTCCAGCTCATGGCTCCCTTGCTTCGAACCGGCAAATCAACTATCCAGCAGATCAAGAAGCTATCCACTTTTTGTTCTACATTTCTGGAGTAAGATCTGGGCTACTGTGCTTCAGGTGGTCTTAGCAAGACCCTAGCCTGCGACCCCTGCAAGCACACTCACAATGGTGCCGGGTGCTGGCTGTAAGGGCAGAGGGCAGCTCTGCCCAGACAGCCACACCCACCAAGGTTTTCGGGTTTGAACCCAAGCAGTCCAGCTCACATATCCCTTGCTACAAACCAGCAAATCAACTATCCAGCAGATCAAGGAGCAATCCACCCTAAGTTCTACCTCTCTGGAGCAAGATGTGGGCTCCTGTGCATCAGGTGATCTTAGCAAGAACCTAGCCTGAGCCCCCAGCATGCACACTCACAATGATGCCTGGTCCTGGCTGCAAGGGCAGAGGGCAGCTCTGCCCAAACAGCCACACCCACCAAGGTTTTTGGGTTTGGACCCAAGCAGTCCAGCTCATGGCTTTCTTGCTATGAACCTGCAAATAAACTCTCCAGCAGATCATGGAGCAATCCACCATAAGTTCTACGTCTCTGGAGCGAGATCCCGGAACCTGTGCTTCAGGTGGTCTTAGCAAGGCCCTAGCCTGAGTCCCCTGCACACATACTCACAATGGCACCGGGCGTCAGCTGCAAGGGCAGAGGGCAGCTCAGCCCAGACAGCCACACCCACCAAGTGTTTTGTGTTTGGACCCAAGCAGTCCAGCTCATTGCTCCCCTGTTCTGGACTGACTAATTGACTCTCCAGCCACCCAAGGATTAATCCACCCTAAGTTCTACCTCTCTGAAGCGAGATCTGGGCTCCAGTGCTTCAGGTGGTCTTAGCAAGACCCTAGCCTGAGCCCCTTGCATGCACACTCTCAATGGTGCAGTGTGCTGGCTGCAAGGGCAGAGGGCAGCTCTTCCCAGACAGCCACGCCCACCAAGGATTTCCGGTTTGGACAAAGCAGGCTGGCTCATTGTTCCCTTGCAATGAACTGGCAAAACAACTATCCAGCAGCAAAAGGAGCGAAACACCATAATTTCTACCTCTCTGTAGTGAGTTTCGGGCTCCTGTTCTTCACCAGGTCTGAGTAAGACCCTAGCATCAGTCCCCTGCACACACACTCACTATGGCGCTAGGTGCAGGTTGCAAGGGCAGAGGGCAGCTCCACCCATACAGCCACACCATCCAAGTGTTTCCCAGTTGGACCCAAGCAGGCCTGCTCATGGCTCCCCTGGTACGAACCTGCAAATCATCTATCCAGAGCCCAAGGTGCAATCTTCCCTAAGTTCTACCTCTCTGGAGTGAGATCCAGGCTCTGTGCTTCAGGCTCCTGTGCTTCAGGTGTGCTTAGCAAGAACGGAGCCTGTGCCCCCTGCATGCACACTTACAATGGTGCAGTGTGCTGGCTGCAAGGGCAGAGGGCAGCTCTGCCCAGACAGCCACACCCACCAAGGTTTTAGGGTTTGAACCCAAGCAGTCTAGCTCACGCCTCCCTTGCTACGAACCAGCAAATCAACTCTCCAGCTGATCAAGAAGCAATCCACCATATGTTCTATATTTCTGGAGTAAGATCCAGGCTACTGTGCTTCAGGTGGTTTTAGCAAGACCCTAGCCCGAGCCCCCTGCATGCATACTCAAATTGGTGCCAGGTGCTGGCAGCAAGGGCAGAGGGCAGCTCTGCCCAGACAGCTGCACCCTCCAAGGGTTTCAGCTTTAGACCCAAGCAGGACAACTCATGGCTCCCCTGCTATGAACTGGCAAATCAACTATCCAGCAGCCCAAGGAGCAATGCACCTTTAGTTCTACCTCAATGGAGTGAGATCCTGGCTCCTGTGCTTCAGGTGGTCTTAGCAAGACCCTAGCCTGAGCCCTCTGCATACAAACTCACAAGGGCACTGGGTGTCAGCTGCAGGGGCAGAGGGCAGCTCCGCCCAGACAGCCACACCCTCCAAGGGTTTTGGGTTTGGACCCAAACAGGCCAGCTCAAGCCTAACCTGCTAGAAACCGGCAAATCAACTATCCAGCAGCCCAAGGAGCAATCCTCACTAAGTTCTACCTCTCTGGAATAAGATCTGGGTTCCTGTGCTTCAGGTGGGTTTAGCAAGACCCTAGCCTGAGCCCCTGATGCACACTCACAATGGTGCAGGGTGCTGGCTGCAAGGGCAGAGGGCAGCTCTGCCCAGACAGCCACACCCACCAATGGTTTCAGATTTGGACCAAAGCAGGACAGCTCACTGCTCCCTTGCTATGAACTGGCAAATCAGCTATCCAGCAGCCCAAGGATCAATCCACCCTAAGTTCTACCTCTATGGAGCAAGATCCTGGCTCCTGTGCTTCAGGTGGACTTAGCAAGACCCTAGCCTGAGCCCTGCACACAGACTAACAATGGCGCTGGTTGCAGGGGGCAAGGGCAGAGGGCAGCTCCTCCAAGAAAGCAACACCCTCCAAGGTTTCCAGTTTGGATCCAAGCAGGTCAGCTCAAGGCTCTCCTGCAAGGAACCAGCAAATCAACTATCCAGCAGATCAAGGAGCATTCCACCGTAAGTTCTACATCTTTGGAGCGATGTATGGGCTACTGTGATTCAGGTGGGCTTAGCAAGACCCTAGCCTGAGCCCCCTGCACGAACACTCACAATGGTGCCTGGTGCCAGCTGTAAGGGCAGAGGGCAGCTCCGCCCAGACAGCCACACCCACCAAGGGTTTCAGGTTTGGACCCAAGCAGTCAGGCTCATGGTTCCCTTGCAAGAAACTGGCAAATCAACTATCCAGCAGATCAAGGAGCATTCCACCATAAGTTCTACATCTCTGGAGTCAGATCTGGGCTACTGTGCTTCAAGTGGGATTAGCAAGACCCTAGCCTTAGCCCCCTTCACACATACTCAAATTGGCGCTGGGTGCGGGCTGTAAGGGCAGAGGGCAACTCTGCCCAGACAGTCACACCCACCAAGTGTTTTGCGTTTGGACCCAAGTAGTCCAGCTCATGGCTTCCCTGCTACTGACTAGCAAATCAACTCTCCAGCTGCCAAAGGAGCAATCTACCCTAAGTTCTACCTCTGTGGAGTGAGATCCGATCTCCTGTGCTTCAGGTGGTCTTAGCAAGACCCTAGTCTGAGACCCTTGCATGCACACTCTCAATGGTGCAGGGTGTTGGCTGCAAGGGCAGAGGGCAGCTCTGTCCAGACAGCCACACCCACCAAGGCTTTCCGGTTTGGATGAAGCAGGCTGGCTCATGGTTCCCTTGAAAAGAACTGGCAAAACAACTATCCAGCAGCCCAAGGAGCAATCTTCCCCTAAGTTCTACCTCTCTGGAGTAAGATCTGGGCTCCTGTTCTTCAGGTGGGCCAAGCAAGAGCCTAGCCTGAGCCCCGTGCATGCACACTCACAATGGTGCCTGGTGCTGGATGCAAGGGCAGAGGGCAGCTCAGCCCAGACAGCCACACCCACCAAGTGTTTTGTATTTGGACCCAAGCAGTCCAGCTCATGGCTCCCTTGCTTCAAACCGGCAAATCAACTATCCAGCAGATCAAGAAGCTATCCACTTTTTGTTCTACATTTCTGGAGTAAGATCTGGGCTACTGTGCTTCAGGTGGTCTTAGCAAGACCCTAGCCTGCGACCCCTGCAAGCACACTCACAATGGTGCCGGGTGCTGGCTGTAAGGGCAGAGGGCAGCTCTGCCCAGACAGCCACACCCACCAAGGTTTTCGGGTTTGAACCCAAGCAGTCCAGCTCACATATCCCTTGCTACAAACCAGCAAATCAACTATCCAGCAGATCAAGGAGCAATCCACCCTAAGTTCTACCTCTCTGGAGCAAGATGTGGGCTCCTGTGCATCAGGTGATCTTAGCAAGAACCTAGCCTGAGCCCCCAGCATGCACACTCATAATGGTGCCTGGTGCTGGCTGCAAGGGCAGAGGGCAGCTCCGCCCAAACAGCCACACCCACCAAGGTTTTTGGGTTTGGACCCAAGCAGTCCAGCTCATGGCTTTCTTGCTATGAACCTGCAAATAATCTCTCCAGCACATCATGGAGCAATCCACCATAAGTTCTACGTCTCTGGAGCGAGATCCTGGAACCTGTGCTTCAGGTGGTCTTAGCAAGGCCCTAGCCTGAGTCCCCTGCACACAGACTCACAATGGCACCGGGCGTCAGCTGCAAGGGCAGAGGGCAGCTCAGCCCAGACAGCCACACCCACCAAGTGTTTTGCGTTTGGACCCAAGCAGTCCAGCTCATTGCTCCCCTGTTCTGGACTGACTAATTGACTCTCCAGCCACCCAAGGATTAATCCACCCTAAGTTCTACCTCTCTGAAGCGAGATCTGGGCTCCTGTGCTTCAGGTGGTCTTAGCAAGACCCTAGCCTGAGCCCCTTGCATGCACACTCTCAATGGTGCAGGGTGCTGGCTGCAAGGGCAGAGGGCAGCTCTTCCCAGACAGCCACACCCACCAAGGATTTCGGGTTTGGACAAAGCAGGCCCGCTCATGGTTCCCTTGCAACGAACTGGCAAAACAACTATCCAGCAGCACAAGGAGCAAAACACCATAAGTTCTACCTCTCTGCAGCGAGATCCGGACTCCTGTGCTTCACCAGGTCTTATCAAGACCCTAGAGTCAGACCCCTGCACGCACACTCACAATGGTGCTTGGTGTGGGATGCAAGGGCAGAGGGCAGCTCCGTCCAGACAGCCACACCATCCAAGTGTTTCGGGGTTGGACCCAAGCAGGCCGGCCGAGGGCTCCCCTGATATGAACATGCAAATCAACTATCAAGCAGCCCAAGGAGCAATCCATCCTAAGTTCTTCCTCTCTGGTTTGAGATCCGGGATCCTGTGCTTCGGTGGTCTTAGCAAGACATTAGCCTGAGCTCCCTGAACAGGGACTCACAATGACGCTGGGTGCTGGCTGCAAGGGCAGAGGGCAGCTCCGCCCAGACAGCCACACCCTCCACGGTTTTGGGTTCGGAACCAAACAGGCCAGCTCATGGCTCCCCTGCTACGAACCGGCAAATCAACTATCCAGCAGTCCAAGGAGCAATCTTCCCTAAGTTCTACCTCTCTGGAGTAAGATCTGGGCTCCTGTGCTTCAGGTGTGCTTAGCAAGACCCTAGCCTGAGCCCCCTGCATGCACACTCACAATGGTGCAGGGTGCTGGCTGTAAGGGCAGAGGGCAGCTCCGCCCAGACAGCCACACCCACCAAGTGTTTTGCATTTGGACCCAAGCAGTCCAGCTCCTGGCTCCCTTGCTATGATTCGGCAAATCAACTATCCAGCAGATCAAGAAGCAATCCACCATATGTTCTACATTTCTGGAGTAAGATCCAGGCTACTGTGCTTCAGGTGGTCTTAGCAAGACCCTCGCCTGAGCCGCCTGCACGCATACTCAAGTTGGCGTTGGGTGCCGGCAGCAAGGGCAGAGGGTAGCTCTGCCCAGACAGCTGCATCCTCCAAGGGTGTCGGGTTTAGACCCAAGCAGGACAACTCATGGCTCCCCTGCTGTGAACAGGGGAATCAACTATCCAGCAGCCCAAGGAGCAATGCACCCTTAGTTCTACCTCAATGGAGCGAGATCCTGGCTCCTGTGATTCAGGGGGTCTTAGCAAGACCCTAGCATGAGCCCTCTGCATACAAACTAACAATTTCACTGGGTGTCAGCTGCAAGGGCAGAGGGCAGCTTCGCCCAGACAGCCACACCCTCCAAGGGTTTCGGGTTTTGACCCAAACAGGCCAGCTCAAGGCTAACCTGCTACGAACCTGGCAAACCAACTATCCAGCAGCCCAAGGAGCAATCCTCATTAAGTTTACCTCTCTGGAGTCAGATCTGGGCTCAGCAAGACCCTAGCCTGAGCCCCCTGGATGCACACTCACAATGGTGCATGGTGCCGGCTGCAAGGGCAGAGGGCAGCTCTGCCCAGACAGCCACACCCACCAATGGTTTCAGGTTTGGACCCAAGCAGGACAGCTCACTGCTCCCTTGCTATGAACTGGCAAATCAACTATCCAGCAGCCCAAGGAGCAATCCACCCTAAGTTCTACCTCTGTGGAGCGAGATCCTGGCTCCTGAGCTTCAGGTGGACTTAGCAAGACCCTAGCCTGAGCTGCCTGCACACAGACTCACAATGACGCTGGTTGCAGGTGGCAAGGGCAGAGGGCAGCTTCTCCAAGAAAGCGACACCCTCCAAGGTTTCCAGTTTGGATCCAAGCAGGTCAGCTCATGGCTCTCCTGCAATGAACTGGCAAATCAACTATCCAGCAGATCAAGGAGCATTCCACCGTAAGTTCTACATCTTTGGAGTGATATATGGGCTACTGTGCTTCAGGTGGGCTTAGCAAGACCATAGCCTGAGCCCCCTGCACGAACACTCACAATGGTTCCTGGTGCCGGCTGTAAGGGCAGAGGGCATCTCCGCCCAGACAGCCACACCCACCAAGTGTTTTGGGTTTGGACCCAAGCAGTCCAGCTCATGGCTCCCTTGGTACGAACCAGCAAATCAACTATCCAGCAGATCAAGAAGCAATCCACCATATGTTCTACATTTCTGGAGTAAGATCCAGTGTACTGTGCCTCAGGTGGTCTTAGCAAGACTCTAGCCTGAGCACCCTGCACACATACTCAAATTGGCACTGGGTGCAGGCTGCAAGGGCAGAGGGAAGCTCCGCTCAGACAGCCACACCCACCAAGTGTTTTGCATTTGGACCCAAGCAGTCCAGCTCATGTCTCCCCTGCTAAGGACCGACTAATCAACTCTCCAGCCGCCCAAGGAGCAATCCACCCTAAGTTCTACCTCTCTGAAGGGAGATCTGGGCTCCAGTGCTTCAGGTGGTCTTAGCAAGACCCTAGCCTGAGCCCCTTGCATGCACACTCTCAATGGTGCAGGGTGCTGGCTGCAAGGGCAGAGGGCAGCTCTGCCCAGACAGCCACACCCACCAAGGATTTCCTGTTTGGACAAAGCAGGCCGGCTCATGGTTCCCTTGCAACGAACTGGCAAAACAACTATCCAGCAGCACAAGGAGCAAAACACCATAAGTTCTACCTCTCTGCAGTGAGATCCAGGCTCCTGTGCTTCACCAGGTCTTAGCAAGACCCTAGCCTCAGACCCTTGCACGCACACTCACGATGGCGCCGGGTGTGGGTTGCAAGGGCAGAGGGCAGCTCCGCCCAGACAGCCACACCATCCAAGGGTTTTGGGGTTGGACACAAGCAGGCAGGCTCATGGCTCCTCTGGTATGAACATGCACATCAACTATCCAGCCGATCAAGAAACAATCCACCGTATATTCTACATTTCTGGAGTAAGATCCGGGCTACTGTGCTTCAATAGCAAGACCCTAGCCTGAGCCCCCTGCATGCACACTCACAATGGTGCCTGGTGCTGGCTGCAAGGGCAGAGGGCAGTTCTGCCCAGATACCCACACCCAGCAAGGTTTTTGAGTTTGGACCCAAGCAGTCCGGAGCATGGCTCCTTTGCTACGAACCGGCAAATAAACTCTCCAGCAGATCATGGAGCAGTCCACCATAAGTTCTACGTCTCTGGAGCAAGATCCCGGATCCTGTGCTTCAGGTAGTCTTAGCAAGACCCTCACCTGAGCCTTCTGCACACAGAGTCACAACAACACAGGTTGCTGGCTGCAAGGGCAGAGGGCAGCTCTGCCAAGAAAGCCACACCCTCCAAGGTTTCTAGTTTGGACCCAAGCAGGTCAGCTCACAGTTCCCCTGCTATCAAATCAACTATCCAGCAGATCAAGGAGCATTCCACCGTAAGTTCTACATCTCTGGAGCGAGATCTGGGCTTCTGTGCTTCAAGTGGTCTTAGCAAGACCCTAGCCTGAGCCCCCTGCACGAACACTCACAATGGTGCTGGGTGCCGGCTGTAAGTGCAGAGGGCAGCTCCGCCTAGACAGCCACAATCACCAAGGGTTTCGGGTTTGGACCCAAGCAGTCTGTCTCAAGGCTCTCTTGCTACCGGCAAATCAACTATCCAGCAGCCCAAGGAGCAATCCATCCTATGTTCTACCTCTCTTGAGCGAGGTCCGTGGTCCTGTGCTTCAGGAGGTCTTAGCAAGACCTTAGCCTGAGCCCCGTGCACACAGACTCACAAAGGCACTGGGTGTCTGCTGCAAGGGCAGAGGGCAGCTCTGCTCAGACAGCCACACCCACCAAGTGTTTTGCATTTGGACCCAAGCAGTCCAGCTCATGGCTCCCCAGCTAAGGACCGGCAAATCAACTCTCCAGCCGCCCAAGGAGCAATCCACCCTAAGTTCTACATCTCTGGAGTGAAATCTGGGCTACTGTGCTTCAGGTGGTCTTAGCAAGACCCTAGCCTGAGCCCCCTGCCTGCACACTCACAACGGCTCCAGGTGCGGGCTGTCAGGGCAGAGGGCAGCTCTGCCCAGACAGCCACACCCTCCAAGGGTTTTGGGTTTGGACCCAAACAGGCCAGCTCACGGCTCCCCTGGTATGAACAGGCAACTCCACTATCCAGCAGCAGAATGAGCAATCCTACCTAAGCTCTACCTCTCTAGAGTAAGATTCAGGTTCCTGTGCTTCAGTTGGGCTTAGCAAGCCCCTAGCCTGAGCCCCCTGCACACACATGATGGCACCAGGTGCCTGCTGCAAGGGCGGCGGGCAGCTCCGGCCAGACAGCCACACCCACCAATGGATTCGGGTTTGGACCCAAGCAGGCCAGCTCACCGCTACCCTGTTATGAACCAGCAAATCAACTATCCAGCATATCAAGCAGCAATCCACTCTAAGTTGTACCTCTCTGGAGCGAGATCTGGGCTCCTGTGCGTCAAGTGGTCTTAGCAAGACCCTAGCCTGAGCCCCTTGCACACATACTCAAATTGGCACTGGGTGCTGGCTGCAAGGGCAGAGGCCAGCTCCACCCAGACAGCCACACCCTCCAAGTGTTTTGTGTTTGGATCCAAGCAGGCTGGCTTATGGCTCCCCTGCTATGAACTGGCAAATCAACTATCCAGCAGCCCAAGGAGCAATACACCATATGTTCGACTTCTCTGGATTGAGATCAGTTCTCCTGTGATTCAGGTCTTCTTAGCAAGGCCCTATTCTGACCACCCTGCAGGCAGACTCCAGCGTCTGTCTTAAAGGTAGGGAAACTGACGGGATCAGTTGTACTTACCACAAGTCTGCACATTTAGGAATACTTTCCTTTACCATGATTATTCTGGAACAATAAGTCAGATTTTTATTTGTGTATTTTTAATAGTTTTATTTTATGTGTACAGCTGTATTGCCTGCATGCATGTACTTGAACTGGTGTTGTGCAATGCCCCTCCCCTTCTAGAAGTCAGAAGAGGGCATTTGATCACCTGGAACTGGAGTTAGGGAGAGTTGTTACCTGCCATGTGGGTGCTGGGAATCGAACTCAGGTCTCCTGCGAAAGCAGTCAGTGTTCTTAATGGCTGAGCCATCTTTTGATCCCTTAATGTTTTCTTTTACCTCCTTTTTTTTACTTCTTTGCTTGATGTCTTGTGTAGAAAGGTCAGGGTGAGGAATTTGCCTTCACTCTATCTACCATCCAGACTCCTTCTAGGCTGCTAGTTCTTTAGAGAAAACCCAAGCCCTTCTTTTAGGTGTGCCAATCAGCAGACTGCTTGCTATACATGTTTCTGTATAGGGGACAGCTTGGGGATCTGTGAAGAAGCAGAGACTGAACTGAAGTTTTGAATTAAAGTTTTCTCAGTTATTTTTCCAATCAATATTTTCATTAAAATAATACTATTTTGTATATAAGGACTTTCTTCGAAGTATGAAAGAAAGCTTGATGTCGAGTACTCTCCATCACACATGGCTTGGAGTCATTGGTCCAATGAAAGAGAAGTACAAACTTGAAGTCATTAAGAGGTAATGATGATTCACTAATTTCTTGAGGTTAACAAAAATGGAAAAATTCACTCATGAAAACATTAACATTTCCAGTTAAATCCTCTAAAACAATGACCAGAACCAAATGGACAGCCTGAAACCCAATGTGAAATTAATAAGAAGCAAATCTATATACCATGAACTATTGTTTCTCTCTATTCTTAGTACGGAATGTGGACCATTTTAAACTCCTTGTATATGACATGAATAGCGTATTAAGCTGATGGACCCAGATGAAGATTGAACCAAAAGAAACATTTTTGTGTATATGAATTTCAGAATACACAGAATGCATAAACTTTTGTTTTATGTTGTTTTTATTTTATTTACTTCATTTCATTTTTTGAGTCAGGATTCCCTGTAGCCCCAGGTGTAGTTCCTAGGTGTGGAACTTTCCACTTAGACCAGGCTGTTGAAATCTCACTGGTATCCATCACTTTCTGTCTCCTGAGTGATGGAAATAAAAGCTTGTAACAAAATTATTGGCTGTGGAATTAGCTCTTACACAGCAAATACATTTTAGGCTCCAATAACCAGGAATCTCTGCATATTTGCTATCTTAAATATATGGTAATTATAAAATGAAATCATATATCAATATGTTGTAATTGAACACATTGTAGAATTCCACAAAATTTTAAATATGTTTATATTGAATTACATTGTTACAGAATTTTCAGAAAACCAGGAAAGACCCCAGAACCAAATCAAATGTTAATTATCCAAATTTATTAAAAAGAAACAAACAAAAACCAAACAAACAAAAAAACAGTGCTGCTGGCCAGTGGTCTCCGAGCCTAGTTATGTCCATCTCTCCTGCATACAGTTTTGCCAGTTTGACTGCAGCCAAATAAGTCTAAGCGAGAACCTTTAAAGGGGAGGCCAACAGAGCAAAGCTGCCTTGCACTTTGGCCCACTCAGAAAATGTCAGAGTGCTTTAAGCAGGATAAGCAAGGTACCAAAGCAAAAATACCCAGCAGTTAATTCTGTCTATGCTTCAAGGTTTGGATGTGCAGCTGGTCAGTAGGAAGAAAAGGGGAGGGGAAGTGGGCTGCCTGGAGTTTGCCATGCAACATTGACCTAAGAGTAAAATAAATTTAAACAGTTTCTCAATGGAATTTTTCTAAACATTACAATATATCTATACATTTTGCCAAGATTATAACATATTTTAGGAAGTATGAGTTGAATATTTAACGAATTTTAATATATATACATTCTTTGTATTTCAAAGGACTGTAATAATTTTCAAGCAATATTTGTTCCTTCTTCGCATTGCAAAATTCATAAGTAAAACAACTATTCTAAAATAATTTGTCTCACCATTTAATCTTGTAGAGCAGCTTCCCAAGCCAAATGCTGTTCTCCTGAAACTTCTTTTTAAAGTGCTACACCATATTGAGAGATGCTCTGCAAAGAACCACATGACATCCTATAACTTAGCGGTTTGCATAGCCCCCCAGTATTCTGTGGCTACCTAGGTCCTGCAAGCCAGAATTACTAAAGGATATTTCTAAAAAGGTAAGGAGACTTTGTATTTTTCCTTGGGGTCAAGAGCCCTCACTACAAACTTGGAATTCGGGGTAGCCTTAGGAGTCCATTTAATATAAGAGACATCCTTGAATAGTATACTTCTAGAAGGGAAGAGTCAATTGTGAGATTTGGGAAGGGAGATTGTTAGGATATTTCAAATCATCAAACTGCTTCTTTCCCAGTGGGAATTTAGAATGTAGACTAATTAAAGTCTAGAGAGAAGTTAGTATGAGATGGAAGGACAGAACATGGGTGGTGGAGTTTGACTAGCCAAAATTGAAAACTTTTTGTCACCATACTGGGTCGTTTTCAAAATAGTTAACCCATATAGACGAAGGATGTGCAGAACAGGCCTGGCTGCTCTGTCTTTTCCCATGGTGGTTGAGGGGCTTAGTCAGTATGGGTGCCCTTGACTCCATGGTATATGCTTTCAGAGCCAATTTCAGCTCATTTAGAGAAATGCTTGAATAATATTTTCTGTGCTAGGTTCCTTTCTAATACTGTAAAAGAATTCTTGAAATTATTAAACATATAGCTGAAATGTTCTTTTTCACTGCTATGTGATAGAGTTTCCATTTTATCATTGATTGACCCCGTTGCTGTTGAGCTTCTGAGAATCTCATTAGAGGAGGAGTGCCTGACCTAGAAAACTGCTGAGCTCAGTGTGGGGAAGAACATGTGCATCGAGGGAAGGATGGGGATGCACATTCTCCTGCACATCCAGTGTCAAATGACCTCCCACTTGGCTTTACTTCTTAAAAGAAACCTCCCAAGGTAATGACCCTGGGAACCAAGATTTCAACAAAGGCACCTCCTCAGGAGATCAACCAAATAAACAGAGCAATTTTCACATGTAGGACTGCAAGAAAAATCTAAGCAGGAGTTTCCAGGACATCCTAATTGAACAACACATGGTTAGTAAGACACAGCAGGTGCTCAAGCAGGCAGCAAGTCTAAGGCACATGCATAAATGGTGTGATTCTTGTTATACTGCCTGACATGCTCTATGCACATGCTTCCTTCTTTCACAAAATGTCATCAGCGATGCTCCACTTCAGGATTTAGATAAATTCACTTTAAAACTGAATTTAGCACTTTTTTTACTATTTCGATTTAAAAAATCAGAATAGAACATATATATTTACTAGCCCAGGCATGGTGGTGCACACCTTTAATCCTAGTACTTGGGAAGCATAGCCGGCAGATCTTGGTGAGTTCAAGGCCATCCTGGTCTAGAGAGTGAGTTCCAGGACAGCTGGGGCTACAGGGAGACCCTGTCTCGAAAAGACCACACACACACAAAAAGAGAACATATTTACTTTATGCCACATATTCTAGGCAGATAAACTAGTTCCTTGGCTCTTTACTATGAAAATGTGTTGGCAAAGGTCATGTAAGGATTCAGGGTTTGTTGTAGTTTGCAATTTAAAGTAATATAGTGCAGTGCATCATATGGGAAAGTGAGGAGGCAGAAGTGTGAGATGTCCATAGTGCAGATGAAACAGAGGAAAGGGGTGGGGTCTGGCTTCTCCATATACCCTTTTTAATTTATTCAGATACCATAATCAGATGATTATGCACCCACATTCAAGATGAGTCTCCTTTCCTGAACTGTCTCTATAGAAACAGCATGCTTGGGGACATGTCTCTATGTTGGACTCAAACTGCCACACTTACAAGATTAAACAATGAGGAGCCACAGATTGATATGAAATTTATTTAATTTGCTATTGCACCAGAACCCAATTAAGAAAATTGACACATCAAGGGAGCCAATTCATGATGTGTCAGGGACGCAACCCATTCCACGCAGGGATGAACGCGATCCTGACTGTCTGTTACAGAGAACTTTTAAAGCCAAAGCCACAAACTAGAGGAACTTGGTGACATCATACAAACACAATTGCAAGGCTATAGAAACACAATGCAAGCAGTGGTGACCTTTAAGCTGATTGGTTGTGTTTCGCATTGGTTGTGTTTAGCAGTGTTAAGTCCCTTGGAGAGGAATGGGCTTCTTAGGAGGTAGGAAGCATTCCTACAGGGCTGGGAAAGTTCATCCTGACCTTAGGTAGCTCTGGGAACTAATAACTCAGGGTCAGACTGTATTCTTGTGGTTAAGGTACCCATGGGAACCAGACCTGCTTCAACTAGAGAGTTGCTCCTGCATGGTTAACCCTTTCCTTTTGATTAACTTCTTTCTGACCTGGTCCTAACATCAAGGAGTTTCAAAATGCAGGAAAATCGTAATGAAAGTTTGTCATCCTTTGGGATCCTGACTATTACCTGATAGCATTGTGCAGAAATATGCTGATTGTATTTTATGACTTGTGCCTTTACATTATTTTAAATGTCACAGTTGATTTAAAGGAAAAATGCTCATATAATTTATATCAGTTGAGATCTCACAATTGTGAGATTAACTATTTTCTGGCCTTTAAAATGTTGTCTTAACTGTGATGTACATCTATGCCTTATTTCCCAGACATTCTGTGTTTTCTCTTTGTTGTTACAGATTTGTCTTGTAGAATTTATTCTCAATAACTATGTGAAAATTTTTGGAGAAGACAACATCTCCCCTGGACTTGAGAATACCGTTATTTGTAACAGTAATGAGAAACATCCTGACATCCAGAATAATTTCTTTGATTTTAATGAAATCCTTGCTGTCATGGATCATGAGACCTACAGTCCTAGTGAGAGGACCTTTCCTGCGAGAATTGACACAGTGCCCCCCAGCTGCTCCTCTTGAAAAGCTAGGGCTCCTAGGTAAGAGAAGGCTTTGTACAAATATGAAGTGAAAGGCAGGTTAGACATTGTGAATTCAGAAACTAATACAATCACAGCAGCATTGGGACACATTATGATATAATGGGGTTTGGGAACATTCAAGAAAAATGTACATGGAAAGTCTACGTGTATATGGATCATGTGCCCATTGAATTCTGTGTAAAGTGCCCAGCATACATATGTGGCTCTTCTCTTCCTATTGATTGGTGAGACCACAAACTTTGACAATCTTTCAGATGATATAAATAGAAATAAGTTCTTAGAGAATGATTATTTAATGTCAAATAAGCATTCCAGAGAACAGAATATCATGTTTCTATTTATTAGCTATGCTCAGGGCTGAAGTAATCTTTCAACCTTAATTGTTTCATCTCAAAGACTGATAAAACCATATAGAAACTTTAGAATTAATGGGATGGAGAGATGACCTAGCAGTTAAGGGCTCCGACTGCTCTTGCAGAGGACTCGGGTTTGATCCCCAGCACCATCATGGTGGCTGAGAACCATCTTTAACTCCAGTTCCAGGGGAATCCGGTGCCCTCTTCTGACCTCCGTGGCACTGCACGACACGGGTGCACAAACCTACATGCAGACAGTACATCCATACATGTACAAAATAAATAAAATTAAAAAAATATATAAAAGAAACTTTAGAACTACCATAATGATTAAAGAAGACTGATAGCACAATTAACTTATGCAGTGCACTATTGAGACTTGCTGCAGTTTCCTTAGAACATCAGTTAGCAACACTCAAACCTTAGTACTCATAGCTAATCACCAGTAAGTCACTGCAGAGAGATGAGATGAGATACTGATCATGACAATATGTGTCAGGTGTCCCTCTATATTCTTGAAATCCTGTGTTTGCAGAAATTAAGGTAATTCTAGCCTGTGAGCACATTTGTCCCATGATAACCTTTCATTTTCACTCAACAGTGAATGTGCATCACTCTCATCATTAATTCTTCAAAAAGGATACCTTCAAGATGATGACCTCATCATTTATCTGACCACCCAGCCTCTAGCTCATAATTTTCCAATTCTGGAGAGAAGAATCCTCAGAGCAACATTTGACTCTACTTTCTCTTTTCATTGCTCTTGTATTGCACTGGAAACTCCTTTTCTCCACATGCTTTCAAAATTGGGCGAAATTTGATTTTACTGCTGTCCAATAATAACTGAATTCCTTAACAAGAGAATGACATGGGCATGTGGAAGATGAAACTCTTCTGAAGTGATGCCTCCAATTGTGTTGAGCATCAAATGATCATTTTTGAAGTCTGAGATCATTACATTTTCATGATGTATTTCCCTGTTTATATATTTTTAAGAAAAAAAATTCCATACAACATCCCTTTCATTATTCATGAAATATATTTGATATATATCATAATTGTATTGAATTATATATCTATTAATATTATAATAAACATATATTTTTAGTATTATAATAAATGTTTTAAATTTTGATTTGGCTAAGCGTCACTCTTTCATTATTCTTAGTGTGTCTTTGAAGGATGCTCTGCTCTGACTTTCCTTTTCTCTCAGAAGGTAATAGATAGATAGATAGATAGATGATAGATAGATAGATAGATAGTAAGATAATAGGTATTTCCTACAATAGATATTTGGGTAGATGATAGATAGGGATATATAGGTAGGGGATAGATAGACTCATGAAAATCATGTAGGTTGACAGATCATACAGGAATTTTGACTGGGGTTAGTAGCAGGCCAGCATGAATGGGAGGGTCTTCACATACTGAAATCCTTGTCTAATTCTGATACACTTAACTGTCAGGTGTCATGGATAAGTTCAAATCATAATTTTTGAAACCTGAAGGACATGTTATATTCCACAATGAGTTGTAATAGCATACTCGCACATGTGTACAGAGATGGGAGCTAATGAATGTCAGTGTGTAGGAGAAGTACACTTGGTAAGTTCTGTCTTGAAAACTGGCAATTGGAACCAAGAGTGCATGGTTAGCAGCCGTGATATCTGGGGCTGGACTTCTTTTTCCTACAGGTTTCCCTTTCATGACACTTTCCTTCCTGTTACTACCTGCAGGGTAGAGAAGGAAAGATGAAAGGACAGGTTGAGTCCCACATCACTGAGGCATAGACAAGTCACAAACATAGAATATTGAGTTTTGTCATGGTCTATTTACAGGATTGTGCTACTAGGTGAGTGTGCCATGCAGTGGGTGATATGAAATAAGCACTGCAATTCTGTGAGAACAAATTCAAATTAATATTCCAAGATCATAAGCATATAGAAAGACATATATTTTCAGTAACATGGAGAGCCTACAGATATTTCTAAATCTGAAACAGAATTATCTCTAAAATTAAAAACAATGATAAAAATTCTGTCAGCAACAGTTTGGAAAAAAGACGGGAACTATAACAAATTGGGGTTCACAGTCTGAAGAGATGTAGATAGAAGAATAGAACTACATCCTTAGTCCTGAACCTGGGGAATTCAAAGGCTATGGGGTAGGTGAGGATAAGGGAAGGTATTAAATACAATCAAACTATATTCAGTTAAAATTGCAACAATTAGTAAAGAATAAAATTAAGCAACAGAAAAAAAGGAGAAACATGGACAGCTGAGAGGATTGAACTGAACTGTGATGTCACAGTTTGTCTCCTGGTCATCATTCCTCCTGTAGTTTGTCTTTGCTCATTTTATTACACATTTGCATTTGTAATGTACTGTAAACCAGAACAGTGTTTTCCTTTTCCGGTGTTGGCGACAGGAGTCCTAGTGAATCAGAGCTGACAGATAAGAAAGAGAGATATGTATGTATGTGAACATGCATGTGTGTATACTGAGCCACACAGGTTGGCATGTTTTAAAGTAGTTTATGTCATTGGGCTAAACATGATTTTGTCTGCCCTTCAACTTTAATTCACTTTCACTTGGTATACTGAAGACTTCTCCCCTTGCGGAGCTGCAGCCTTTACTTTCATTGGGAAAAATTCCATTACACTAGTCTTATTATTAGAGCTATTTACCACAATAAGTATGTGTAGTTTTCCCATGTAGAGTTCCAGGAGGATATTTATCAAGGAGATTCCACAGTGGTGGTTCATCTACTTACCTGTGCCAGAGCCACAAGGGGACATTTGTTGTCTACTTGAATCCGACAGGCTTCCTGCAAGTACTGATCATGTCAGTGAAGGCAGCAGGAGGCTGTTTGCAGAGTCTTTGTCTGTGTACTTGAATCTGCAATCACCACCAGCATTTTAGCGGTTCTGTGTGAATTCACCTGCTATTTCCCAGTGCCTTCTTCTCTAGTGGAGATCTTTACTGCAGTTTTCAAAATATCCTTAGCTCTCTGTTTCAGCATGCACTAGAATCTCCACATCTGATGGATTCTTCCACTTTGCCTGGATTTTGATGGCTGGAAGACAATGACTTATAAGCTTTCCCAGTAAAATTGGAACTGAACTTGAACTGTATATTTTAGTTTCAAAATTCAGATTGCTAAGGAACAAGAAATAATTTCCTTAGAAATTCACCACTGAGAATTTAATAAACATTCTTACTAAAAACCTTGAGTAAATCTTCACAGCATTGATGACACTAACCCGTTTCTTGAGTAATCCAAGATGTGCTGTTGGAAAGTTTGATGGCACCGAGATTGCTTCATAAGAGTGCAATTAGAAGCCAGGCGTGGTGGCACACGCCTTTAATCCTAGCACTTGGGAGGCAGAGGCAATCTTTGTGAGTTCAAGGCCAGTCTGTTCTACAGAGTGAGTTCCAGGACAGCTGAGGCTACAGGGAGACCCTTTCTCGAAAAGACCAAAAAAAAAAAAAAAAAAAAAAAAAAAAAAAAAAAAAAAAAGAGTGCAATTAGTAAATATGTAAATGTACTTTGGGAGATGCCAATACATTTCCCTTTGTCTCTGTGGATCCTTTCAGTTGTCCTGGCTCCTGCTCTTATATCAGGATGTATGCCCACATATAAGGGATTGGTGCTCAGATCCACAAATGTGGGAGAACATATGTCACTTGTTTTGCTGAGTCTGGGTTATTTCACTTGGGGTAACAGTTTCTAGGTCCATCCACTTACCTGCAAATTTCATGATTTTGTGTTTCCTTACTGCTGAGTAGATCCCATGGTGTAAATGTACCACATTTTCATTATCCATTCTTCACTTGAGGTGCATTTAGTCTAGTTCCATTTCGTAGCTGATATGAAAAGAGCAGCAACAAAAACTAATATACAAGCATCTCTACAGTAGGATGAGTCCTTTTTGGTATATACCAAAGAGTGATATAACTGAATGGATGGCCTAGCAGTTAAGAGCACCGACCGCTCTTGCAGAGGATCCGGGTTCGATCCCCAGCACCCACATGGTGGCTGAGAACCGTCTGAAACTCCAATTCCAGAAGAACTCCAGTTCCAGGGGACTCCGAGACCCTCTTCTGACCTCCACGGCATTGCATGACACGGGTGCACAGACCTGCATGCAGACAATACATTCATACACATATGAAAATAAATAATAATAATAAAAATATGATAACTGAATCATATGGTAGATTCATTTTTAGTTTTTCAGAGTTCTCCACACCGCTTTCCAAAATGGTTGCAGGAGTTTACAATCCCATCAGCAGTGAATGAGTGTTCTTCTTTCTTCACAACCTTATCAGCATTTGATGTCTTCCTCTCTTGACCTTAGAACTGGTGTGGAGTCAGATGAAATCTTAAAGTCCTTTGATTTGCATTTCTCTTAGGGATGCTGAGCACTTTTTAAGATGTTTCTTAGGGCTTTTTACTTCTTGGCTGAGACCTATCTGCTCAGGTCTTGAGGCCATTCATTTATTGGTTCCTTTATTTTCTGGTTTCTTTGTTTTTTGAGTTCACTGTATATTCCGGATATTAATCATCTCTTGGACGTGTAGCAGATGAAGGTTTTCTCCTATTCAGTGGATTTCTTCTTCACTTTCATAGTTGTTTCTTTTACTAAACATTTTAGTTAAATGAGGTCCCATTTGCTGATGGTGACCTAAATGCCTGAGTAAGTGATGTTCGATTTAGAACATCCTTTCCTACAGACACTCAAATTCATATTTGAGTTTAGTGTATATTTTGAGGCTATATGACTGAGAAAAACTGGTGCTCGAACTGATACCTTTAGTCACCTACTGTGCATTAATGTACTAGAGCTGCTTGTTCCATCTATATGTAACAGAGGATTCCTTGATTAGCTTTTTTTCTCACTTGAGGGTCTTTCTCCACAATATTTACCACAAGCCTGGATTATTCCAGACATGTCCTAATCCACGTAATTCCTGCATTCTAAGAAAAGAATTATTTACATCTATGCTATAGAATAGTTGTGTTCCTGTTGCTTTATCTACCGGAGTACCTTTCAGGTAATTTACTTCTCGGGTCAGTAAAAATTCTTTAGTTGGAACATGGGCATATTTCCTGGGTTAAACATTTAGTTACCCCTCCCCTGATGCTCCCAAGGCATGGGTCCAGTTGAGGCATGTTCTCAGGAGGTGCAGATGCCCATCCCCCTCACAAGTTCCTCAACTCCATGTGAGCCTAGGGTCATGGGAAAATGTCCCTGTCCCTGCACTGTGCTCTCAGACTCCCAAGCAGGTCTGGGGTGGCAGTTGGTGGGTGGAGCCAACTGGCTGCAGGAGCAGGGACAGTTCCAGAGCCATCTTGACATCGATGCCCTGCATTTGTTGCACACTTCTATCTCTCACAGCGGGACAATCATCACAGAGAGGCTGTTGGACTCTCTTCTGGGCCCCTGTGCACCCAGGTTTGCTGTGAGTCCCACATTCAGGGCATCTGTGAGGACTGTGCAGCTGCAGCTCATGGGGGAGGGAGAGAAAGCAAGTCCAAGTTCTGCAGGATCTTCAATCTTCTCAAATATATGGGCTCATTTTCAGGGCTCTGTGGGCGTGGCAGTGCCTGTCATTTGTGAGTCTTTCTCTGTTCCTAGTCAGGCGTGCGAGGAGAACTAGCACAGAGTAGCCTTGGCTCTCCAGGAGGGAGACGATTGTGTCCTGCAGGGCAACTTTTCCACCGATCGTCCAATCATCCACTGTGCAGTGATTTTTTCCAGAATCCCAAGGGACACCTCATGAGCTTTTTAACAATCCCTGGGGAACAAAGCAGAATGGAAGACCAAAGTCCATGACAGTCGCTAAGGAACACCACAGCTTCTTGTACATTTCCTCCTCCCAGACCTCAGACTCGAGCACTTATTTCTGTGCTGTGGACCCACAGTGTTCCCTGGGCTCCTGCAGCCTGGACTCAAACCTCCAGCTGATGGATGCGGCCTTTCCCCAGTCACAAACCATCAGGAAGCCACCGCAGGCATTTCTGTACAGTTCCGTGTCTCTTCAATGAACTGATAGAGTTTTATCTTCAGGTACTTTCCCAGCATGAATTCAGGTCTTCGGTCTGCATCCTCTTTCTCAGTGTGTACTCCCTGCTGAAGCAGACAAGTCCAAATTGGCACTAGCTGAGAAGCTGATAGGAGGATTGAGTCTACAACATTTAAGCCTCAGGATGTCGAACTCCAAAAGGATAAGGTACAAATGGAGTCACTCAGATAAATCTGCTCAGGGGGACGCAGCTTGTTTGGTGTCTGGAGCACAGGCAGGTCCTCAGCACAGCATCTGCAAGAGCCAGAATGTGTTTTCCTTCCTATCAGAGCAGCATTGAGAACAGTTGCTGAATGTTTATGTATTAGTCATCAAATTTTCATAAAAACTTAAAATGTATTTTCCCCTCATCTAAATCCCATTCATATTTTTGAAGTTTCTCAGAACCTGATCTACTCTAAGTGGTCCCTGAACTGTCAATACCCTTTGTAATTGGGACTTAACTTTGTAATGTAAATCAGCCTGTCCTCTAATGGGGGCTTGCTTTTCATTTTTAGTAACTTGTGTCTTATGGCTCCTTATGTCCTTATGGAGATAAGATTCTCTTCGAAGACACACTTCAAAAATGGTGTTTTTGTGCATCAAGAGTTGGGATATTTCATTTTTTTAAATAGGCTTGCTGTATTTTGTCAAAAGCCTTTTCCACATCAATTGAGAAGACCATGTCATTTTTGTCTTTCAGTCCCTTTATGTGTGTTTTCTGATATTTATTGATTTATGTATGTTGAACCATCCCTGCATCTCTGGTGTGAATCCAGCTTGGTCATGATGGATGATTGTTTTGATATGTGCCTGTACGCAGTTTGCAAGAATTTTGTTGAGAATGTTTGCATCTATGTTCATTAAAGTGTCTATCATTTTCTCTTTTGGTTGTATCTTTGCCTGGTTTTGGTATTAGAGTGATGTTGGCTTCATAGAAGGAATTTGGGAGATTTCCATCTGTTTCTATCCTCTTGAATAATTTGAGTAGAAGCGGTTGTAAGCCTTCTTTAAATGTCTTATAGAATTCTGCCATGAATCCAACTGGACCTTTTAGTTGGGAGGGTTTTTTATCACAGTTTCAATTTCCTCCTTTATTATGGGTCTATTTAAGCTGCCGATCTTTTCCTCGTTAAGTCTTGGTGGATTCCATGATGTCAGGTATTCCTCCATTTCTCTTGGGTTTTCAAATTTAGTGCATTATAGGTTTTTGAAGTATTCTGTTGTGATGTTTCCTTTTTCATCTCTAATTTTGTTGATTTGGAGTTGCCCATTACTTCTTTTAGTCAGTTGGGCTAGAGGTCTATCTATCTTGTTTATCCTTTCAAAGAACCAGCTCTTGGATTCAGTGATTTTTTTGCATTGTTTTCTTTGTTTCTATTTCATTAATTTCTGCTCTGATTTTTGTTATTTCTTTCTGTCTGCCAAGTTTAGGATTAATTTGTTGCTGCTTTTCAAGAATTTTTAGTTGCAATGTTAAGTCATTATTTGTGCTCTTTCTGTTTTCTTAATGTAAGCACTTAGGGCTATGAATTTCATTTGCTATTCAGCAGTATGTTGTTTAGTCTCCATTTGTTCTTGTAGCTAGTAGGCATTTTTCTGTTGTTGATATTAACCTTTATTGCACTGTGGTCTGATAAGATGCATGAAACTATTTCAATTTTTTTGTGTTTGCTGAGGTTTGCACTGTGTCCCAGTATATGGTCAATTTTGGAGGATGTTCAAAGGGCTGCCAAGTAGAAAGTATATTCTTTGCTGTTTGGATGGAATAGTCAGTAGATATCTGTTAGATCCATTTGGTGTACAGTATTGTTCAGTTCAGATGACTCTGCTTATTCTTTGTCCAGTTGACCTGTCCAATGTGCTCAATGGGGTATTGAAGTCTCCCACTATTAGTGTGCTGGGATTGATCTGTGTCTTGAAGTCTTTCGGGATTGTGTTTATGAAGTTTGGTGCACCAGTGTTTGGTGAAAAAATATTTGTAATTGTGAGATCTTCATGGTTGATTGATCCTTTGATAAGGATGTAGTGACCCTCTTCATCTCTTCTGATTAGTTTTATTTTGAAATATATTTTGTCTGATATTTAAAATAGCAACTCCTGCTTGCTTTTTGATATCATTTGCTTGAAATATTTTTTTTCCATCCTTTCACCTTAAGGTGGTGCCTGTCCTTGAAGGTGAGGTGTGTTTCTTGTAGGCAGTAGAAAGAAAGAGGGATTCAGTTTCTTAATCTTTCTTTTTTTTTTTTTTTTTTTTTTTTTTTTTTTTGGTCTTTTTGAGACAGGGTCTCCCTTTAGTACCAACTGGCCTGGAGCTTGCTCTGTAGACCAGGCTGGCCTTGAACTCACAGAGATCCACCTGCCTCTGCCTCCCAAGTGCTGGGATTAAAGGCGTGCACCACCACACCTGGCTCAGTTTCTTAATCAGTTCTCCCAGTCTGTGTCTCTTGATTGGGAATTTTAGACCATTAATATTTAGGGTTAATACTGAGAGATGTATATTGCTTCCCTTCAGTTTATTTTCTATTTGCGTTTCTGGGGTTATAACTTCATTAATTACTCTCTCTTGCCACTTAGGGATGGCTGCTCTTTTCCTCTGTCCTCTGAATTGCTTTGAGTATTTTCTGGAGGATTGGGGTTTTTTTTAGACATGTATTCTTTCATCTTATTTATTTTATGGAAGATTTTCCTTTCTCCTTTGATTATAACTGACATTTTTGCTGGGTAAAGTAACCTGGGTTGGCATCAGTAGTCATTTAGTACTGGAAATACTTTGGTCCAAGTCCTTCTGGTTTTCATCATTTGCATTGAAAAGTCAGGTGTAATTCTGATGGGTTTTCCTTTATATGGAACTCGCTGTTTTTCTCTTGTGGCTTTCAGTATTCTGTCTTTGTTTTGAGCATCTAGAGTTTTGATTATGATATGGCCTGGGGAGTTTCTTTTCTGATCTTGTCTATTTGGTGTTCTATGTGCTTCTTGTATTTGTATGGGTGTGTTTTTTTCATATTTCTTATATGTATTCTCCTATATTTTTTCAATTTTCTTCTATAATTCTGTTGAAGATCTGGCCCATACCATTAACCTGGGATTCTTCTCCCTCCACTATACTTATGATGTGGAGGTTTGGTCTCTTCACATTTCCTGGTTATTCCACTCTTGTGGGTTATTATTTTTATAATTTTCATAGTCTTTTCTTGATCTCTTCAGTTCTTCCACATTATCTTCCAGTGTTGATATTCTATTTTCTGCTTTGTCCATCCTCTTACTGAGGCTCTCTCCTGCCCTTTCCTGTTGATCGGATGAGTGTTTGATTTCCTTTTTCATTTCATCCTGAGATTCCTTTAGTATTTCCATTTCCTTCTGGAGTTGGTCATTCTCTCTTTTTTTCTTTTTTCTTTTTTTTTTTTGTCTTTTCGAGACAGGATCTCCCTGTAGCCCCAGCTGTCCTGGAACTCACCTTGTAGACCAGGCTGGCCTTGAACTCACAAATATCCGCCTGTCTCTGCCTCCCAAGTGCTAGGATTAAAGGCGTGCGCCACCACGCCTGGCAGGTCCTTGATTTCTTTGAGTATATCTATGATTGTTCTTTTAAGATATGTCCTGGGTTACCTCCAGAGAGATCTCATTTTGGCAGTCCTGTATAGGACTGATGGAGTATGGTAAGGATTGATTTTCCCATGTTGTTGATTTTTCTTTGTGCTTTTGGCATGTTGATTGATTTGTTTTGTTTGTAATCTGACATGAACTTCAAGTGTTTCTTCCTTGTGATGTAGGCCTGTTCCTCTAGTTTGGCTGTGGCGGGGGTAGGGGGGCTGATTTGGCCTTCATGCCGGCAACCTGGCTGCAACGTCAGTGTCCCTAAAGATCAGGTTTCTCAGTGAGGTGGGCCAGCGCTTACCAGGCCTGTGGCAGAAGCCAAGGGTCTGCTGACTGCTGCCTCAGTGTCCCTCAAGATATTTCATATTTGTTATTTTATCCAGAGATGCTAGAAGCAATCAGCCAACATAATCATATTCTTTACTTTTCCACAAATAGAAGTTTATGTTTAGAGTGACAAAATTCCTTCTCACAAGAGGTCAAGCATGAGTACTAAATTTATTTATCTGGCATATTTTTTAAAAAAATGTTTTATTTGTATTTTTATTTTGTTTTATAGTTTTTGTTCCCTGATGTTAATACAAATTTTATGCACAATTTTCTCTAAGAGGCAGCACTTAGATCATAACGAAGCTAACTTGTACTGAATTCTTATTAATGTTTCATATTTAGGAGTAGCTAATGGAGATTTAGTGACTCATAAAGGCCAAGTGATCCTGTCTTGAAGGAGCTTCCCTGACTAATTTGTTCCTATAAAACCACAGGATGCTTGGCCCTGTTCTGGTATATCAGATATCCTGAAGAAGTCCAAAGCTCTTCTTTAAACTCTCAAAAGTCAATGAGAAGAGAAGCAACAAAGGAGCTGAAGCCACATATGATGAAGAAGCTACCTTCTTCAACTTGCAGAAAGCTTCAGTCCAGGAGTAGGGAGTCAGTTTCAGCTGTGTACTAGTGTGCTTTAGATGACTGTAGGGGAGCTGAGCAGGAACTGAACAGCAAGGAATCTGATTGCTGGGCATCTGCCTCTGTGATCACTCTGCTTTAAGGATCAGGAACTAGTCTACTATTACTAACAACTACCACACATCTAGACTCTTGTGGTGTTAAAATGCACCCAAGTAAATATGGAGAATACAATAAAACAAAAGGTGAATATGGTACATAGAGGTGCTTGAAAGGTGATAATGAAGGCAACATATCACCATAGTTTCTTAACTATAATGGCATCAGGACCACCCATGGAGACCACCTGACAAAAAGTTAAAATTTAAGAATTTAAAGGAAAAAATTTATTCCTGTTTAGCAAGTAATTGGACAGCAGCCACTCCTATAAATATGAGAGCCATTGTGTGGGGTCCAGGCATAGGAATCTTTTAAAGGCACAGACCACAATTACCTCAACTCAGAAACCATTTATTAAGGAGTGTTTATGTGATTTTTGTTTTCGTCTGCAAAGATGCAAGGTCACAGGAACAGAAGAGCATCTGGTTAGTATGATGACAATCACATGATGTGAGGAGAGGGTAACATCCTATGATGGTTCTGAGATCAGTCTCTTTTCTTGCTTGTTTATGAAGACTTGACTGCTGACACAGCTGACCCCAGGGCTAGGATCCACACATCCTGTGGTCAGTGGCCCCATGCTAAGAATAAGTTCTGCTGCCTCCTAGGGCCCTTTTTCAAATATCAGCCTGATCAGAAATTAATTAAAGATAGAATTGACTTTGTTCCCACAAGTAACAGAAGCAGAAGTTAGCTGTTAGCTATTTTGCAGGTATGAGGGAAAATACATGCTGAGGTTTCCTGTGATCAGTCACTCCCCAGAATCATAGCCTAAAGCAATTGCAAGACATGTGATTCATAAAAGTACAAAGGAAGAACAAAGTTTAAAAACAAGTTGTCATTACAATGAACAGTATATAGATAGATAGATAGATAGATAGATAGATAGATAGATAGATAGATAAATCATTCCTTATAACATTAAGTTGACCCCTCACCTGGAGCAAGGTTATAGAAAACAAGTTAATATTTCAAAGAACAGGGTAGTGATAAATAATTTCCTGTAACATCAACCACCACTTTGATTTAAAATATCTTGCTGAATGTAAGGACCTGTGTATTTAGACTTGCATGTATTTCTATTCCTGTGAGTTTGTCTCATACCGTCAAGAAATAGTTGCTTAAAGATACAGCTGTCCCATATGACATCACAATGCTTAATATCTACTTGATAAGACTGGGGATTCTCAGGGAAGCTTCAGCCCAAGAAACAGTAGGTTCTAAAAGAAAGAAGAAATGAAATATTAGAAAAGGAGGGGGAATAGTGAGTAATATTTGATATATGTAAAAAGAAGATGGAATATTAACTTCTTTTTTGAAAAATTATATGACATGAATATGCTCATCTTCAACATACATTAATCATGACTGAAAACTGTAGAGACCCCACATCTTCTATAATTTTCCAGGAAGCTGGCTTTATGTCACCAAGATAGGATTTGAGCTAGACAATGTACAGAGAAGGCACATTCTATTGAGATGCATCAACTTTCTGTAGATTGGTAGGGCCAATAATCTTGGGTTTCCAAGTATCTTAACTTATTTGTTTTTACTATATGTGTATGAGTGTGTGGTGATTTGAATGAGTGTCCCCCATAGGCTGTAAGTATTCAGACATTTGTCTCCAGTTGGTGGCACTGTTTTTGGAGGTCTTAGAAGGTGTGGCCGTGCTGGAGGAAGTCCATTGCTTGGGGCAGGCTTAGTGAGTTTTAGCAAGCCTCGTGGCCTACAGTTGCTCTCTCTCTGCTTCCTGTGCTCTTTTCAAGATGTGACCCTCGGCTTCCTGCTCCTGTCTCCAGCCGCCATGCCTCCCGCCACAGTGGACTCTAATTCCCTGGAACCATCAATCATAAGCTCAAATAAACTCTTCCTTTTATAAGTTCCTTGGTCATGGTGTTTTATCACAGCAACAGAAAAGTGACTAATACAGTAATTTGGTACCAGAGAGTGGGCTGTTGGCTGTGAAGAACCTGACCATGTGGATGTTTGGAGAAATGTGGAAGACTTTGGAACTTTGGGCTAGAAAAGCTGTTGACTACTGTAAGCAGAGCTTAACGGGCCATTCTAGTAGAAGCCTGGAAGAAAGCATTGCTGCAAAAAATGTAGTTCCAGAGGAAAATAAAGACTTAGGCAGCAACTGGGATATTTTGATAAAGAGTCTGGCAGCAGTTTGCCCACAGCCCAAATGCTTGCCTGATGCTAAGTTGAAAAGCAATGGACTAATGTCTTTGGCAGAGGATATTTCAAGACAGCCTAATGTAGAAATGGTGGCGTGGCTTTTAATGGTGAATATTATACAGATCTACAGTGAAAAAGAGCAAATGGGGCAGAAGGAAATGCAGAATGTACAGTTTGGATCTGAAAAGTACACTAGGAAGATTAAAGGTGTGGCCAAGGCTTGTGAAGGAGAGGCTCCCTTTCATAAGGAGACTAAAGTGATTAAGGAGAGGCCTGGAGATTTACAAGTAAACAAAAGAATCAGTACCTTCAGGGCAAGACCACACCCAGCTAATCCTCCAACAAGTCCAGGGCAGAGAAAAATTGCAAATGTGGTTAAAGTAGGAGAGAGTCCATCCCGAACTTGCAGCCAGATTCGGCAATTTCATTCACGTGGTGCTGGCTTTAGAGGCATGAAGTTTGCAAGAGTGAAGGGGTCATCAGTTCTTCCTCCACGGTTTCAGAGAGCCAAAGAGGCCAGGCAGAGTACAGCAGGGGTGTCCCTGAATAAAGAAGGCCCTGATAGGCCATTGCGTGAAGCTGTGAATGTGAAGCCTGGTGGGCATCGGAGACCCCAAGAAGACTTTCGAGATGCCAGACCTGTGAGATATTTGCCAAGGAGAGCTGCATACAGGGAGTGGTACCAGCCTAAGAAAGAGATGTATGTTGCAAGCAAAGCTGGAAGAGCTGAGCCATCTAAGCCCTTTGGAAGTCAAGTCCCAGAAGTTGCATGTGGAGCTACTGGACTTGGTGTTTGCCCTGCTGGTTTTCGGTCTTGTTTTGGTCCAGTATTTCCTCACTATGCCTCTATTCCTCCCTTTTGGAATGGGAATGTGTATTCGGTTCCACTGTACACTGGGAGTTTGTAATTTGTCTTTTGATTTTACAGGAGCTTACAGTTAAGAGATTGGCCTGAGTCTCAGAAGAGACTTGGACTGTAGACTTTTGAATGGCATTGAAACTGGTAAAGACTATGGGGACTTTTAAGGTTAGACTAAATGCATTTTGCATTTTATATGGTCAGGAGCCTATGGGGGCCAGGTTGTGGAATGTGGTGGTTTGAATGAGTGTCCCCCATAGGCTGTAAGTATTCAGACATTTGTCTCCAGTTGGTGGCACTGTTTTTGGAGGTCTTAGAAGGTGTGGCCATGCTAGAGGAAGTGCGTTGTTGGGGGCAGGCTTAGTGAGTTTTAGCAAGCCTCGTGGCCTACAGTTGCTCTCTCTCTGCTTCCTGTGCTCTTTTCGAGATGTGACCCTCGGCTTCCTGCTCCTGTCTCCAGCCGCCATGCCTCCTGCCACAATGGACTCTGATTCCCTGGAACCGTCAATCTTAAGCTCAAATAAACTCTTCCTTTTATAAGTTCCTTGGTCATGGTGTTTTATCACAGCAACAGAAAAGTGACTAATACAGAGTGTTTTGTGTACATGTATGTAAGGTTACCACAGGTACGCACTGCCCATGGAGGCTAGAAAAGAGTGCTGGATCCCCTGGAACTGAGTTATGGATAGTTATTAACTGAGGTGAGTGCCAGGAACTAAACTCAGATCCTCACCAAACCTGCTGATTCATCTCTCCAGTCCCACCCCCAATGTCTTTTAAGCCACTTCAATTATAGAAGGGAAATGATAGGTACTGTTAGGTATTGGTCAGTTGTGCAGTAGAGGGGACATGACAAAAACAAAGAATCTTTAGATTTAATGGCAGATATTTTGATGCTTTTGCATATATTGATTTTTTATGATTTTTATTGAAGTTTTGTACAATTCATACAACATTTCTTAGTCCAGTTTTAGACTCATTCCCCTTTCCATGCCTCCTGCCCCATCTGAGTTCATACATTTTGCCATACATGTCTTGCATCTTTTTTTCAGTCTTTTTAAAGTCTTTCTGTGTGGAGGTTTATTGTTTGGGGCTGAAGTTTACTATCTCAGTCAGTTCTTTGACCAGTCCTTTTGTTGTTGCTCCCTCCAATTTGTATTGCTCCAAAATATGCATATATGCTTTTCATACGTATACCAAAATATGATGTCTGAAAGTAAACTGTATATTAATTCTAAAACATGTTTAGGAATTCACATTTTTCCTCTTTATTTTATATTACTCTAAAGTACACATACACAACTTCCCCCCATATACAACAATTACAAAGTCTGAAAATAAGTGGTAGGTTAATTCTAGATGGCATTAAGGTATTCACATCATAATGGTGCAGTGGATTTCAGGTAAAAAAATATATATGTATGTAAATATATACATACATATACGTATATATGTATGTGTATATATATCCACATTGCTCAGTTTGCCTTACTACTGTTATTTGGTGCTAGCATCCACAGATGAGCAATACTGTTTGTCGTTTGTTTTTCTGGGACTGTGTTACTTCAATTAGCATGTCTTCTAATCCATCCATTTACCTGCAATGTTTATGATGTCATCTTTAGTTACTGCTACATAGAACTCCATTGTGTATATGTACCACATTTTCTCTATCCATTCATCGGTTGAGGGGCATTTGGGTTGGTTTCAGCTCTTCATTATTATGAAGAGAGCTGCATAAACATGGATATGCATGTATCTCTGAGGTAGAATGAGACTTGTGGGTATATACCCAGGACTGGGTCAAGGTGTAGACTCAGTTTGAGTCTTGTAAGGGCCCCCCCCACACTGCTTTCTATAGTGGTTGTACAAGTTTACATTCCCACCACCAGTGGATGAGTGTTCTCTTTTCCCCACAACCTACCTCTCCAGCATTTGGTTTATTTTGTTATCATGATCTTAGGCAGAATTATGGAGTGAGTTTAATTTGCATTTTCTTAATTATTAATGATGTTGAACACTTTTTAATGTTTCTCAACCATCTTTATTTCCTCACTTATGAAGACTACGTTCAGCTCTTTACTCCATCTCTTTATGGAGTCATTTGTTTTCTTTGTTTTTTGAGTAGTTTATATATTCTGGATGTTAATACTCTGTCAGATGTATCACTGGTGAAGATTTCCTCCCACTCTGTGGGTTTTCTCTTCACTTCTTTGATTGTTTCTTTTGCTGTACAGAACCTTTTGAGTTTAATGAGATCCCAATTGTCAATTGTTGACCTTATTTCCTCCATGGCTGCTGTTTGATTTAGAAAGTCTTTTCTTATGCCTATGTCGTGTAGGTTGCTGCCAAATTTTTCTTCTATCAGCTTCAGATTTCCAGGTTTCACATGGAAATCTTTGACCCACTTGGAGTTGCTTTTTGTACAGAGTGAGAGGTAGGGGTTTAAATGTATTCTCCTACAAATGGTGATCCAGTTTTGCCAGCACCATTTACTGATGATGCTGTCTTTCCTCCATTGAATCTTTTTGTCTGTCCTCTTTGTCAAATATGAGATGGATAAATTGTATGTGCTCAAGTTTGGATCTTCAATTTTGTTCCATTGGTCTATGGGTCTATTTTTGTGCCAGTACCAGACTGTTTTATGACTATAGCCCTATGATATAGTTTGAAGTCTGGTATAGTGATCCCCCCTGTATTACTGTTTTCACTCAGGGTTGCTTTAGCAATTCAGGGTCTTTTGTTTTACCATATGAATTTAAGGGTTTTTTATTCCAAGTCCGTGAAGAAACTCTTGGGGATTTTAATTGGGATTACATTGAATCTGTATATTAATTTGGATAGGATGGACAGTTTTACTATATTAATTTTTCCAATCCATGAACATGGGAGGTCTTCTATTCTGATGTATTCTTCAATTGCCTTCTTCAGGTGCTTAAAATTTTTGTTGTAGTGATCTTTGGTGTCTTTGGTTAAGCTTCTTCCTAGGTATTTTATTGTTTTGTGACTATTTTGAATGTGAAGGTCTTCTTGTATTCCTTCTCCAGTTGCTTGTTGTTGGTGTAAAGAAAGGCCATTGATTTTTCTAGGTTAATTTTGTATCCCTCTACTTTACTGAAACTCTTAATCATGTCTAGGAATTTTCTGGTAGAGATTTTACTATCCCTTAGGCAAACTATCATCTGCAAAGAGGGATACTTTGACTTCCTCTTTTCTAATTAGTACTCCTTTAATTTCCCTTTCTTGCCTTATTGCCCTAGCAAGAATTTCAAGCACTATATTGAAGAGGGGTGGCAATAGGGGTCATCCTTGCCATGTACCTGCCTTTAAGAGGAATGATTCTAAATTTTCTCCATTTAGGATGATGTTAGCATGGGTTTGTTGTATTTGGCTTTGATTACATTGAGGAATGTTCCCTGCAGTCCAAGTCCCTCTAGGACTTTAAGCATGAAGGGATGCAGGATTTTGTTGAAGCTTTTTCTGTGTCAGTTCAGTTGATCATGTATTTTTTTTTTGTCTGTCAGTCCATTTATGTGTTTTATAATATTTATTGATTTTTGTATGTTGAACCATCCCTGCATCTCTGGTATGAATCCAACTTGGTCATGATAGATGATCTCTTTTATGAGGGTTTGTATGCAGTTTGCAAGTACGTTGTTGAGAATTTTTGTTTTTATATTAATTAATTAGATGGGTCTATAGTTTTCTTTTTTGGTTGTATCTTTGGTTTTGGTATTAGAGTGATACTGGCTTCATAGAAGGAATTTAGGAGATTTTCCTCTGCCTCTATTCTTCTGATCAGTTTTAGAAATAATGTTTGTAAGTCCTCTTTAAATGTTTTATAGAATTCTGCTGTGAACCCATCTGGGCCTGGGCTTTTTTTAGTTGGGAGGTTTACTATTCACTTTCAATTTCCTCATATATTATGGGTCAATTTAAGCTGTCAATCTCTTCTTGGTTAAGCTTCAATGAATTCCAGGGTTTCAAATATTCATCCATTTCTCTTAAGGTTTCAAATTTATTAGAGTATAAGTTTTTGAAGTAGTCTCATATAATTGTCTGGATTTTTCTTTGTCTGTTGTGATGTTTTCATCATTAATACTATTGATTTGGAGTTGCTCTTTCTGTTTTTTTGTTAGCTGGGCTAGGAGTCGATATAGTTTATCCTTTCAAAGAACTAGCTTTTGGATTCATTGAGTCTTTGCAGTGTTTTCTTTGTTTCTATTTCATTGATTTCTGCTCTGACTTTTGTGGATTCTTGCTGTCTGTTGGGTTTAGGGTTCATTCATCGTTGTCTCTCAAGTGTTTTTAACTGTAGTGTTAGTTTGTCCTCTTTCTGCTTTTTTAATGTAGGCACTGAGGGCTATAAACTTCTTTCTCAGGACTGTTTTTTTAATAAAATATTTTTATTCATGTTTTGTGTGTTTCATACATTATGTCTCAGTCCAATTTAGACGCACTGCCTTTTCCATGCCCCCTGCCCGGACCCCAGTTCATGCATTCTGCCATACATATTTTGTACCTTTTTCTCAGTCTTTTTAAAGTTTTTCTATGCAGAGGTTTATTGTTTGGACAGAAGGTAACTGTTTTACTCAGTTCTTTGATCTGGTCCTTTTGTCGTTGTTGTTCTTTCCCATTTGTATTGCTCCAAAATATGCCAATATATATGTCACATATATATCAAAATTATGACCTCAGAAAATAAACTGTACACTAATTCCAAAATATGTTTAGGAGTTCACATTTTCCCTTTAATTTTATATTACTCTAAAATATGAATACTACCCTCCACACATATACCACAATTTCAAAGCCTGAAAATAACTGGTCAGTTAATTCCAGAGCAAGTTAAGGCATTCACATTATACCAGCATAATTGCCTTCAGATAAAAAGAAACATAACATTAACTTTGCTCAGCTTGCCTTTCAACTGGGAATTTGGTGCTAGCATCCACAAATGAGGGATACCATTTGTCATTTGTTTTTCTGGGACTGTGTTACTTCACTTAGCATAATGGTTCAAGTTCTATACATTTACCTGCAAAGGTCATGATGTCATCTTTATCCCATAGGTTTTTCTGTGCTGTATTATCTTTTTTGTTTATTTCTAGGAATGTTTTTCTTTCTTTTTTATTTCTTCCTTGACTCATTCATTATTCATGAGTTTGATGTTTAGTCTCCATGTGTTCTTGAAGATATGTGGGCTTATTCTGGTGTTGATATTGAGCTTAACTGCACTGTGGTCTGATAAAAGGCATGAAATTATTTCAATGCTTTTGTGTTTGTTGAGTTTTTTCTGTGTCCCAGTATGTGGTCGATTTTGGAGAATGTTCCATGGGGTGATAAGGAGGAAGTATATTCTTTGGCGTTTGAGTGGAATATTTGGTAGATATCTGTGAGGTCCATTTGGTGTATTGGATTGTTCACTTCATATGTTTCTCTGTTTATTCTTTGTCCAGTTGACCTATCTAATGGGCTTGGTGGGGTATTGAAATCCCCCGCTATTAGTGTGCTGGGATCAATCTGTGCCTTGAGGTCCTATAGAATTGTGGGTATAACGTTTGCTGCCCTGGAGCTTGGTGTGTATATATTCACGATTGTGAAATCTTCATGGTTAATTATTCCTTTGATAAGGATATAATGACCTTTGCTTCTTCTGATTAGTTTTACTTTGAAGTCTATTTTTTATGATATTAGAATAGCAACTCCTGCTTTCTTTTTGGTTCCATTTGCATGGAATATTTTTTTCCATCCTTTCACTTTAAGTTAGTGCTTATCCCTGAGAGTAAGATGGGATTCTTGTAGACAGCACATAGATCAGTTCGATTCCTAATCCATTCTCCCAGTCTATGTATTTTGATTGGGGAGTTCAGCCCATTAATACTTAAAGTTATTATGGAGAGATGTGTGCTGCTGCCTTTCACACTATTCTTCATTTGCATTCTTGGTCTATGTTTGTATTTCTGCATGTGTACTTTTATTCATTACTTTCTCTATGTGCTTGGGGATAGTTGCTCCTCTCCTCTGACCTTTGAATTGTTTCCAGTATTTTCTGAAGGGTTGGTTTCCTGGACATGAATTCATTTTATGTCATGAAATATTTTTCTTTCTCCTTGAGCTATAATTGACATTTTTGCTGGGTATAGTAATCTGGGTTGGAATCTGCAGTTGCTTTGTTCTGGGAATATATTGGTCCATGTTCTTCTGGCTTTCATTGTTTGAAAAGTGAGCTGGGGGCTGGAGAGATGGCCTAGCGGTTAACAGCACCGACCACTCTTACAGAGGACCCGGGTTCGATCCCCAGCACCCACATGCCGGCTGAGAACCGTCTGAAACTCCAATTCCAGGAGAACTCCAGTTCCAGGGGAATCCGACGCCCTCTTCTGACCTCTTTGGCATTGCACGACACGGGTGCACAGGCCTGCATGCAGACAGTATGTTCATGCACATACAGAAATAAAAAAAAAAAAAGAAAAGTTAGCTGTAATTCTGATGGTTTTTCCTTTTTATGTAACTGGTTGTTCTTCTCTTGCACCATTCAGTACTTTGTCTTTGTTTTCAGCATTTAGTGTTTTAACTTTGATATGGTGTGGGGTATTCCTTTTCTGATTTGTCTATTTGGTGTTCTATGTGCTTCTTGTATCTGTATGGGTTTGTCATTTTTCAGTTTAGGGAAATTTTCTTCTATTATTCTGTTGAAGACCTGATCAGTACCTTTATCCTGGGATTCTTCTCCTTCCTCTATCCCTATGAATCAGAGCTTTGATCTTTTCATAGTGTCCCATGTTTCCTGATTGTTCAACTCGTGTGATTTAAAAAATTTTTCATACTCTTTGTTTTGAGCATTGCAGTTCTTACACCTTGTCTTCCAGTGTTGATATTCTACTTTCTGCTCTATCCAATCTGTTACTGAGGCTTTCTCCCATCTTTTCCTGATGATTGGATAGGTGTGGGATTTCCTTTTTGACTTCATCCTGTTATTTCTTTAGTATTTCCAGTTCCCTTTAGAGTTTGTCATTCTCTCCTTCTAGATCCTTGATTTGCTGGTCAATTTCCTGTTTCATTTCAGTGTGGGAACTTTTAAGTGTTTCCACTTTATTCTTGAGTTTGTCATTCTCTCCTTTGATTTATTTGTGTATGTCTATTATTGTTCTTTTAAGATCTGTGTCCTGCATTATCTCCAGGGAGAACTTACAGAAGATCCAGGGAGGATCTTCTGTAAGACTGCTAGATTTTGTTGGGGATTTATTATTTTCTTTTCCCATGTTGTTCATTTTCTTTTGTGCTCTTGGAATGTTCATTTTATTTGTTATTTATAGTCTGATGCAAATTTCAAGTGCTTCTTCCTTTGGTTGAAGGCCAGTTCCTCTAGGTTGGAAGGTTTACTGACTCTTCTGTTACTTTGTGCTCCAAGTTACCCTCTCTGTTCCCACCAGGATGGCTGTAAGGGGGGTGGGTGGCACTGGTTTTGCATGCCCAATCCTGTCACCACTTAGGTGACTATAGGGCCTTACCTGATCTGGTCTGGATGTTGGAGCAGCTCCAGAGACCCTGGGCTGGAAACAACTGGGCTTGGATGGTCCTAGAACCCACCCTGGGATAGGTTGGTCCTAGAATCCTGGGCTGGAAGCAACAGGGCTCTGAGGGTCCTGGAACTCTGCTCCGTAGACGATGGGGCTGGAACCTGCCTGCCGAGAAGCCCGTCCTGATATTTTCTTTTGATTTGTCCTTTATAAGTATTTAAAGTTGGGTGTGAACTTTTTCCAGGGAGACACAAACATTTACTTACCTTAGAATGAAAAAAAAAAAAAAACAAATTAATGATTCCATCAAAGTCCAACTTGGTGCACCAAAGGAATTTTGGGGGTAGCTTCCAGGAATATAGGTGAGGGGTTATTTACAGGAGCAAGATTACTTAACTTAGCCCACCCCAGCTTGGGTGACACCCAGGAAAGCCGAATTCCTGGAGTTCTCTACATGACTTATAGTCCCTTTATATGTCACTGAGTCTATTCCGTGCCCCCTGGTTCTTGGAGAATCTAATTCTTGGAGAGTCTAATCTCCTAGGAGTTGTTACTGCTTCAGACCTTGGTAGAGGTCTTGTGAATCTTCAGAAGCTTCTTGAGGCCTGTGAGTTGTTTACTTTCTAAAGGGAATGTTTTAATTCAGAAGAAATAGCTACACACCAAATATGTATCAGTTTATTGGCCCTCTGTGTTTTTGCTTTGAGAAGGCCCTTGAGTACAAAATTGAGAGTGAGAGGACAGTATTTGGTTATGCTGTGAGAGGCTGTGCAAGAATTACTTTTTGAGTCTCATATTTATTGAGGTTCTTCTTTGCACGAATGTTTGTGAAGTTCAAAAGGCCCTAGATGGAGATTCTGAGTTTTTTATCCTTTATTTTAAAAATTTGTGCTTTTACCACTTTCTCTCTGTACATATAAACACACAACTTTAGTTGAATATACTAAATGCCTGATATATAGGTATTGGGAAATTAAAGACACACTTTGAAAAGTAGGTGTCAAGGAGGGCTGAGGATGTGGCTCATTGGCAGGGTACTTGCTACCATGTGTAAAGCTGTGGGTTGGGTCCCCACGGTGGCTGGGGGAAAGCTTTAAGGAGTAAAAGTGTCTCCCCTTAATCTGAGGTTTTCTTTTATGTTTTTATTTTTATTGAATTTTGGTGCATTTCGTACATTTCTTAATCAAATTTAGACCCATTCCCCCTTCAATGTTCTCCACCCCGGCAAAGCTCATGCATTCTGCACTTGTCTTGCATCTGTTTCCCAGTCTTTTTAAATTTTTTCAATGTAGAAGTTTACTGTTTTGGTCAGAATTTTACTGTTTCAGTCAGTTCCTGAACCTGTCTTTTTTGTTGTTCTTCCCTCCTATTTGTATTGCTCCAAAACATGCATATATACAGGTCACACACATACCAAAATTATTACATCTGAAAATAAACTATAGGCTATTTCCAAAATATGTTTAGATCTTCATTAAAAGGGAAAAAATAAAAGTGATGTGTTTGAGTGTTTAGTTGACAAGGCCTGACTGGTGATGGTTAGTTCTCATTGTCCTCCTGCTTGGACTTAGAATCACCTAGGAGACACACTTCTAGGGGTGACTGGATCTTGGAGGGCATTCCCTCAAAGGTTTAACTGAGGAAGATCCACTCTGAATGAAGATCCACCCATGTCTTACAATGCCATTGGAGGTCAAAAGATGGTGCCAGATCTCCTGGAAGTGGAGTTATGGACAGGCATGTGGTTAGCCACCATGCAGCAGCTAGGAATTGAACCCAGGTCTTCTGGATTCTTAGTTTGCTCTGTTGAATGTATCCCAGGTTACATTGATATTGTTATTTTGGTTTTGGTATTTTTTTTAAGAAATCTGACTGTAGTATTATTGTCTCGAACTTGTCCATCCTGAATTCTTGAAGCTTGTTCTTTTCCTTGGTCTTACCTGTTGATTGTGTTTTCTACTGTTTTTAAGTCTTAATTTCCTTGCCAAATTTTATCCCTGTTTTTGAGTTTCTCCTCCAAGTGTTTTGTCTACTCTGCTATTTTTCTAATCTCGACTCTAAATCAATTCCCTACTCAGTCTGTTTGTTGGAGTCCTCAATGTGGTGATTGAGCCTTTTTGAAAGTTAGACTCTGAAATATTTTTCTGCTATGTCGGCTGCCTCATTACCTTTGCTTTCCACCCTTGAGGACATAGAAGCTTTTTGCAGTGTCACAATGCTTTGTCTTTACCTATTTTTTCTTATGTTTTTCACATTTGCTGGGATGGATGTGTCTTCCAGTTTTAACCTTTCCATTTTCCTACTCCTTTTTGTTGTCTTTTTATACATTTTATTTAATTTTGTATTTGTTTAAATTATTTTATAATTTTTTATTTTATGAGTGTATTGCCTGAATGTATGTAATGCATATATGCAATGCCCAAGGAGGTCAGAAGAGGAGGACAATTCCCCTGGAACTGGAGATATGGATAGTTGCCAGCTGGCATGTGGGTGCTGGGTATTGAACCTGGGTCTTCTGCAAGAGCAGAAGTGCTCTTAACCATTGAGTCATCTCTCCAGCCACTGCTTATTCTTTTGAGACAGGGTCTCACTACATGGCCATGACTGGTTTGGAACTTGATATGTAGACCAGGATGACCTTGAACTCACAGAAACCCTCCTCCTTCTCTCCCACGACTGCTGAAATTAAGGCCATATGCCATCATGTGCAATGTGGTTTATTTATTTATTTTATTTCATGTGCTTCTGGTGAGTTGTCTTCACTTGGATTTATGCTCTCTATTATTGCTTGAGGGAAGATGATCAAGTAACAGATACAATAATTTTATAACAGTCCCAGTGTTAATTTGTGGTAGAAGATATTATGTGTGTCACTGGGGTTCCTTACAGTGTTCAGAGATGTCATTACAGACTCACTGGGGTAATGGAGATAATAGTTTTGTAACAGTAAAGGATACTAATAAACAATTAAGTTAAGGGGAAAAGAAAGAGTAAAGTATGAATGACAGCAAAAATAGATGTGTTACAGGTAAGAAAACCAATAGAGAAAATATGCAGTAGATTCAGGAAACAGAAATCCAATCACAGAGCATGTTCGGAAGAGATATAAATTAAGAATAAAATAAATAACTATTGAAATACAAAAACATAAGTGAAAATGAAATGAAATAGAAGACATCATAATGTCAGCCTGTATTTCTTCTTAGTTGGTATGTATGTGTTTCTTCCCTCTGCTTGATTTTTGTTTGTTAGCAGTCTCCACAGGATCGGAGAGGGCTAAAAGTCCTCCATATGTTCTTCCTTCTGAGAGGTATTTCTGTGTGGGACCTCCACCTCCACACTATGGAAAACTAGTCCCCTCTTGAGCATTGTCAGCCCTCCACTGAAAGAAGAATGGTGACTAAGGAAAAATGTGGACCTGGTGGAGAGGACCAGCCCAGGCAGGCCTAGGCAGGTAAGCTGAGATCACCCATGCAGAGAGGCCTGGCCCAGGCAGGCCTACATAGGTAAGCTGAACCAGGCAGTATCTAGAGAACCACTCATCTGAGAGGATTGGCCCAGGTATGCCCCAGCAGGCTAGCTGAAGCCCGGCCCTGCAGGCCTGAGCAGGTAGGCAAAACCCATTAGCTAGGGAACACTTCAGACTGCTCCCCTGCTCCAGGCTCAGCTTCCCTAGTCCTAGACCTAAACTCAAATGTTTACAGCACACAGGGGAACCAGTAGACACACATCATGCAGTGTGAGGGTCAAGCTGACCTGATTGTTCCCTGTCCTGGACATCTGAAGAAGATCCAGAATAGAAGGGCAAGAACTAGCTACTCCCTCCAGTACAAAATCAAAAGTAAAAAACATGAAAGCTAGAAAAGCCAGCCTTTGGTAAGTACTAAGAAGACAAGGAAGCAAAAGACCCTGAATAGCCAAAGCAACCCTGAACAAAAAGAGCAATACGGGGAGGATATCTATACCAGAGTTCAAACTATACTACAGGGCTATAGTCATAAAAACAGCTTGGTACTGGCACAAAAACAGACCTGTTGACCAATGGAACAAAATTGAAGATCCAAACTTGAGCACATACAATATCAGACACCTCATATTTGACAAGAAGACACAGTGGAGGAAAGGCAGCATCTTCAGTAAGTGGCATTGGCAAAACGGGATCATCACTTGTAGAAGAATGAAATTAAACCCCTACCTCTTGCCCTGTACAAAAGTCAACCCCAGAGGGATCAAAGACCTCAACAAGAAACCCAAAACTCTGAAGGCGATAGAAGAAAAAGTTGACAGCAGCCTATAAGACATAGGCGTAGGAAAAGACTTCCTAAATCAGACAGCAGCTGCACAAGAAATAAGATCGACAATTGACAAATGGGACCTCATTAAACTCAAAAGCTTCCGTACATCAAAAGAAGCAATCAAGGAAGTAAAGAGAAAAACCACTGAGTGGGAGGAGACCTTCACCACAGATACATCTAACAAAGCATTGATTTCCAGAGTATATAAACTACTCAAACAACAAAGAAGAAAGAAAACAAATGACCCATTCAATAGATGGAGCAAAGAGCTGAACAAAGACTTCACAAGTGAGGAATTAGAGATGGCTGAGAAACATCTTAAAAAGTGTTCAACATCAGGTCTCTAATAATTAATGAAATGCAAATTAAAACCACTTTAAGATATCATCTCATTCTGATAAGACTGGCTAGGATCAAGAAAACAAATGATACCAAGTGCTGGAGAGGTTGTGGAGAAAGGGGAACACTCGTCCACTGTTAGTGGGAATGTAAACTGGAACAACCACTATGGAAAGCAGTATGGAGAACCCTTGGAAGACTTGGAATGAACTTGCCACCTGACCCAGCCATACCACTCCTGAGTATATACCCATGAGACTCATCTTACTGCAGAGATACATGCACAGTCATGTTTATTGCAGCACTCTTCACAATAACAAAGAGCTGGAACCAACCCAAGTGCCCCTCAACTAACGAGCAGATAGAGAAAATATGGTACATTTACACAATGGAGTTCTATGCAGCAGTAAAGAAAGATGACATCATGAGCTTTGCAGGTAAATGGATGGAAGTAGAAGATATCATGCTGAGTGAAGTAACACAGTCCCAGAAAAACAAATGACAAATGGTATCCCTCATCAGTGGATGTCAGCGCCAATTACCTTATTGTATGGCAAAATGAGCAACATTAATATGATCTGAAAACAACTGTGCTCTTATATTGTGAATTCCTTAAAAAAAATATATATGAAAAAAAAGAAAAGGAAAAAAATATGTACTGTTCAAAAATAAATAAAAAATGAAAAATGTACTGTTCTAAAAAAAAATCCTTAACCCTAACCCTAATACTAATCCTAACTCTTAATCTTAACCCTAACCTTAAAACCTAACCTAACTATAAACTTAAACCCTAACCCTAATCCTAACCCTAACCCTAACCATAAACACTAACCTTGAACCTAAATTCCTACCCTATCTCTAACCCTAATACTAACATTACGTCCTACCAAAGCGTAAACCCTAAACCTCATCCTTAAACCTATCACTAACCCTAAACTGCACCCTAAACCTAAACCCTAAGCCAAACCATAAATTCTAAACCTAACCCTAATTCCAACCCTAACCAGAAACTCTAACCTTAACATATAACCTTAACCCTAATCATAAACATAACCCCTTTTTCACCTATATGTTAGGAAAAAGTTGTGTATAACACAGACCCTAACCCTAACACTAAACGTAATACTGTATCCTAATCCTAAATCCAACCCAAACCAAAACTCAAACTCTAAAACCTAACGCTAAACGTTAACCCTAACACTATTCAAACCCTTATACAAACCCTTAACCCTAACCATAAGTTAGACAAGTTGTGTATATCAGAGACCTCTGAGATGTCAAGCCTATTTTGATGGAGTCCCTTGAGAATGATGGGAAGTTAGGTGTCATGGAGTCTGGAATGTGACCTTGTGACTAGTTATATACCAGGAGCTCCACACAGAAAGACAGTAGAACATGTTTGTGCTTTATTTGAATAAGACTCAAACAGATTTGAACTTTGAGTAAAATCTTGTCTCAAAAATCAAAATCAAATTTTACCTTGTTAATCTATGAATTAGTTACACACAACTCTTGGTAGAATTCTGGACACTTTTTTTTTTTTTTTTTGCTTTATGACACCATTGCTCTATAACTGTGTCTTACTTACTTCTTAGAATGTTCCTGGAATTTTAGTTAAAACTGTGATAAAATGTCTTTATAGCAAACAAGAAAAATTAAATTATATGCAACCCTAATCTTCTCTCATATAGAATGTTTTAATATTTCTGTATTTTCATACAGTCTTGGTACATATTCAGATATGGGTTTAATAATTCTCCTTGCAAAAGCTGTAGATGATTTTTCAAAGGCGACATAATCATTTAACCTGTACTTGGGTATAAAATGTTTATTCAAGTTCCTTCTTAATTTTTATATTTAATTTATCATAGAATATCGTAGCAATTTATATTATCCACAAGAAATGCTTTTCAAACTTAGCTGGAACTAGAAAGTTTGGATACTGTTAGGTCCTCGTAGTAAATATTAAAATTAATTTATTATTTTATGCTTAATAAACTTTATTAATTCCTTAAAGTTACCATGATAAACTAACTCAAAGTAAGTGATTTAATGTTGTACTTATTCACCAACAGTTGAAGAGGCTCCCAGTTTTAGACTAAGTTGTTGACATGCCTCTGAAGGCTCTAGGGGAGAATCCTTACTCTCCAATAGTAACTACTGGGAGCTTCCAAACTCTGTTGTCCTGTCTCTCCAGTCTTTGACTCTGATCACCTGGTCTTCTCCACTGTGTCCTTGTTCAGCATCTCAGGGCATTACCCCAATGGTTGTCACTGAATTTAGCAAGAACCATCTAAGAAGATTTTATCTCACTTAGCTAATTATACTGCAAAGAATCTCTTTCCGAATAAGGCCACATTTCCTGCTGCTTAGTATTAGGTCTTAAACTTATTAAACCTTCAAATTAGGAACTCACTCAAGGGGAAACCACTTTGGCCATTTCTCTTCCTCATAGAAACCTAGAGAAAACAGAGTTGACAGCTACCAAAGGGCTACAGGGTGCTGGGGTGGGGGTGAGGGGGATCCTTTCAACAATACAAGTTAAAATGAAAGGGCTGGCGCTGGCTCTTCCCATCCCCTGAAGCTGTATGAAGGTTACAAGGAGGAGGAGCTACTGGGAAGGGAAAGGATGATTGTTCCCTCCCCTGGGGACAGTTCTCTTGGAATACCAGCTTTTATTCCACATGAGTGTGGAAAACAGTTCTCTGCATCATATTTTCTACTTCACATACAGAGCATCCTCTATTTGGAAAGGACTTGTTATCACAGACCCAAAAATGCAACACTGAAACACTAGAGGATGCTGAAAATGTCAGTCAGATGTAGTTTTCTTTGACATAATACAATTGATCTTTTTTCTCTCTCTTTTGGGGCTCGAGATCATAGTAGTGATGATGTTCCCAGCTGTTGGATGAGAACGGCTATCAATTTGCCTGAAGAGAATTGCTGTTCATGTCATTCACTTGGCTTGTATTCTTTGTCCTAAGTTTGTCAAGAGCGCGTATTTACTTTCTTGTGGTTTTTTGATGCTGTCACTCTGTGGCTCCATTTGTTTCTTGATTGCTGATATTGCTGATCTTCCGTGTGCCTAGTGCAGATCACTAAATGTTTTATTTTATTTTATTTTTTGTAATTCTGAACGTCAGTCTCCCTGGAGCACCAACTGGCCTGGAACCCATTTTGTCAACCAGGGTGGCCTTGAACTCACAGAATCCACTTCCTATTAAAAGCCTGCCTGGGGGGCTGGAGAGATGGCCTAGCGGTTAAGAGCACTGACTGCCCTTGCAGAGGACCCAGGTTCAATCCCCAGCACCCACATGGCGGCTGAGAACCGTCCTAACTCCAATTCCAGGAGAACTCCAGTTCCAGGGGAATCCGAGACCCTCTTCTGACCTCCGTGGCATTGCACGACATGGGTGCACAGACCTACATGCAGACAGTACATTCATACACATAAAATAATAAATAAATAAATAAATAAATAAATAAATAAATAAATAAATAAATAAATAAAATAAAAAGAATTTAAAAGCCTGCCTGGCTCAGATCACCGAATTGAATGAGAGTTCATTATCACCTTTCTTTGTGTTGAATCCAGAAGTTTGCTTTCTGAGATCTACTCCCTCTCTCCCAGCACCTAGTCCATCCTAGGTCCTCTTTTTGCTCATTGTTCTCTGATTCTTAGAAGGCATAATAGAGGCAAAGAGTTTATGTCTGTCTCCACATCCATCTCTTACATTCTGCATCTTGGGCTGCCCTTAGCCTCTGCATCCACAATCTTCATTGTAAAGAGAGACTGAGGAAGGCTGGGAACGGCTTTTGTCTGTGTCCATGAGCTTAGGAGTAGAAGGAAGTTTCCTGCTAGGTCATTTCAGGAAGCCGCCAGAAATACGTTCCTCTCCTTGAAGATTTGGGGCCTTGCAGCCTGCGTCGTTAGCCTGACCTGCAGTAGCCTGCACTGCTCCCCCCTTCCTCCCATTTAGTTGATGTTTAAGGAAAGGGCAGCTGGGTAATTTCCCAGCAGCCAAGCCTCTACTGCACAGTGTGCAGCTCTTACTTCACCAATGGCTGGTTTGCTTTAAAGCACTCTCTCTATACCTAATTTGTGGAAAGTTTTATCATCAAAGGATGTGAAATTCAGATGAATGTCTTTTCTCTAAGTTTTCAGAGAATTATTCAGTTTGGTTTAGTGAATCAAATTAAGTGATTCAGATAAATTGAATCTTCCTTGCCCCCCCCCCGGGATAAATTTTACTTGACCATGATGCAAGAATTTTTTTAACTTTTTCTGATGCAAAACTAATTTATCTATGATGAAATGACACTCAGTCTTAAATTTCCGTGCCATGATGTAGGTTGGGGTAAATCAGAGCCACGTGTGCCCGGACCAAACACAAGTGTAGGCTACATGCAGACAAACCAACAATACAATGAAAAATAAATGCACTTTCTGACATATAATGACTCCAAAATGTATGTGGAGCAATAATGCATAATGCACTCCAAATGATCAAGTATCATTTCCAAGAAGGGACACTGTGAACTAAGGAGCAAACTCATACTACAATTTAGGAAACATGAAAGACATTTAGACACAGTAAGTACAAATGGACTAACAGTTTTGTTGTTGAAAGTAGGAAAAAAATCCCTACCAATTGATAGTTATTTTAATTTAAAAACAGTAAGAGAGTGAATTTCTAAAGTAAGAGAATATAATTTCTAAAACAGCAAATTATGATACAAATCAATCAAAAGTTACTTTATCTCCCTGGGATAAATTTTACTTGATCATGATGCATGAATTTTTTTTTTAACTTTTTCAGACAGTGTCTCCCCTTGTTTCTCCAACTGGCCTGGAAATGGATATGTAGACCAGGCTGGCCTTGAACTCACAGAGATCTTCCGGACTCTTATGTGGAAGATTCTTCAAACTATTGAGTGATAGAAACTTTGATCTGGGAGAGTAGCAAGGTGAGGAGCCAAAACTACCTTGGGCTCTCGTTAGTCCCCTCAGTAGCTGTTATCCCCCACTTCTGTGCCTGGTCAAACATCTCTTTTGAGTGTCAGGCAAATCCTTTGGACGTTCATTTTAGCAGATCAGTAACTTTGCCAGCCCCAAAGGTAGGAATCCATCAGAGAGCTTCTCAGTTCAGAGCACATTTTACTTTTTGTTATAACTCAGCTACCTGTTGTCCCCATCAAAGGATTTCCTAAATGAGTTAATTTATAGTGCCTTGTTCTGCGACTTCAAGGTTACCGCTGGGAGCTTTTCATTTTGGGCATCCTGAGTTCCTGCTTCAGGGCCATAGTTTCTCTGTGGCTCGGAATAAAGCATCTCTTACTCCATTTCCAGGACTGAGTCTGGTTTTGCTACAACAGCCTAATCAGGACTCTGCCTTGTATCCTGGGATTCTAGGTTCAGTTCCTCTGGCCACTAGATGACAGTGTTGTACCATACAAGCAACTGACTCACATTCTATCCCGCCCTTTCTGTTTGGAAAAAAAAAAAGGCTCCTACCGATTTCCTTTAGATCTGCCTGCCTCTGCCTCCTGAGTACTAGGTTCCAAAGGTCAGTGTTTATTACAGCAACAATCCTAGGCCAAGAAGAAAGAGTTCACTATGGTTTATGGTTTGCTGTCTTAATAAAGCAAAGAAAAGGAGACAATGCAGGAAGGAAAAAGAAAAGAACACAGGTACATATTTCTATGTATTGCATGTCCACAGTCCAATGCTATATGATCCCTAAGACTAAGGGACACTTTTTAAAATATATTTTTATTAAAGTTTTGTGCAATTCATACATCACTTCTCAGTTCAATCCAGACTCATTTCCTGCTCCATGACCACACCCTTCCTGAGTTCCTGCAGTCTGCCATACATGTCTTCTTTCCCCTTCTGAGTCTTTTCAAAATTTTTCAAAGCAGAGGATTATTTTTGTATGTGGGGGGGAGCTTTACTGCTTTATTTGGTTCCCTGTCCCAGTTCTTTTTCTGTTGTTGTTCCCTCCAACCCATATTTTTTCAACATATGCTTATGTCACACCTATACTAAAATCATGTCTTGGTGCATGCCTTTAATCCCAGAGGCAGGCAGGCAGACCTCTGTGAGGTCAAGGCCAGCCTGGTGCACATAGCAAGTTCCAGGATAGCTGGGGCTACATGAAGACAGACCCTGTCTCAAAAAGACCAATAAATAAATAAATAAATAAATAAATAAATAAATAAATAAAGTAAAATAAAAAGTTATAATGACTTTCAGAAGACTTTCAGAAGATAAAAACACTTAGTTTTTATCTTCTGAAATATGTTGGGACAGAACTCTCTTATCAACATGTTTTCTTCTCTCTCTTTTTTTCAGATATGATGCCAATATTTTTGATTAGCCTTTATTGATAATGATATTAAATTTTTGTGTTAATCTAGAATTCTGTCATTTATGTAAAGTGGAAGGTATTTCATATTTAATCTATGCAGAGAGACTGACAACCCCAAAGCCATGCATTTAATGTTACCATAACTCCCAGCTCAATTCTCAATGGACATTTTGATCAGCCTGTCTTAGTCACGAGAATTGAGTGCCTGCCATGTCTGAAAACCTGTTAGACCAGGATGTCTTTGGTGACACTAGTGTTCTGATATGTGAAATCCAAGGAACCAGAGAGAGAGCCAGAAAGAAGACCAGGCGGTACAAGAAAGTTGGCATCAAAGAAAGAGAGGGAAAGATTACAGAATGTAAAATGGAGTCATTTCTTAAAATATTGACTTAGAATGTCAGCTAAACTCCCACAGCTTACCAATGTCTAGTGAGCACTCAGCCTTCCAAGGAGAAGCATCACCCACTGTGGCCACAACTCATCTCTTCATCCTCTGTGTAGAAGTGTGAATTTTCATTAAACAGAGAGGACTCTTTCAATTTGGCTTGGTGGACAGCAGATTGTTGATGGGAGATATTTGTCCTGGGAGCCAAATGCCTTATCTCCAGCTAGATTCCTGCCTAATTGGAAAGTATCTCCTTAGTGTTAGAGAGATGACTCAGTGGTTAAAAGTCTTACAGCGGGGGCTGGAGAGATAGCCTAGCGGTTAAGAGCACCGACGCTCTTGCAGAGGACCCGGGTTCGATCCCCAGCACCCACATGGCGGCTAAGAACCGTCTGTAACTCTAAGAACCGTCTGTAACTCCAATTCCAGGAGAACTCCAGTTCCAGGGGAATCCGAGACCCTCTTCTGACCTCCGCGGCATTGCACGACACGGGTGCACAGACCTGCATGCAGACAATAGACATTCATACACATACAAAAATAAATAATAAAAAAAAATTGCCATGTTTTCTTGAATTTTTTGGGCATTTTCTTGGTCTCATTATTTACTGTTTAATGAATCTGTAATACATTATCTCCTTTTATTTTAATTTTTTTATTGGTCTATGGAAATGTATGTCTGCACGGTATTTGGAGCCTCACCGAAGTCATACAAATTGGCTGGAAGGTCGCAGAGGAGGATGTGCCTAAATCCCGCATGGGAGAGGACATGTGAAGTGGAAAGATGTTCTCAGCCTCTCACATGTGGGTGCCCTGGAGTACTGGATCAAACCCGAGTCGTCTGCAAGAGCAAGTTCAGCATGTAAGACAAAATCGTCTCCAAGCCCTCATGTCTCAAATGCAATAGGAGGTGGATGGAACCTTTAGTAATGGCTGGTAGAGGAGGGGCCTAGCGGTTAACGAGCCCAGAATAGTTCTTGCAGAGGACCACGGGTTCGATCCCCAGCACCCACTGGCAGCTTGAGAACCATCTGTAGACTCCAATTCCAGGAGTAACTCCAATTCTGCCTCAGAGGCAGAGGCATCCTGATCTCACACATATCAAAGTTCAGAACTGCTGAGGTTACAGGGAAACCCTGTCCTCAAAAACAAACAACAAATAAATTTGTATGAATTGACTCATTATTATAAAATTATTTTCTTGGGGCTTGAGAGTGGCCCAATGCGGTTAAGAGCACTGACTCTCTTCCAGAGGACCCGGATTTGATCCCAGCGCCCATATGGCAGCTAAGAACTGGTCCTTTAACTCCAGTTCGCAGGGGAATCCGACGCCCTCTCTGACCTCTGCAGCATTCAGGGACAAGGGTGCACCTACTTACATGTAAACAGGTTCATGCATTCATCACATATACTAATCATTTACAATCTTTCCTCTTTCTTTCTTTCTTGTCTTTCTTTTCTTTCTTTTCTTTCTCTTCATTCCTTCCTTCCTTTCCTTCCGTTCCTTTCTGTCTCTCTGTCTTTCTTTCTTTGTCTTTTTTTTATTTTATTTTTTTCTTTGATATGTATAATGTTAACTGTCTGCATGCTAGGTCCTGTGCACCCGTGTGTGCAATGCCGGGAGGTCAGAAGAGGGTCTCGAATTCCCCTGGAACTGGAGTTCTCCTGGAATTGGAGTTCAGACGTTCTTGCGCCAATGTGGTGCTGGGGATTCGAACCCGGTCCTCTGCAAGAGCAGTCGGCTGCTCTAACGCTAGGCCATCTCTCCAGCCCTGTCTTTTCTCTTTTTTTTTGTTTTGTTTTTTTCCCTGTAGCCATAGCTGGGCTGGCTGGAACTTTCTATGTAGACCAGGCTGGCCCCTCAGTCTCAAAGCTCCACCTGTCTTTGAATCATGAGTGCTGGGATTGAAAGGTGACTGCCGCCTAATGACCTCGTCTCTCCACATTTTCTTCCGTTACTGTTAATATAGCATGTCTCTTTCTGTGATTGAACTTTTTAGATTTTTTTATTCCCTTTTTACTTATTATTGTTGGCGGGTAAAGGAAGAGAACAGCAGTTGTGTGGTGTGTGTGTGGTGTGTGCTGGTTTTAACAATGGCAACATGGGTAAGGAAACTTCTACTTGCTCCAAATAATGTTAAGAAAAATATAATAATAAAAATAAAAAGTAAAATAAAGTTAAGAAAAATATAATTTGAGCATCTGTTTTTTTTTCACTGCTTTCCCAAAGACTAAAAAAAAAGATAACAGATTAAAAACGAAAAAAAGTTTAAACAAACATTAATGGAAAATAAAACTAAAAGCCATTTACATGAAATGAGGTACAAAACATTTGGATGTGACTGGCTGGAGGTCTTGACTAACACAGTAGTTCTTCCTGGCGTCTTAGAAGCTTGACTAACACAGTAGAGGTCATAGACATGGACGTTGAGAGCTTGTTTGTAGGTTTGTATATCATTAATCCGAACATATATCATTATATCCAAACGTATATCATTAATCTGAACGTATATCATTAACCGAAGATCATATATATCATTAACCGAAGATCAGTGGCAGTTGTCACAGCCAGATCGCTCTCACATCCCAGACTGTAGGTAGCCACGCGGGCTATTTAAAGTCCCCTGGTCGAAGCTCTTTACACATAAGGTTAGTTTTTAACACATTTGATAGTTTCCCGGAAGAATATATAATTAAAGCCAATAATTTTAGTAGGAAAGAAAGAATGGTTTGACTCTCAATTATATACAAATTTGGGAAAGGGAAAAGTGGCTTAAACTGGCTTTGGCTTGTTCTCTGACTGTTCACGGAGTTCCCCAGAGAGGCTTTGGGCAACTGGGCCGGTTAAGGCATGCACATTCAGACCACGTGAGAATTGAGCTCTTGTATGGAGAGCCGTCTCATAGCTTCTGAGTTATTGGCGCAAAAGAAATTTGATAGCAGAGTCCTGAACGAATGTCTACCAGTGTGGACGGCTAGGTCAAGTCGAGAACCGAGTCGCTATATCTCGTTCTTACTCTGCTAACCCACCCCCCTGCTGCTCAGTCTGCACAACTCCCGGAGGCTCCTCCTCTCATCATCGGTAACTTGATGCCTCTTTTTAACTGGGGCGGGGGATGGGCTAAGCTGCCAGGCCTGGCGGGCACATCTGGACTCGTTCCCAGCACATCCCCACGCTCCTCGAAGGCCTTCCCTCTCCCGGGAAGCCACCCGACCGCACAGATAATAGCTATTCCTCCGTTTCCACCACCGGGTTGCTGGGACTACGTTAGACTGGCTCCACTGTGCATAATACCCCCGCCCCGGCACTTGCTTCTCCACGTTAATTTGGAAAATCCCGATCCTCAAGATCTTATGACTTGATAAGATCATCAGGTTTAGAAAGCAACCTCTTTTACCCACTGAGACATCTCTCTGGCCATTTCTTGAATTTTGCATTTTCGTGTCTCAATTATCTCTTTATTTTCAATGAACTTTATAATTTTTTATGATTTTTTATGTGTATGAATGTACGTCTGCAGTAGGTTTGGCACACTCGTGTCAATGTGCAATGCTTGGAGGTCAAGAAGAGGGTGTAATTCAGCTCCTCTGGAACTGGAGTGTAAAGTGGTTTCTCAGCACTCCATGTGGGGTGCCTGGGGACGTGCACCCAGGTCTCTGCGGAGCAGTCAGCTAAGCCATCTCTCCAGCCCCTGTCTCAATTATAAGGGTTGGCTTTTATGGGCGTGGAGAGGTAGCCTAGCGGTTCAAGAGCACCAAGAAGTTCTTCTTGGCAGAGCACCGGTTTGATCCCAGCACCTCACAATTGCAGCCGATGACCGTCTGTAACTTTCACTCACAGGAAGATACTCTCAGTTCTGCCTCAGGAGGCAGAGGAAGGAGATCTCACAACTATCAAATTTCCAAGACCAGCTGATAGTCACAGGGAAGCCCTGTGCCTCAAAAACACAACAATCATAGAGCACATTTGGACTTGAATGATCTCTTATTATACAAATTATTTTATTCGGGGCTTGGAGAAGATGGCCAACGGTGCGATGAAGAGACGCGCTTGACTGCTCTTGCAGAGAGAGCCCGGGTTTGATTCCCCAGTCACCCACATGGCAGCTAAGAACTGTCTTAACTCCAGTTCCAGGGGAATTCCGACGCCCTATTCTGACCTCTGCAGCATTGCAGGACAAGGGTGCACCTACTTACATGGAGACAGTACATTCATAACAATAAATATATAAAAGAAATGTAAAAAATATCTTAATTTTCTTTTACACATATTTTTCTTCTTATTCACTTTCTTCTTTTTTCTTTCTTCGTCTTTCTTTCTTTTATTTCTGTTCTCTTTCCTTCTTTCTTTTCGTCCTGTCTGTCGTCTTCTTTTTTTTTTCTTTTTTTAGCAGAGCGCATCATTTTTCTTGGCTACTGGAACTTGTTAGGTAGACCATGTGCTGGCCTCAGTTGATAGCTCCAACCTTCTTTGCATCATGAGTGCTGGGCATTATACAGGTGTAGTCCGTCAGCACCTGGCTCAATATCTTCGTTATTATTTTATTTAAACCAGCACCTGTTCATTTTGCAATTGATTATTTTTAATTTTATTCCATTATTTTTACTTATTTTGTGTGCGTAAGAGACACAGTTGTGTGTGTGTTTGTGTGTGTGTGTGTGTGTGTGTGTTGTGCCATGGCATATGTTTGGAGGTGAGTAGGGGTGTGTGTGTGTGTGTGTGTGTGGTGAATGCCCTGGCATATGTGTGGAGGTCAGGGGACAACCTGTGAGAAATTGTTCTGTCTTTCTACCATGTGGGTCTTGAGACTTGATCAGATTATCAGGTTTAGCAGAAACCTCTTTTACCTGCTGAGACGTCTCTCTGGCCATGTTCTTGAATTTTGCATTTTCCTGTCTCAATTTATTTATTTTTTAAATGAATTTTTAAATTTTTATTTATTTTTTATGTGTATGAATGTACTGTCTGCACGGAGGTTTGTGTACCCGTGTTGTGCAATGCCTTGGAGGTCAGAAGATGCTGTCAGATTCCCCTGGACCTGGAGTTCAAGATGGTTCTCAGCCTCCTTGTGGGTGTTGAAGATTGAACCCGAGCCCTCTGCAAGAGCAGTCAGCTAGGCCATCTCTCCAGCCCTTGTGTCTCAATTTAAAGGGTGCTTTTTATGGGCTGCAGAGGTGGCCTAGTGCTTAAGAGCGCCGACTGCTCTTGCAAAGGACCCGGGTTCGTTCCCCAGCACCCACATGCCAGCTAAGAACTGTCTTTAACTCCTGTTCCAGGGGAATCCAACACCCTATTGTGACCTCTGCAGCATTGCAGGACATGGGTGCACCTACTTACATGGAGACAGTATATTCATACACATAAAATAATAAATAAAATCTTTAAAAGTATTTCGTTTACACACACTTTTCCCTTAAAATGTATCTTTCTTTCTTTCTTTCTTTCTTTCTTTCTTTCTTTCTTTCTTTCTTTCTTTCTTTCTTTCTTTCTTTCTTCCTTCCTTCCTTCCTTCCTTCCTTCCTTCCTTCCTTCCTTTCTTTCTTTCTTTCTTTCTTTCTTTCTTTCTTTCTTTCTTTCTTTCTTTTTATGTGTATGAATGTACTGTCTGCAGGCATGCTGTGTACCCGCATCATGCAATGCCATGGAGGTCAGAGGAGGGTGTCAGATTCCCCTGGAACTGGAGTTCTCCTGGAATTGGAATTAAAGACAGTTCTCTGCTGCCATGTGGGTGCTGGGGATCAAACCCGGGTCCTCTGCAAGAGCAGTCAGTGCTCTTAACTGCTAGGCCATCTCTCCAGCCCCATCTTTCTCTTTTTTTTACCATGCAATGTTTGCTTCATCCACAGTAACCCCAAACAGGAAGCAACTAAAATGAAACAATACACTTAAACAAAGAAGAACACCACTGTGGCATGCAATAGAATGGGTACATTCATGGCAAGAATGTTAAACGGAGGTACTATACATAAAAGTGGACACTATGTAATTCTGTTGTCCTGAATTTTAAGAACTGTAAAAAATTTTGGCACTATAGATCAGAATAATGAGTACTTGGGCACAGGTTTATTGATTGCTTGGATTATAGGGGAGACTTCTAACACGGCTGAAAATGTTTCATATTTTTGGCCTGCTGGAAGTTCTATAGATACACACCTTCCTAATTTGTTAGTATGTGCATTTGGCATTATGTATATTAAACCATTACCGCAAATGGGATAGAAGGAGCGATCATTTATGTAGCTTGTACAAGGCACTATGTGCTGGCATATTACACTGTGAAGAAGATGCTACATTAGATTTTTGGAGAGGAAGCAAAGGTTCAAGTTTGCCACACACATCCATTGTAATTACATATTTCCAAGAGTAATTTGAGGTATATGTGTTTCCTTTTGGCCTTCAGCAAGTTAGATACTGAACTTCAAACCTGGCCAGTGGTGGCAAAATTAAATCTGAGTATTGTGTAGGAAAGCAAAGAGGCAATATGTTGGAATGGTATGAAAGTAGAAGGCTTACATGTTCCCTGATTCTTACCACAACTAGGATTCTAAGCATAAGTTGCCCATCATTGGTGAGTCTCCTCAACATCCCAAGGAAAAGTTTATAACATTCAAATTACCAAACTCTTTATTTTTTATAATACTTTTATTGATGAATTGTGTACTTCATTCATTATCTTTCAGCCCAATTTGGGCACATTCCCATCTCCCTGCCCCCATCCCACCCCTTTTCATGCCTTCTGCCATACATGTCTTGCATCTTTCTCTGAGTCTTTCCAAAGATTTTCCCTGTAGAGGCTTGTTGTCTTGGGCAGAGTTTAACTGTATCATTCAGTTCTTTAACCCAGTCTTTATGTTGTTTTTCCCTCCCCTTGTTATTGCTCCAACAGATGCCTATATAATCATCACATATGCATCAACATTATGACCTCTGAGAATAAATTGTATGTTAATTCCAAAATATGTTTAGGAATTCACATTTCCCCTTTAATTTTATATTACTCTAAAATATGAATACATGCCTTCCATCCATATACAGTAATTACAAGTCTGAAAATAATTGGTTGGTTGATTCAAGAGCCCATGAAGAGATTTACATTATAACAACACAGTTGCTTTCAGATAAAAAGAAATATAACAATAATGTTGTTCAGCTTGCCTTTCAACTGGGGACTTGGTGTTAGCATCCACAAATGAGGAAAACCATTCACCATTTGTTTTTCTGGGAAGGTGGTACTTCACTTAGCATAATGGCTTCAAGTTCCATCCATTTACCTGCAAAGTTCATGATCTCATCTTTCTTTACCGCTGAATAGTACTCCATTGTGAGGATGTAGCACACTTTTGTTATCTATCCACTCATCTGTTGAGGGGGCATTTGGGTTGGTTCCAGCTCTTTGCTATTGTGAAGAGAGCTGCAATAAACATGAATTTGCATGTATCTTTGCAGTAGGATGAGTCTTGTGGGTATTTACCTAGGTGTGGTATGACTAGGTCAGGCGGTAGGCTCATTTCGAGTCTTTTATGTGTTCTCCACACTGCTTTCCATAGTGGTTGTGAGTTTACATTCCCACCAGCAGTGGACGAATGTTCCTCTTTCCCCACAACCTCTCCAGCATTTGATGTCTTTTGTTTTCTTGATCTTAGCCAGTTCTATTGGAGTGAGATGATATCTGAGAGTGGTTTTAATTTGCATTTCCTTAATTATTAATGATGTTAAACACTTTTGAAGATGTTTCTCAGCCATTTAATCACTCACTGGTGAAGTCTCTGTTCAGATCTTTATTCCATCTTTTGTGTAGGTCATTTGTTTTCTTACTTCTTTGGTTTTTTTAGTAGCCTGTATATTCTGGACATTAATGCTCTGTCAGATGTATCACTGGTGAAGATTTCCTCCCATACTATGGGATTTCTCTTCTCTTCCTTGATTGCTTCTTTCGCTGTACAGAAGCTTTTGAGTTTGATGAGGTCCCATTTGTCAACTGTTGACTTTAGCTCCTGTCTCATTTGGAAAGTCTTTTCTTACCCCTATGTCTGATAGGTTGTTGCCAACATTTCTTCTATCACCTTCAGGGTTATGATTTCATGCTGAGATCTTTGATCCACTTGGAGTTGATTTTTGTACAGGGTAGGAGGTAGGGGTTTAATTTTGTTCTTCTACAAATGCTGATCTAATTTTGCCAGCACTATTTGCTAAAGATGCTATCCTTCCTTCATTGAGATATTTTTACCCCTTTGTCAAATATGAGGTGGCTGAATTTGTATGAGCTCAAGTTTGGATCATCAATTTTGTTTCATTGGTCAATGGGTCTGTTTTTGTGCCAGTACCAGGCTGTCCTTATGACTATAGCCCCGTAATATAGCTTGAAGTCTGGTAGAACAATCCCCCCCTGTATTGCACTTTTCACTCAGGGTTTCTTTACCTATTTGGGGTCTTTTGTTTTTTCATACGAATTTAAGGATTTTTTTTCCAAGTCTGTGAAGAAGCTCATGGGGATTTTGATTGGGATTGTGTTGAATCTGTATGTTAATTTGGGTAAAATGAACATTTTTTACTATATTGATTTTTCCAATCCATGAGTATGGGAAGGCTTTGCATCTTTTGATGTCATTTTCAACTCCTTCTTCAGGGGTTTAAAATTTTTGTTGTAGAGATCTTTGGTATCTTTGGTTAGGTGTGTTCCCAGGTACTTTTTTTTTTTTTTTTGAGGCTATTGTGATTGGGAAGGTCTTCTTAAATTCCTTCTCCACTTGTTTATTATTGGTGTAAATACAGGCTACTGATTTTTCCAGGTTAATTTTGTATCTCATCACTTTACTGAACCTCTTAATCATTTCTAGTTTTCTGGTGGAGTTCTTAGCATCCCTTAGGTAAACTATAATATCATCTGCAGAAAGGGATAGCTTAACTTCCTCTTTTCCGAGTAGTACTCCTTTAATTTCCTTATCTTGTTTCATTGCCCTAGCAAAGCATTTCAAGCACTATGTTGAAGAGGAGTGGTGATAGGGGTAGGCTTGCTGGGTTCCCACCGTTAAGGGAAATGCTTTCAGTTTTTCTCCATTTGGGATGATGTTGGCAGTGGGTTTGCTATATATGGCTTTGATCATGGTGAGGAACATTCCCTTCAGTCCAATTCCCTGTAGAACTTTTAAATATGAAGGGATGCTGGATCTTGTCAAACGCTTTTTGTACATCAATTGAGATGATAATGTGGTTTTTGTCTTTCAGTCCATTTATGTATTTTATGATATTTATTGATTTACATGGTTGAACCATCCCTGCATCTATGGTATGAATCCAACTTGATCATGATGGATGATCTTTTTGATATGGGTCTGTATGCGATTTGCAAGTATTTTGTTGAGAATTTTTGCATCTACGCTCATTAATGAGATTGGACTACAGTTTTCTTTTTTGGTTGTATCTTTGCCTGCTTTTGGTATTAGAGTGATGCTGGCTTCATAGAAGAAATTTGGCAGGATTCCCTCTATTTGTATCCTTCTGAAGAGTTTGAGTAGTAATGGTTGTAAGACCTCTTTAAAAGTTTTACAGAATTCTGCTGTGAAGACATGTGGGCCCAGGCTTTTTGTTAGTTGGGAGGTTTTCAATTACATCTTCAATTTCCTCAAATATTATGGGTCTGTTTAATCTGTCAATCTCTTCTTGGTTAAGCTTTGTTGGTTCCCAGGATTTCGGATATTCATCCATTTCTCTTAGGTTTTAACTAGTCTCTCTTATGATTGTGGGGATCTTTTCTTTGTTCTGATGTTTCCCCTTTCATCAGGAATACTATTGATTTGGAGTTGCTTGCTCTTTCTTTTGGTAACCTGGGCTAGATATATGTCTATTTTGTTTATCTTTTCAAAGAACCAGCTTTTGGATGCATTGATTTTTTTGTATTGTTTTCTTTGTTTCTATTTCATTGATTTCTGCTCTGATTTTTGTGAATTCTTCCTTTCTGTTTGGTTTAGGGTTCATTTGTTGTTGTCTCTCAAGTGTTTTTTTTAAAATATAATGTATCCTTTGTTTTTTTTTCTAGACCTGTGTCCCCGACTCTATCCTCCCACCCCACCAGAGCTCATGCATTCTGCCAAACATGCTTTTCATGTCTTTCTCAGTCTTTCTCAAAATTTTCCATGTGGAAGTTGACTGTTTTGAGCAGAAGTTCATCATTTCAGTCAGTTCTTTGATGCAGTCCTTTCTGTTGTTGTTGTTGTTGTTGTTGTTTCCAATATGCATCACTCCCAACTACTTGGACAAAAGCTCTAGGGGCCATGCACAAGAAATACTTACAATTAGCATCCACAGATGAGGGATACCATTCAAGATTTGTTTTTCTGGGACTGAGTTACTTCACTCAGCATGATATCTTCTAGCTCCAGCCATTTTCCTGCAAAGCTCATGATGTCATCTTTCTTTACTGCTGCATAGAACTCCATTGTGTAGATATACCACATTTTGTCTATCCACTCGTCAGTTGAGGGGCATTTGGGTTGGTTCCAGCTCCTTGCTATTGTGAACAGAGCAGAAATAAACATGGCTGTGCATGTATCTCTGTGGTGGGATGAGTCATGTGGGTACATGCCCAGGAGTGGTATGGCTGGGTCGGGTAGCAAGTTCATTCCAAGACTTCCAAGGGTTCTCCACACTGCTTTCCAAAGTAGCTGTACAAGTTTACATTCCCACCAACAGTGGATGAGTGTTCCCCTTTCCCCAGAAACTCTCCAGCATTTGGTGTCATTTGTTTTCTTGATCCTAGCCAGTCGTATTGGAGCAAGATGATATCTTAAAGTAGTTTTGATTTGCATTTCCTTAATGATTTGTGACGTTGAACACTTCTTAATATGTTTCTCAGCCATCTCTAATTCCTCACTTGTGAAGTCTCTGTTCAGCTCTTTGCTCCATCTATTGAGTGGGTCATTTGTTTTCTTTCTTCTTTGTTTTTTGAGTAGTTTATATATTCTGGAAATCAATGCTTTGTCAGATGTTTCTGTAGTAAAGGTTTCCTCCTACTCAGTGGGATTTCTCTTAACTTCCTTGATTGTTTCTTTTGATGAACAGAAGCTTTTGAGTTTAATGAGGTCCCATTTGTCAATTTTTGACCTTAATTCTTGTGCAGCTGATGTCTGATTTAGGAAGTCTTTTCCTATACCTATGTCTTGTAGTATGCTGCCAACTTTTTCTTCTATCGCCTTCAGAGTTTGGGGTTTCACATTGAGATCTTTAATCCATTGGAGTTGACTTTTGTACAGGGCGAGAGGTAGGGGTTTAATTTCATTCTTCTACAAGTGGTGATCCAGTTTTGCCAACACCACTTGCTGAAGATGCTGTCTTTTCTCCATTGTGTCTTCTTGGCCCCCTTGTCAAATATGAGATGGCTGAAATTGTATGTGCTCAAGTTTGGATCTTCAGTTTTGTTCCATTGGTCAACAGGTCTGTTTTTGTGCCAGTACCAGGCTGTTTTTATGACTATAGCCCTGTAGTATAGTTTGAAGTCTGGTATAGAGATTCCCCCCTGTGTTGCTTTTTTCACTCAGGATTGTTTTGGCTATTCGGTCTTTTGATTCTCCAGATGAATTTTAGGACTTTTTTTTTCCAAGCCTGTGAAGAAGAAATTCTTGGGAATTTCATTGGGATTGCATTAAATCTGTACAAGAGTTTGGTGTTAGAATGGACATTTTACAATGTTATTTTCCCAATCCATGAGCATGGGAGGTTTTTCCATCTTCTGATGTCTTTTTCAATTTTTCTTCCTTTAAGGGTTTTAAAATTTCATTGTAGAGATCTTTTGGTGTCTTTGGTTAGGTTTGTTCCTAAGTATTTATTGTTTTTGAGGCTATGTGAGTGGGAACGTTCTCCTTGAATTCCTTCTCCAGTTGCTGTTGGTATAAAGAAAGGCTACTGATTTTTTGAGGTTAATTTTGTATCCTGCCAGATTGCTGAAGCTGTAATCATCTTTAGGAGTTTTCTGGTGAGTTTTTGCATCTCTTAAGTAAATACAGATCACTATCATCAGCAAAAGGGTGGGCTTAAATTCCTCTTTTCCAATTAGTACTCCTTTAATTTCCTTTTCTTGCCTTATTTCCCTAGCAAGTGTTTCAAGCACTATATTGAAGAGAAGTGGTGACAGGGGGCAGCATTGCTGAGTGCCTACCTTTAAAGGGAATGTTTCTGTCCCCATTTAGGATGATATTGGCTGTGGGTTTCCTGCATATGGCTTTGATGACACCGAGGAATGATTTGTCCAATCCAATTCCCTCTAGGACTTTAAGCACGAAGGGATGGTGGATTTTGTCAAAGGCTTTTTCTGCATCAATTGAGATGATAGTGTGGTTTTTGTCTTTCATTCATTTATGTGTTTGATGATGTTTATTGATTTTCGTATGTTGAACCATCCCTGCATCTCTGGTATTGAATCCAATTGGTCATGATGGATGAATTCTTCTTATGTGGGTCTGTATGCACTTTGACAGATATCTGTTTAGATTTTTGGCGTCTGTGTTCATTGAGGAGTGGGTCTATAGTTCCTCCTTTTTGTGTTGTATACTTGTGGGCCTGGTTTTAGGTATATGAGTGATCGCTGGCTTCATAGAATGGAATTTGGGAGAATTCTCATGTTTGTATCCTTCAAACAATTTGGCGTAATAATGGTTGTAGGTTCTTTTTGACATGTTATAGAATTCTGTCCTGAAACCATCTGTGCCTGGGCTTTTTTAGTTGGGAGGTTTCTTATTACATCTTAAATTTCTTCATGTATTATGGGTCTGTTTAAGCTGTTGATCTCTTCTTGGTTGAGCTTTGGTGATTCCCATGATTTCAGATATTCATCCATTTCTTCTAGATTTTCAAACTTGGTAGAGTATAGGTTCTTGAAATATTCCCTTATGATTTTCTGGATCTTTTCCTTGTCTGTTGTGATATTTCCCTTTTCATCATGGATTATATTGATTTGGAGTTGTTCCTTCTTTCTTTTGGTTAGCTAGGCTAGAGGTCTGTTTATCTTGTTTATTCTTTCCAAGAACCAACTTTTGGATTCATTGATTTTTTTTTGTATTGTTTTCTTTGTTTCAATTTCATTGATTTTTGCTCTGATTTTGTTATTTCTTCCTGTCTGTTGTGTTTAGGGTTCATCTGTTGTTACCTCTCAAGTGCTTTTAGCTGCAGTGTTAGATTGTTCACTTGTGCTCTTTCTGTTTTTCTAATGTAAGCACCCAGGGCTATAAACTCCCCTCTTAGTACTGCTTTTAAGGTATCCCATAGGTTTTGTTGTGTTGTATTATCATTGTCATTCAGTTCCAGGAATGCTTTTATTTCTTTCTTTATCTCTTCCGTGACCCATTCATTATTCAAGAGTGTGTTGTTTAGTCTCCATGTGTTCTTATAGGTAGTAGGGCTTATCCTGGTGTTGATGTTGAGCTTTATTGCACTGTGGTCTGATAGAATGCAGACTCTTTGATTGATACCAGATCCATAAGTTGAAAATTAACTCCTATGTACAACTAGTCTTGCTACTAAGAGGAATGCTGATAATTTGTCTATGGATTTTGAAAGCACGTGACTTTAAAATTCTTTGCTATTCCTTTGGTATTTGTGGGGCAAAGTAAGCTTTGTTTTTATGTTGCAATCTTTCCTTCAGTGTGGCAAACTTCGAATGTGCCTTTTAAGACAACATCTACACCTCCATGATCTCAAGTCACATCTTCAGGCTGAATGGCTACAGAGTCTGGCTTAGTGACTGGGAAGTTCCCTCAGCAGTGGTGTCCAGAGGCTTGTCATGTCAGCCCAGGTTCAAATCTGTCTTCCCTGCTAATGGAGCAGGAGAAATCTCTCACACAATGGCCCATTGAAGCAGAGAGCTTCTGAGCCAAACAATCATCTGCCTTCCTCCTTTCTGTGGCTGGTAATTCACTAGGGGGAAATAAAAATATGAAAAGATTGAAGGACTTGGTGGTTCCTAAATAAAATAAAACCCAAACAAACAGAAAAATCCAGCAAAGAAAGAGAGAGTCTGACAACCATTACATTTTACCCAGACAGAACTGATCTGAGGTCCCTGAGTAGAAAGACATGAAAGGATTCTGCCAAATGAAATTTGGAAAGCAAATCCAAGTGCATGGCTTGATGCACCAGATTTATGCATGCTGTCCACAGCTGAGCAATTTAATTATTGTCTTTTTTTACCTTGAGTTATGCCCCCAGTTTCTGGGAATAGGCTTAGAACATTTCCAATTTGACATTGTTTATCACCACCTCTCGTACCGAAGCTCACCCTGTTCTTCAGGCCACTTGTTTCCCACTAAATCTTATGTTTAAAAAGTACCCTCAGTCTTGCTTCAAATTGTTATCATACATATAAATTCCAGGACAAAAATTTATTTTTACAATATCATACATACTGTCTGCTGAGAAGTTGCTGAAAATTTCAGATCCCAGTAAACATTTGGGTCAAATCAAGAAATGAACCCCAGCCTATAGATAAGCCTGTGCAGTGATTCCGCAGGGGGTGTGCTGTGATTAGTGAATGCACCGTGCTGGGGAGGCATTGCTGAAGATTCACTTACTGTAGGTGAAGTTATCATCCCGTGTGTGTGTGTGTGTGTGTGTGTGTGTGTGTGGTCTCTTTCTTCTATCCTTGTCTAGCCCAGCATTTGTTGCTGCTCAATAAATAAAATAAAATAAAACCCAACTATGCACCATGGTGGGCATGTAAGAAGTACAGTCTTGGGGCTGGAGAGATGACTCAGCAGTTAAGAGTGCCAACTACTCTTGCAGAGGACCTGGGTTTGATTCCCAGCACCCACATGGCAGCTAAGAACCGTCTTTAACTCCAGTTCCAGGGGAATCCAATGCCCTCTTCTGTCCTCCACGGCATTGCATGACATGGGTGCACCAACCTACATGCAGACAGTACACTCATACACATAAAAAAAAAAGAAGTACAGTCGTATATAATCCTATAATAGCAACATCAAATGAGATAGTTTTACACTTCCCTGACATCAAGAAACACATGGCTCAGGGAGACTGAGCATCTTCTGCCTGGTTGTAAAGTAGGTGATGGGCTACGAGACTTGGACACAGAGGTGTTGCTTTCAAAGAATGTATCTTTAATACCATGACATGCTGACTCCCTTAAGGATTTGGTTACCCCTTGAACAGAGGTTTTGTTGTGCCCACAATCATTAGAGTTCACAAAGTTGGAGAAAGATCAATGCTAAAATTAAACAATGGGCTGGTTTTCCCGATCTCCTTCTAGGTATCAACTGTTTAGCGCTTGAATTAGGGTACACTGAGTTTCACCGCTGACAGTGGAATATAAATACTTTAGATCCAACTCTGCTGTTTTGATTTTTGTTGCTTTTACCTTTACACAGACACAGCAAGCTGTTTCAATGCTTACCCTCTTTTACTTCTTCACAGAATATTCCCAAGCATGACACAAATTACTATTTCATTAATTTTCCTGGTTTCCAGAAAGAGGAGTTAGTTTTACTTCCAAAGACCTTGTAATAATCAATGACAAGAAAACTAAAAAAAAAACCAAAAAAAACAAAAACAAAAAAACAAAATTCTCCAAACCCTGTTGCTCAGTTTGTCTCTGCTGCTTTGGTCAGCAGCAGCCTCAGGAGCTGGAGGCCAGAGGTGCCTGGGGCTCTGCTAGAAGCACACAGAAATCCAGAGCAGCACAGACTGGCTTGTAGGATAAAATACAACATTTGCGGCTCATAACATTTTTCTATGAGCTATTCCCCATGAACTTTACCATTGTGTCTTGACAAGTTCAAGAGCCTCTCTGTTCCCATTCATTCGCTTTCCCACAGAAACCTTAGATTAAGGGATGAGGAAAAAGGCATTCCAGAGAGAAAAGGGGGAGAGTTGATTAGAGAAATGTTTGAGAGAAACACATAGTGTGGTGTTTATTCTAGTGCTAGTTCTATTAGAAAGAATATTGTATGGGACTAGTAAGCTTTAAAAAGAGCCAAGTCTTGGGGCTGGAGAGATGGCCTAGCGGTTAAGAGCGCCGACCGCTCTTACAGAGGACCCGGGTTCGATCCCCAGCACCCACATGGCGGCCGAGAGCCGTCTGAAACTCCAGTTCCAGGAGAACTCCAGTTCCAGGGGAATCTGAAACCCTCTTCTGACCTCCGTGGCATTGCACGACATGGGTGCACAGACCTACATGCAGACAGTACATTCATACACATAAAAAATAAATAAAATTAATAATAATAATAATAAAAAAAAAGAGCCAAGTCTTAAAGATAGAAGAGCCGGGAGTGGTGGCTCATTCCTTTAATCCCAGCATTTGGGAAGCAGAGGCAGGTGGATCTCTGGGAGTTCAAGGCCAGCCTGGTCTACAGAGTGAGCTCCAAGGCCAGCTGGGACTAAAGGGAGACTGTCTCAAAAAAAAAAAAAACCAAAAAAAGTAGAGGAATTTTTTTTCTGAATGTAGAGAGAAGTACTTAAACTTAGAGCCTGAACATTAGATGATGAGAACCTGCTGGTCCTAATGAAGTCTGAAGAAATGTTTTCTAATCTCTTTATATTAACTTTTGAGCAGATGCAAAGAGGGAGAAGTAGAAATTTTATCAGTGTACAAAACAAGCAACTCAAGCAAACATTTGAACCCTACACTGAGTTTGCAAACATTTTCCTTCATTACCTGGTCAGTGCATAGCAGAACTGCCAATGTTCTGACATGTGCGTTCAGATACAGTTGCTATTATACACTGTCCAAACCTGGCTCCTCATGATCCCAATAGTTTGCCCTCACACATCCCCTCTCCAACCGTTCCTAAGATCTTTTCTTAACATGAAGCTTATTAATCCCAATACTGCTTTATGGACAATTCATTTCACCAGTGGATTTAAAAATTACAGCATCAATAATTGGGAAGTGACCTCATTACCAAGGCAACTGGATTCATTGCCTGCACTCTTTCAGTATCAAGTGGACCTTTTGCCTCAAATTGCTCAGTCATTCATGAAGTGATGCTTCCGTGAAGTATGAATGTTTTAATGCTTCAAATCATCCAGAGTGTTCCAAACCTTCTCAATATCCATGGATTGAGTGATCTCTAGAGTCAGAAAGATGAAGTGCTATGCAAAGATAGATAAGTAAGTTCACGTCTATTTGTCCCTGATGTGTGGAGTCCAAGCACTTGTGCTTAGGCATCATATGACATCTACTCCAGGCATTTTGCCACCTTATTGGCAGCATGGGCATGTGGGAATTGACAGAACTTGTCCTCTAGCTGATGTCCTCCTCTCGCTCAGGGTCTCAGAAACTTTAACTCTTTATTGCTTATTTTAGACGGTTCCTGTCAGTTGATCCAGGTCATGGAACAATGCTCGCTCATGCTTCTTCTTTTGTTGATCTTTTTGAGACAGGATCTTCCCTGTAGCCCCAGCTGGCCTGGAACTCAGTATGTAGATCAGGCTGGCCTTGAACTCAAAGAGATCTGCCTGCCTCTGCCTCCCAAGTGCTTGGATTAAAGGCATGCGCCACCATGCCTGGCTCACTCATGCTTCTTTACCAGCACCTAGGCTAGGGCCTGGCACATGGAAGCAGTTAACAACTACTTGTTGTTGTATGTGGAAAATAAATTCTTCCCTTTACCATTCTGAGACCCAAGCAGCTAGTCCATTAATCACTAAATATTTATTTACCACCCTGTGATTGTTGGGATCTACATTTGGCCCCGAGGGTGTGATTTTTTCAAAAGTGTTGGTAACTAGGGAGTCACAAATAGAGACCATTTGGGACTACACTGGAGCAACTAAGGAGTATGCTTGTTATGAACACTGGTTTATGTGCAAGTATTCATACTAGCTTAGTTGTGGCCTAAGAGAGTTTTGGATGACCCCAGTCCTCCTGCAATTGGTAGTCTAAAAGGAGCTAAAACAATGAATGGGTAATTTTGAATGTAATGGGTATTGGAAAGATTGACTAGGCTTCCTATGGAGCTATAATGAGAGACTTAACCTAGTATTTGTAAGAGGCAGGTTAAGTATTATGTAAAAATATCACCCACATGTTTCAATGTGGTCCCCAGCTGGTGGTACTGTTTTGAATGGTTATAAAACCTTTGAAAAGTGAGGCAGAGCTGAAGGAAGTGAGTTGCTGGGGGGCGGGGGGGGGGGGAGGACTGTTGAGCCTTAGGGATTATAGCCTAGCCCTGCTTTCTGCCTCAGTCTCACCTCTTGGGGAAGCAGACCTCCAAATGTACCCATCAACATGTAGCTATTACAAATTCCTCTGTGCTTTCACACTATATTACACTGTACCGTCACAAACCGTGAGCCAAAGTAAATCCTCCTGTGAACTGAACTTTCTTTACAAAGCCACATCTAGCTGGGCATGGTGGCGAATGCCTTTGGTTACAGCATTTAGGAGGCAGAGGCCTCCCTGCATCTCTGGTATGGATCCAACTTGGTCATGACGGATGTTTGATGTGGGTCTGTATGTGGTTTGCAAGTATTTTGTTGAGAATTTTTGCATCTATGTTCATTGATGAGATGGGTCTATAGATTTCTTTTTTGGTTGTCTATTTGCCTGGTTTTGGTATTAGAGTGATGAAGGAATTTGGGAGTTTTCCTCTGCTTGTATCCTTCTGAACTGTTTTAGTAATAATGGTTGTAAGTACTCTTTAAGTGTTTTATAGAATTCTGCCATGAAACCGTCTGGACCTGAAGTTTTTTTTTGTTTGTTTTTGTTTTTTTTTTTTTTTGTTTTGTTTTGTTTTGTTTTTATTTGGGAGGTTTCTTATTACATTTTCAATTCATATATTATGGGTCTGTTTAATCTGTCATTTGCTTCTTGGTTAAGCTTTGGTGAATTCCAGGAGTTCAGATATTCATTCATTTCTCTTAGGTTTTCAAACTGAGTAGAATATAGGTTTTTGAAGTATTCTCGTATGATTCCCTGGATCTTTTTGTTGTGTGTTGTTTCATTTTTCATCACAATTTCTATTGATTTGTAGTTGCTCTTTCTTTTTGTTAATTGGGCTAGAGGCCTATCCTTTCAAAGAACCAGCTTTTGGATTCATTGATTCTTTGTATTGTTTTCTTTGTTTCATTTTCACTGATTTCTGCTCTGATTTTTGTGATTTCTTCCTGTCTATTGGGTTTATGGTTCATTTGTTGTTGTCTCTCAAGTGTTTTTAGCTGCAATGATAGTTTGTTTATTTGTCCTCTTTCTGCTTTTTAATGCAGGCATCCAGGGCTATAATCTTCCCTCGTAGGACTGCTTTTATTTATTTATTTTATTTATTTTTGTGTGTGTGTGTGTGTGCCACCACGCCTGGCATCAGTTCTCTCTTATATCAGCTAGCTATACTTTTGGTGTCCTAAGAAGTCATTGTATAACACAAAATCATGAATATTTTCTCTGACACCAAAAAAGTACTTATTCTGACTGCTTTTAAAGTATCCCATAGGCTTTGCTGTCTTGTATTGTCTTTTTCATTTAGTTCCAGGAATGTTTTTATTTCTTTCTTTATTTCTTCCTTGACCCATTCATTATTCAGGAGTGTGTTGTTTAGTCGTGACGTGTTCTTGTAGATAGTAGGGCTTATTCTGTGTTGATATTGAGCTTTATTGCACTGTCGTCAGATAGCATGTATGAATTTTTTTTTCAATCATTTTGTATTTGTTGAGGTTTTTCTGTGTCCCAGTATGTGGTTGATTTTGGAGAATATTCCATGGGGAGCTGAGTAGAAAGTATATTCTCTGGTGTTTGGGCGGAATGTTCAGTAGATGTCTGTGAGGTCTATTTGGTGTATTGTATTGTTCAGTTCCGATGTCTCTCTGTTTATTATTCTTTGTCCAATTGACCTATCTAATGGGCTCAGTGGGGTATTGAAACCCCCCACTATTAGAGTGATGGAATTAATACGTACCTTGAGTTCATGTAGAATTGTATTTATAAAGTTCAGTGCACCAGAGTTTGGTGTGTATATATTCATGTCTGTGAAATCCTCATCGTTAATTGTTCCTTTGATAAGGACGTAATGGCCCTCTTTGCCTCTTCTGATGACTTTTACTTTGAAGTCTATTTTGTCCAATATTAGAATAGTAACCCCTGCTTGCTTTTTGCTCCCATTTGCTTGGAATATTTTTTCCATTTCATTCCCGACTTTGTCATTCTCTCCCTTGAATACTTTGAGTATATCTATTGCTGTTTTAAGATCTGTGTCCTGGGTTATCTCCAGGGAGAATGCATCGTTGGAGTCTTCTATAGGACTCATAGAGTTTGGTGGGGATTTATTGTTTGCTTTTCCCATGTTGTTGATTTTCCTTTCTGCTCTTGGCATGTGGATTTGATTTGTTGTTTATGATCTGATATGAAATTCAAGTGCTTCTTCCTTTGGTTGACAGCCTCTTCCTCTAGGTTGGAAGGTTTGCTGTCTCTTCTGTTACTTCATGCTCTGAGTCACCTTCTCTCTTCCCACCAGGATAGCCACAAGGGAGGTGGGGGGCACTGGTTTTTGCCCACCCAATACTGTCACCTCCAAGGTGCCCATAGTGCCTTACACAGTCTGGGTTGGAAGTTGGAGCAGCTCTAGAGACCTGGGCAAAGTCCCTATTCTGGATGGGATGACAGCTGGGGTGTGCAAAGGATCAGGGCCTTACCCGGTCTGGGTGGGAAGTTGAACCAACTCCAGAGACCTGGTCTGGATGGGCTGACCACCAGGGTGCCACAGAGGTGTGTGGGGCCTTACCAGGTCTGGGCTGGAAGTTGGAGCAGCTCCAGAGTCTTGGGAGCAGTCCCTGGTCTGCATGGGCTTTCAATTAATTTTTTAAGCACATACTACATGTGAGGAAGCAAGTCTAGACAGTGGAAATAGACACTGAATAGCAATGAAGAATGTTCATGATTTCAGGAAACTAATGGCCTAACTTTGTAGATTATAGTGAGGTCACCCCATTCATGCCCCATGAATGACTATGGAACTCACCTCTCCAACCATTGGCTAGTGTTGAGAACTGGTAGGTTGGAGGATTTATCCTCAGCTAAAGAGCTTGATCCCCTCCCTGTTCATTCTTCTTGTTGAAGCAGCCTGCATTCAGTGACTAACGGTTGGAAGTACAAAAGACAAATACTTTGTGCCTCAATTCTAGACAAATCTAGGGTCACTCTAACTCTAGAGTTCCCTGTGCCATTGGCTAAGTACTTTTTTTGGTTGCATCAAGGTGCAGCATAATTCCCTGTCTTATCCTGCATCTCTCATTACTACATAGGTGATATTTTGTGAGGCACTATGGAATTTCCATGCACAATATTCAATTCGGTCTGTTTTGTGGAAAGCCTGACTATCTTCATTCATTTTGTGTTACTATAACAGAATACCTGATACTGGTTAGTTTAAAATAATCACAAATTTTTGGTTCTTGATTCTGGAGGCTGGAAAGGAACCATTACTATAATACTCACATCTTAGTGGGAAAGGGACCAATACTTACACTGTTGCATTTGAGTGCTAAATTTCACACTTTTCAGAAGATAATTCTATCCATAAGCACTGACCCAAGATATACATATTCTTTTAAGATGCAAAACACAACCTATGATGCTATATTCTCTTATAATTGTTTATCACATTAGTAAAATGAGGCTTAAGGAGGCTAAGTGATTTGATGGAGATCACAAACCTAGCTGAAGATCAAGCTGGGATATGCATCCACCTCTGACAGATTCCAGAGCATCATCTCTTGACCTTCCTCTTCCTTCTCCCCTTCCCTGTCCTCCCCTTTTATCTGCCCTCCTCTCCTATCCTATTATCTTGTCTCTTGTGCATTCAGGTCTTACTGAGAAAACTCTTTAAGACAGGGGATGTTCAAAGAGGAGATAAACATTCCATCCTGCTGGGAAGCTTGTTAGACTTGGGAAGTAAATAACTCAATAACTTCAGGAAGTGCTTAAAACCTACCAGATTCACTATGCCCTACTCTCCCCAATCATATGTAAGTGGTGAGGATCATAGAGAGACATTTTCAGACAAGCCAAGCTGCCCAGAAGACTTTCAGATGGCTGAGCCTTTGGGACATGGCAGACACCATCCCAGCTGCCAGGAGGAAGTTCAGGCCAATTGAACAACATCAGAGAGACTCTCCAATCTGTGTAGTTGTCTGCAGGTTTCAAAGTGAGCTTCAGGATTCCAGCTTTCAGGTTCCATCCTAGGGTGGGCTTTGGTGATACAGCTATTTTGGGTTCATTTCTGCTCCTGTAAATAATCTCAACAAAACTCATTGGTTTACCAAGCTGGACTTTGGTGGAATCTTGACTTTTGTCTATTGGCTCCCTATCCAGAGGGAGTGAGTAGACACACTTGTTCACATGTTCCCAGGAATAGTGTTACAATACTCTCCTGTGTCCCCCAACCCTAAGGTAAGTGTTAAGCTGAAGCCTTGGGCAGACATGGGCTCTGAAGATGCATTCTCTTATTCCTCAAAAGTCAGCTTAGATAATAGTCAAGTCATTTATTATTAATACTAAAAAAAATCACTTTCCTTTTTTATTAAATTATCTCTGTAAATGCAGCATATTGATTTCAGAAAAGCCACTTTAGACAAATTAAAAAAAAAAAAACCCTGTGTGATGGTTAATCCTGGGTGTCAACTTGACTGGACTAAGGAATAAAAAAGAGAAAAAGGATCTTTGGATTGGACTACCTCAAGCCGGACGGCCCATCCCAAATGTGGGCGTTACCTTCTGCTGGCAGGCAGTATTAAAGGCCATGGCAGAGGGAGCTGGTCACTTTTTTCCTGTGGCTTGCGGCTCTCTCACTGGTGAGTTTGTCTTGCTGCTGTGATCACCTCTTCAGATCCCAGTGTGTACTGAGACCAGCAGATCTCCTGGAATCCACCGGGCCTTCAGCACCAGATTGGGACCACTGAGACATCCAGCCTTGTGAACTGAGCAGTTCCCTGGATTCTCAGCCTCTCCAGTGCTGCGCGGCTACTGTTGGACTCCTTGAACTCTGTCATGTGAGCAAATCAATAAATTGTATATAGCTATATATTCGTCCTGTTGCTTCTGTTTCTTTAGAGAACCCTGACTAATACACCCTGAAAATATTAAAGTCCAGACCTGGTCTGCCATCCTGAGCCCCTCTGGTCTGTCCTGGGCTTGAGAGAGGTTCCCAAGCTCTAAACCTGACCCAGAAGGGAGAGTAGCTACCTCAGTGCCTGGGACTGCGACCCACACTCCCGCTGCCCACCTGCCTGGAACCTGTCAGCACCCAGCACCCAGCCCCGCATCACCATCCACATGGGGGTGTCTGGCCCTGAAGCCCCAGTGCTGAACCCGCGCCCTGCCAAGTGCTGCCACCTCCACTAGGCCACTGGCCCCGAGCACCTGCCTATGCCAGGCCTGGAAGAGCCTGCGGGACCAGCCAGCCCCATGCTCCCCTCAACCTTCTGGTGCTCCTGCCCGATTGCTGTGCCCTACAGCTGCCCCTGGACGATGTCGACCTGCTGCTGGAGCCCGACCCCACCTCACCCCTGCAGGTGTCACTGCAAGGACATGCCATCATCCTGGTCCCCGAGAGCCTCCTTGATTGTGAGCCCTGGACAGCCAGGACACACCCCGACGGCCCACAAGTGATCTCTCTCTCTTGGACGCACCCCAGGACCACTTTGTGTTCTTGGCCGTGGAAGAGGAGGAATCCCAGGAGTCAGCCCCAGACCTTGCCTGGTGCCAGGAGGATATCTGCGATTGGGACATGGACCAAGGCCTCCTGTGTCCTAGATGGATGCAGCAGCTCCACCCCCCCCCCCACCATTTGTTCTTGCTGTAAGTTCACACAGGGAGTTTGCCAGTAGCGTAAGGTCAAACGTCAGCATTTCTGTTATTTCAAATTGTTTTATGCTTCAATTTCACACTGCATTTTTTTCTCATGGAAACCTAACTTGTAATGGTATGTTCATTTATTACCATATGGGTTTCATTTTAAAAAGAAATAAAATATTACTTGTGGGGGAAAAATCGTAAGTCCATAAAACCATTTTGATTTCGCATGATTGGGGCCTAAGTACTGGCTCCCATTAAAGAATATTGAATGTTAATGAAGCACAGGAAGGCTTGATGCTATTGACACACTTTACCTGTGTGAGGGTGGATTCTACACACATTCTTGGGCATTTATGTGTGTACTAGCTAACAGCATACCTTCAGGTTAATTATTTCTCCAGCTGGGAAGTTTGACAAAAATCTGGGATACCAAAGGATTCAAGTGTCCCAAGTCACACAGATACAAAAGGAGCACAGCCCATACTCAAGAATGAATGAACTTATCTCTCACCCACATTCGGGGGGGTGGGAGTGTGTGAGCCATAGCTGAATGTATCCCAGGAGCCCTTTCCTCTATGTTCACAGGTAGGCCACAGTGTCTGGTCCACAATTCTAGCACTCATCTTTCATGTCCCAGCCAAATCTTGGATTCTTCCTGTATCTCTCATCTGAGAAGATGGGATGGATCCACTTTAGCCATCTTAGTCAAACATTCCTGAAAGTTTTACCTTTCTATTTGCAACTTGGATCTGTCCTCTGCTGTCTAAAGTTCTTTGTTGTTTCTTGTGCCAAAATACCAAAAATACTTATGAAACCTGGTTGTTGGTGTGGTGGATGAATGAGTGTCCCCCATAGGCTCTAGGTATTCAGACGTTTGTCTCCAGTTGGTGGCGCTGTTTTTGGAGGTCTTGGGGTGTGTGGCTGAGCTGGAGGAAGTGTGTCACTGGGTGCAGGCTTAGTGAGTTTTAACAAGCCTCGTGGTCTACAGTCGCCCTCTCTCTGTTTTCCTGTGCTCACTGCGAGATGTGACCCTCTGCTTGCTGCTCCAGCTGCCATGCCTCTCCAGCCGCCATGCCTCCTGCCACAATGGACTCTAGTTCCCTGGAACTGTCAATCGTAAGCTCAAATAAACTCTTCCTTTTATAAGTTCCTTGGTCATGGTGCTTTATCACAGCAACAGAAAAGTGACTAATACAGTTGGTATGTCCAAATAATCATCGTGTAGATCAAAATCAGTCCAGTAGTCCTGGAACTGCAGAGAGTTAGTGTCTCTGGGTGTGGTTCTCTTCAGCATGCTGTGGAGTCTAACACCAGGCTGCATGGATTTGATCCCAACTATTTGGGCAAACCAACCTTCTTTATCTTAAGTTTCTCAGTTGTTAAATGTGGGAAATAACAATACAACTTTATGGAACTATTAAGAGCATGGAATGAGGCAGCATGCCCTGGGCATTCAGTAAATGCTAGGTGTTCACTCAACTTCCTTTTGAATACTAGATCAATCTTCCTGAAATGTAAACCCCAATAGATTGCTTTTCTGTTTAAAAACCTTCAGTGGCTCCCAGAACATACAGACTATTCCATACACTTTTTAATGTTTAAAAGTATTTATCCACGGGCTGGAGAGATGGCCTAGTAGTTAAGAGCACCGACCGCTCTTACAGAGGACCCGGGTTCGATCCCCAGCACCCACATGGCGGCTGAGAGTCGTCTGAAACTCCGATTCCAGGAGGACTCCAGCTCCAGGGGAACCCGACACCCTCTTCTGACCTCCACAGCATTGCACGACACGGGTGCACAAACCTACATGCAGACAGTACATTCATACACATACAGAAATAAATAAATGCTGGGCGTGGTGGCGCACGCCTTTAAAAAAAAAAGTATCGACCCACTTAGTATATTCTCTCTATCCCAAGCATTTCACATATGGTATTTAATCTTTAACAATAAGTGGAATTATGATACATATAGCCTTTGATTTGGTTTGGGCAAATATTCCCACAAATATTAAAAGCTTGTTCCTATCCCATGTTGCAGCTGGAAGGTGGTGGAATCTTTAAGAGATGGGGCTTTGTGGGAAGTCTCCCATTAATTGAGGGAATGCCTTCGGAGTGAATATAAGCACTCCAGCCTTCTTCGTCCTCCTTTGTTTCCTTACATGCCTGAGGTAAGCAGTTTTGTTCCTCTAAACACTCCCTGTCATGATGTACTATGCTGCTACAAGTTCAAAAGTAATGGGGCTAACCAATCATAGATGAATCCTCTAAAACTGTGAGCCAAAACAAGCCTTTCATCTTTTAAAATTATCTCATGTATTTTGTTATGGCAGTTATGGCATTTGAATGAGAATGTCCCCCATAGGCTTCAAGTATTCAGACATTTTGTCCCCAGTTAGTGGCACTGCTTCAGGAAGTCTTAGAAGGTATGGCCATGCTGGAGGAAGTATGTCAATGGGGGGGGGGGCTTAGAGAGCTCAACAAAGCTTGTCAGTCTCCAGTTGTTCTCTCTCTGTTTCCTGTGCTCACTGGAAGATATGAACTTCAGCTTTCTGCTCCAGCTCCTGCCACCATGCCTCCCTGCCACATGAACTCTAATTCCCTGGAACTGTCAACAGTAAGCTCAAATAAACTCTTCCTTTTATTTAAGTTCTCTTGGTCGTGGTGGTTTTATCACAACAGAAAAGTGACTAATACAGTATTTGGTACCAGAGAGTGGGCTGTTGGCTGTGAAGAAACTGACCATGTGGGTGTTTGGAAAAATGTGGAAGACTTCAGAACTTTGAGCTAGAAAAGCTGTTGACTGCTATAAGGAGAGTTTAATGGACCATTCTAGTAGAAACCTGGAAGAAAGCAGTGCTGAGAAAAATGTAGTTCCACAGGAAAATAAGGACTTGTTTCTTTGGTGAAGGATATTTTAAGACAGCCTAATGTAGAAATGGTGGCATGGGTACTAATGGGGAATATTATACAGATCTATAGTGAAAAAGAGAAATGGGGCAGAAAGAAGTGCAGAATGTAGAATTTGGATTGGAAAAATGCACTACAAAGATTAATGTTGGAGCCAAGGCACATTTGAAGGAGAGGATCCCTTTGATAAGGAGATTAAAGTGATTAAGGAGATGCCTAGAGATTTACAAGTATACAATAGAAATATCACCTTCAGGGCAAGACCACATCCAGCTAAACCTCCAACTTTTGAAAGGAAAATACTGAATGGGTTTTCTACTCCAACAAGTCCATGGCAGAGAAAAGCTGTGAAAGTGGTTGAAGTAGGCCAAGGTCCATCCCAAACTTGCAGCCAAACTTGGAGGTTTCTTTCGCGTGGTGCTGGCTTTAGAGGCATAAAGGATGCAAGAGTGAAGGGGTCATCATTTCTTCCTCTGCTGTTTCAGAGAGCCACCAAGGCCAGGCAGAGTGCAATAGGGGCATCCCTGCATGAAGAAGGCCCTGATAGGCCATTGCATGAAGTTGTGAAGGTGAAGCCTGGTTGGAAGCAGAGACCTCAAGAAGACATTCAAAATGCCAGAGCTGTGAGATATTTGCCAAGTAGAGCTGCATACAGGGAGTTGTACCAGCTAAGAAAGAGATATATGTTGCACACAAAGCTGGAAGAGCTGAGCCATGTAAGCCCTTTAGAAGTAAAGTCCCAGAAGTCTCATGTGGAACTACTGGACTTGGTGTTTGCCCTGCTGGGTTTAGGTCTTGTTTTGGTCCAGTATTTCCTCACTATGCCTCCTTTCCTCCCTTCTGGAATGGTTCCACTGTATGTTGGGAGTATGTAATTTGTTTTTTGATTTTATAGGAGCTTACAGTTAATAGATTGGCCTGGGTCTCAGAAGAAACTTTGGACTATAGACTTTTGAATAGTATTGAGACTGGTAAAGACTATGGAGACTTTTAAGGTTGGACTAAAGGCATTTTGGATCATGAGCCTATGGGGGCCAGGGAGTAGAATATGGTACTTTGAATGAGAATCTCCCCCATAGGCTTCAAGTATTCAGACATTTTGTCCCCAGTTGGTGGTGTTGTTTTGGGAGATCTTAGAAGGTGTGCATGCTGGAGGAAGTACGTCACTGGGGGCAGGCTTAGAGAGCCTTGCCAGTCTCCAGTTGCTCTCTCTCTGTTTCCTGTGCTCACTGGAAGATGTGAACCTCAGCTTTCTTCTCCAGCTCCTGCCACCATGCCTCCCCCCACAATGGACTTTAATTCCCTGCACCCATCAATAGTAACCTCAAATAAACTCTTCCTTTTATAAGTTCCTTTGGTCATGGTGGCTTTATCACAACAACAGAAAAGTGACTAATACAGCAGTGGAAAGCTAACCCATTCTTTCATGTTATTTTTTTCCTTCAATAATTTGACTTGGAAATCTCATCTCCTAATGTGTAAATGGGCCTCACTATATTTAGAAATGAGTAACTATCTAGAATTTAAGTGTGAACATCTTACATAGATTTAACATTCATGTAAGAAAAGAATCATATACAATAGCATGATACCAGTTGTATTCTTAAATCTTTGGCTATATTTCCAATTTCTTCCTTTATTATTAAGTAACTCAATTTTATGTTCTTGAGAAAATTCTTTTCTTTATACATGGTTAGGGGGTCATTTCATGTGTATGAATGTTAAAATTGACCTCTTACAATGACAGCCAAATGTTGCTGTGATGCCAGGTTTTGTGACCTAGAATGCATTTAGCCCTTGCTGAAGCAGGTCTTCCATGGCACTATCATGGCCATTTTACAGATATGAAAACTAAGGCACAGAGGAGCCACTTAGTAACTTTCACAGAAAGGGATGGTGGTAGGTTTCAAACCCAGTTGTTCTGGCTCTAAATGCTACTCTATTTTAATCTGTATCTGTGTTAAGCCACTCTTCTTCAAAAACTTTAGTTTTGTCCTATACGTCTTTTTTTTTTTTTTTTTTTTGGTCTTTTCAAGACAGGGTCTCCCTGTAGCCCCAGCTGTCCTGGAACTCGCTCTGTAGACCAGGCTGGCTTTGAACTCACAAAGATCCGCCTGCCTCTGCCTCCCAAGTGCTAGGATTAAAGGCATGCGCCACCACACCCGGCTGTCCTATAAGTCTTTTTATCTCATAGTAAAGCTTGTTAAAGTAGCCAGGTATTGTGGTGCACACCTTTAATCCCAGCACTTGGAAGGCAGAGGTAGGCAGATTTCTATAAGTTCAAGGCCAGCCTAGCATATATAGTGAGTTCTAGGCAGCTGGGGCTACAGGGAGACCCTGTCTCAAAAAACAAACAAACAAACAAAACAAAACAAAACAAAATGAAATATAGAAAGTTTTGTTAATGTCACTGTGATTTTTCCATCCAAATGGCCCAGTTTCATTTTAGTAACTGTCTTAGTTAGCAAGAACTGTCAACTTGATACAGCCTAGAATGACCTGAAGCTTTCAGTTGAGTGATTGTCTTTCTTGATCTGTAGACATGCTGTAATTGGCACAGAGGGTCAGTCCACCATGGGTGGCATCATCCCCGTATAAGTTGTCCTGGGATGTATGAGGAAGTGTGTGAGTGAGCGAGCTAGCAAACAGCATCATTCATGGTTCCTGTTATACTTCCTTGGGTGTGAATTCTCTCATCAGAGTTAGTAATGTGAGGAAAAGAAAGCAGTCCTGTCTTCCAGTTCCTGTCTTGAGTTCCTGCCCTGACTTTTCTCAGTGATGCATTGTGACCTTGAATTGTAAGATGAAATAACCCTTTCCTCCACAAATTGCTTTTGGTTAGAGTGTTTTATCACAGCAAAAGTAAGGAAACTAAAATTGCAACCACATTTATTAAAAACTTTATTTTCTTTTGTACTTGGGTGGAATATTCAATATATGTCTGTTACGTACCATTAATGTATGCCATCATTTAATTCATATGTCTTTGTTTATTCTTTGTTTGGTTGATCTGTCAACTGGAGACAGTGAGTATTGAAGTCCCCTAGTATTACTGAATTGGGGTTGTATTTAAGACAATAGTACTGTTTTTTTTTTTATATAAATCACCAGTGGTTTATTTTTTTATTTTTTTATTAATTTTATTTATTTTTGTATGTGTATGAATGTATGTCTGCATGTAGTTTTGTGCACCCATGTCGTGCAATGCTGCGGAGGTCAGAAGAGGGTCTCGGATTCCCCTGAAACTGGAGATCTCCTGGAATTGGAGTTACAGACGGTTCTTAGCCACCATGTAGGTTCTGGGGATCGAACCCTGGTCCTCTGCAAGAGCAGTCGGTGCTCTTAACCGCTAGGCTATCTCTCCAGCCCCGACAATAGTACTGTTTTTATGAAATTGGATGTACCAGAGTTTTGATCAATTTGAAGTGACACTATCTCTTCTGATTAGTTTTAATTTGAAGTCTATTGTGTCAGATATGAGGAATGTAAACCATGGTTGTTTCTTAGTGCCAATTACTTGGGATATATTTTTCTTGCTTTTCATCTTAAGATAGTGCTTGTCCTTGAAGGCGAATTGAGTTTCTTGCAGACAACATAAAGATGGAGTTTGTTTCTTAGTCCATTCAACTAGCCTGTGTCTTTTGACTGGAGAGTTCAGCCCATTGATATTTAAAGTTATTATTGAAAGATGTGTGCTGTCATTTTAATTTGTTTTCATTCTTCGTCTAATTTTTTGTTTCCACATAAACACAATGTAAAATAAATACAACCCTTAATTCCACCTGTTACCTGTTACTTGACATTGCCAGTATTTCATAACAGGTGAGGGATTTTAAGGTCGCTAACTTATGATTATGATCAAACACAGTTGAAAAGGCTTTAATAAATGCTCTACAGATTTGCCTTTATGAAAACACTGTCTTTGTGACCACTGTCTTTGTTTTCCCATTTCACTAGAGATTTATGGAAATTTCATCCTGGGCTGAAACTAAACGAACACTAACACTTGCCAGTCCTTCCCCTTCACTTTCTCACTGTTTCCTGAGTGATCCAAACTTTCCTTCTTTCCTTCCTCTCTCCCTTTAATCCTTTCTTATTTCTGTGAAATTCCATTTTCCTGGTCTCTTCTGCACTGAAACCTATTCATATGAGGGATGGATTTTAAGATAATTAAGATTAATCTCCTCCCAGATTTGATGAAATTCTGATTGTACGTATTTCTCTTGGTGGGTATTTCTGTTTACTAGCTCAAGTGTCAGTAGAATAAAAATTGGCTACAACCCACTTTGCATAACAGCATAAAAAATAAACAATTCATGTGAATTAAACCTTTTTGAAATTGCATAATTTGATAATAAAAATTTAATAAACCTTTTTGAAATTGCATAAGCTGGGGTTTTATTTCGTGCCATGTACTTTCAAATTAATTCAATGTTTCATAATATGTGATTGCCCTTCACACTACCGCCTCTGATTTCTCATTACTGCTTGATTATGTTTGTGATAATAATCACAATCATTGCAGCAGGAACCTTCCCTCCGTCTAAAAAAGGAGCTGTTCCTCTGATTGGGTAGATCCAGGATGCTCTGTGAACAGCAGAGCAAATGAAGAACTAGGAAGAACGCGTTGCCATGGAGGGAGGAAGAGCCCTGTGCAGTTTTCCCAGTCCCAGTGGTTACCTTAGCTCCACTCCCATGTTCTCTAGTTTAGGACACTTGAGTGGCTGAATTCCTTGCTGGTATTGCTCTCTCTGAATCCAGTTCCTAGGTGGCAAACTTCTATAGAGAGGGGGTTGAACCTGAAGTTTTGTGTGCTACATAAGCACTCTACCAACTGAACCACACCCCTACTGTCATTCGTGTGTGTGTGTGTGTGTGTTTGTGTGTCTTTTGGAGACAGGGTCTCCCTGCAGCCCCAGCTGTCCTGGAACTCACTTTGTGGACCAGAATGGCCTTGAACTTACAGGAGATCTCCCTGCCTCTTCCTCCTGAGTGCTGGGATTAAAGGCATGCACCACCACTGCAGGCATTCTTTGTCTTTTTTAACAACACGAAACTTCTGACAGAGAAGTGGCTCCCTTTTCAGCTCAAATCCTAAAGGAGGTGAACCGTGACAGGTGCACACATACGGGGAACTAGCGCTCTCAAACTATGAAAAAGCAAAACAAAGATGCTGAGACAGACAAGAGCATGTCAAACCAGTTAAAAGAAAAGCAAGAACAGTGGCTTTTGGGAGAGAGTCCATAGAGTGGTGGGTGCAGGACAGCGGCTTGTAGGACCAGACACTCGCAGGATTCAAGACTCTTAGGCGGTCAAAGTTGGAGGTTTGTCAGGCGTGATGGCGATACGCCTGTAATCCCGGCACTGAGGATGCCGTGGTAGGAGGATCCTGAGTTTAAGGTCAGCCTGGGAGACCCTAAAAACCAAAACCAAAACCAAAACCAAAACCAAAACCAAAACAATACAAAGAGCCGATGATAAAAACCAAACCAAACCAAATCTCGCGTTACTTTAATCCCGCCCCGCCTCGCCCCGCCTCGCCCCGCCCCTCCGGTCCGCACCAGCGCTTGAGGCCGGAACTCCAGCACTTCGGCCCAGACCGGAAGTAGCTTCATTCGGGGCGGCATTTTGTAGACTACGTTTCCGTTAGCAGCGGCGGGAATCGGGCTTCTGGCTGGCTTCTAGGCCTCTGTAGAGGCGAATCCGGCGGGAATCGGAGCCATCTGAGTCGCCACCATGGTGAGAGGGCGCAGGCTGGCCTCGGGGCGCTCTTGGGATGTTTTGAACGGAGGCCATGGGTGACCGGGTCTGTGGGTTGGAGCTGCTTGTGGCCGAGAAGGCCTGAGGCCGCCGCTGCTTAGTCCTGGGGGGAAAGGCCCGGACCTTGGAGGTTCGGCTGTGTGCGGAAAGGAAGGGAAGGAAGCCTGAACCAGGGCACAGAGGCCAGGTTGCGTGGGTTTGGCGGGGGTAGAGCTGCGGCTCCTGACAGTACTGTTCGGCGGCCGGGGTAGCTGAGTAAACTTCTGCAGAGTAAATGTATGCCCGGGACTACAGAGCTTCAGGACGACCAGGGAGCAGCCGGTAAAGGCTTGGACAAGGGAAAGTGGGTGAGACCGATGAGTAGCGAAGGGTTACGGCCGAAACTGGAGTCTCGAGGAGCCCAGAGGATGAGAACGCTTGCTAGGGAAATTCGACTGTTCAGCTTACGTGCTTAGGTATTCAAGCGCCGGAACTATACCGCCAAGTATGTTCCGCCCTCATCTAGTTCCGGTTCTAATTCAGGACAGGGCTAATTTAATCCAGTTTGGTAATTGAGCATTTAGCAGAAGGAACAGGGTGAGAGCGCTGTCTCTAGCAGAGCAGAATACTAAAAGATTGTTAGGATCTCACCCTCCCAATGGGAAGGAGTGTTACAAATCTAGGGAACTGCCGGGCGTGGCGGCGCACACCTTTAATCCCAGCACTGGGGAGGCAGAGGCAGGCGGATCTCTGGGAGTTTAAGGCCATCCTGGTCTATAAAGCAAGCTCCAGGCCAGCTGGGACTAAAGGGAGACACTGTCTCAAAAAGACCCCCCGCAAAGGGGGGGGGATCTGGAACTGTGAAAGCAGAATTGAAGGGTACCTCAGTGAAAATTGCTAGAAGGGAAAAGAAATAGATGAAGAGACGTCGCCAGGAGCCTGGTCGCTAAAGCCTTGTACTTTATCCTGTTGGCTGTCGTAGGTATATCATTGAAAGACTTTCCATAAGCTTAATGACATGAACTTAGGTTTGGGAATGTCAGCCAGGGAAAGTGGCTGGTGCTTGTTTGTAAATTTCAGTACTTACCTCTCAGTAGAAAGGGGCTGGAGGATATCAGAGTTTGAGGTCAGTTTTGCTACATGGCAAGACACTGCCTCAAAATACCTCCAAACAGCACTCCAGTTGTAGGGAAACAGGGTATTGTTTTGAGAATTGACTGGAACAAGTCGCTATTTAAGCATTCTAGCCAGTGGTCCATTTTATCAATAAAATCCGAATGACAGCCCAATTTTGAGGATTAAGGAAATAGACAATTTTTTTTCATGGGCCTGACCACACAGGGAGTGCCCAATAAGTCTTAGCTGTTACCAGGCAGGTGGACAGATGAATGTTGATCCCCCACCAACAGAAGCCCTTTAAAAAGATTTGATAAATAGGAAACACATAATCTGGGTTTTCAGGATAGGGTTGGCATAGACTTGTTCATGCTCATAGAGATGAACAGCAATCACAGTGCATGGTACAGAGAAAGCACTTGGAAAATGGGAGTGGCATATGCCAGCTAGACTTAATGGAAGTTGATACTGATGAAATGCTATGTGATCTTTCTAAGTGAGGTTGCCAAAGGTACCTTACAGTTCACCTGTGTACCTATTGTGTAGTCTATTATGGTAAAGCATTAGAAAGGAATATAGAGAATATTGTTGGCTTAATTAAGAATTAAGGGTAATGGGCTGGAGAGATAGATGGCTCAGTTGTTAGGAGCTTGTAAAGGACCCGTTTAATTCCCTGCACCCACATGGCGGCTGTCAACTAACTCCAGTTCCAGGGCAATCTGATGCTCTCTTCTGTTCTCCTAGGGCATTGCATAACACAGGTACAATTAAATACATGCAGACAATACACTCAACACAAAAAGTAAAAATAATAAATTGTTTTGAAAAAATTAAGAGAAACTAAGTTAAGTGTCCAAACTAATTAGTGTTCTGGCCACCAGAAATTTCCCTCATCAAAAAAAACCTTGGAAGCGCACTAATAAATTCTTGATTTAAGGATTCCATTCTTCAAAGCTGATAAACTCCTTTCCGATAAACGTTTTCTCAATTGGATTTTTAAAATAATTTATTTTTATTTTGTGTATATGAGTGTTATGTTGCATGTATATAAGCGCACCTATGTCATGCAATGCCTGCAGAGGACAGAAGAGAATCCTCTGGAACTGGAGTTATGGATGGTTGTGAGCTGTCATGTGGGTGCTGAGATTGGGATTTGAATCCTAGTGTTCTGCAAGAAAAGTTAGTGCTCTTAACTGCTGAGTCATCTCTTCAGTCCTTGATTGGATTTGCAGAACCAGTTGAATTCCCATTCTTAGTTTTTAGGATGGAATTTGGATGTGCTGTAGAACCTGAGTCTACACAGTGCCGGATGGCTTAATCTCTTCTATTGGTGGATTTGGTTAATTTTTGGACACTTTACAGTCTTCTCTGATTCTCTGAGACAGATACAACATAGATAAAGGCAATTATAATCTGAGTTTTTTCTTTTTTTTTTTTAGGGAGAAGGGAGAATAGCACATTACTGGGCAAAAGTCAGGGCTGAAAGGGTGATATAAGATTCCCAGAAAGGGGCTGGAAGATAGCTGAAAATTATTGAGAAAGATAAGCATGTGAATATGGCTGTGGTGGAAGATTAGGGACAGTATTGTGGGTGTGTGAGTCCAAAAGAACTACCCTCATGCTGGAGAGGTGGCTTAGTGGTTAAGAGCGCTAACTGCTCTTGCTGAGGACCAGGGTTTGATTCCCAGCACCCACGTGGCTGCTAAAAAAAAACCCAAAACACCTTTGAGTCAGGCGTGGTGGCGCATGCCTTTATTCCTAGCACTCGGGAGGCAGAGGCAAGCGATCTCTGTTAGTTCAAGGCCAGCCTGGTCTACAGAGTGAGTTCCAGGCCAGCTAGGGCTACAGGGAGACCCTGTCTCAAAAAAAAAACAACTACCCTCACCCTTGTTGACTTTTTGCAGACGGTGGGCAAGAGCAGCAAGATGCTGCAGCACATTGACTACAGGATGAGATGCATCCTGCAAGACGGCCGCATCTTCATTGGAACCTTCAAAGCTTTTGACAAGCATATGAATTTGATCCTCTGTGACTGTGATGAGTTCAGGAAGATCAAGTGAGGAGAGAGCTGTAGGGAGGGGAAGGGATGGGTAAAGGGAAATGAATTGGGTGGGTGAGCCAAGCACAAGTGATGTTGCAGCTAGTTGTTCTTGTCTGCTTTCTTGTTTTTGAGGGGAGTAACTTATGTGGGGACATTGACTGCTAAGAAGTCTTCCTTATTCCTTAGGCCAGCAAACTTGCTTTTTGGTTCTAACAAAGTGCAAGTTGGTAAAGAGGGCTGCTAGGCTTTCTCTTGATTTTGCTTGCCCCCAGGTACTGGGGTAAAGGGCTCTCGTGTTCTCCCCGCAGGTGTGTGAGGGGGGAGAGCTTGAGTTTCTGGCCTCATTACCTATTTGTAAAGCTGTAAAGGGCTCTCCTAATGCAGCCTGGTCTGAAACTGCTTTAAGAAGCTTCTGACCCTCTTCAGGGTAAGTGCTCTGCCCCCTATGTGGCTTTGGGGCCAGTCATTTTTGTTGGCATTTTATAAGCAATTAGAGATATTTTCTGCTTTGCTGCAATTCCGTTTTTGGCTAACTCCTAAGTCTCACTGATCTTGAGCTTCTGGCTCATTAAACAGTGTAGTTTATATTTGGGGCATCTTGAGCCTTAGCAGGGTTTTGTAACTTTGTCATCATATGCAGCATTCATATGTTATCAACTGAATTCCATTTATTTGGGATTTTTTTGTGGCCCAAGGTCAAGGAAAAGAAAAAGCAAGAAAAGGCAGAGATGCCTGAGTGCCTCGTACTTGTTAGAAAGAGGCCAGCTGATGGTCAGTGTGGCACTTCTGTTTCTAAAATAAAACTGAGTTTTGATTTTAAAAAGTTGGAAAGTGTTTTTTAAAATAAGATTAATGACAAAAAGTTAAATTCCCACCCTTTTTTTCATTTTGAAAAGACAACATAGGCTTTTTTTTTTTTTTTTTTTTTTTTTTTCGAGACAGGGTCTCCTTGTAGCCCCAGCTGTCCTGGAACTCACTTTGTAGGCCAGGCTGGCCTTGAACTTGCAAAGATCCACCTGCCTCTGCCTCCCAAGTGCTAGGAATAAAGGCGTGCGCCACCACGCCCCGCTTGGCTTATTTTTTAAAAAGAAAACAATATGATATGAAAAGGAAAAATGTTGGCCTGCTGAAATTTAGTTAATATATGAAATCTCATCAGAATATTTTATCTTAATTCGAGTATCATGGCTTTGGCTCTTTGCTCCATCTTACTGTAGTTATTTTTCTTTATTTACTTACTCATTTCATTCATCTTTCTCTGGTTGTTGCTGGTTTTTTGGGAGGGGGTTGGTTTTGTGCTTTTGGGGGTACAGATGTGAAATTTCTGTGTGGTAGTTGTAGAAATTCGACTTCACTGTATGTGAAATTTCTCTTTTTCTCTGTCACTTCTATTTCTGATGAGGTGAAAGGTGGAGTCTTAGGTGGCCTTGGGGAGATTTGATCCTAGAATATTACTTAGACGTGGGGTGGGTGGCATTCACTTACCTTCAGGAATTGTGTAGCATGCTTCCTGCTGATGAAATCTTAAGCTCAAGGGAGGGAACAAAGTAGTAGCAAAGGAAGCCGAGGGAACGACATTTAACATTGTCTAGAAAGCGTCTTAGCCACTCTAGGCTCCCAGTTGCTGCATAGTCTTGGCTTGGTAGAAAATAGCTGTCTATCACTGTAAGCGGTCTAGCTTGGGGGTACTGTTCAGAGGTTCTGTCTTGGACCGTTTTTCAGGAGATATAGTATAAAGCAAATCTGAGGCTGCCTGGGTAGGTAAATCTAAACTCCCCATCCTCTTAACACTTAACTTTGTTTCCCCTCTTCTAAATTTGTCTTTAGGCCAAAGAACTCCAAACAAGCAGAAAGGGAAGAGAAGCGAGTCCTTGGCTTGGTATTGCTTCGAGGGGAGAACCTGGTTTCTATGACAGTAGAAGGACCTCCTCCCAAAGATGTAAGTCCTAGTTGGATACCTGTAGAAGGGAGGCCCTCCCGGGAGCCAGGCACCTTGATAGCTAGTCTGCAGTTATTGCATTTGTCACAGGTGCACTCTGGCTCTGAAACCGTTTATAGATAATTAATAGAATCTTAAAACAGCTATCCTGCAAGTAACTGGAGAGAACAGGAACTTGTGACCTTAACCCTCCTTTCTTAGTTGATGCAGAGTCCGATCAGTGGGGGAGGTACCTGAGACCATTTGGATCACTTTTTAAGGAAGTTAACAGCTCCAAATACATGGGGTAGATGGATGCTTGTTCGGTAGTTATGGAATACTAGTAGTTGAAGAATATTGAGCATCTGCTGTTCACCAAGGACATTGGGATTATATTTATTCATTTTAAGAGGACCTTATTTTATATTTTTGAGACATATCCTCACTTTATAGAGGAAACAAACTGGAGTGTAGTAGCTTCCCTAAGATGTCAGATTTAGCGAACCTGACATTTGATCACAGGTAATCTTTGTTCTGTAAATAGAGAGCTGGCTTTAAAGAAGCTAACCAGGGACTAATAACTTAGGTAGCTTCTCAATCGAGTTCAGACTAGTTTAATCTCATTCACTTATTTGAACTCTTACATTACAACCTTTCTCAACTGCAAATGTTTATAAGAGATGTTATTTGCTTACCATCACTTAGCAAGGGAGAAACTAGAAATGCGTCTCTTGTGCTCTCTTGCTGGGTCAAGTGCTAAGCTTACACCATTGTGATGGAGTCCTGGGCCTTGACTCTAGGTTTTATTTTCCTAGGAATGTATACAAGTATTGGTTATGATACATTTCTTAAGTTCTGGTCTGCTTAAGGGGAGATAGGTAGGTACGTAGTCTTGCATGGAGAATGATGGTAGTATATGTGGACAGGTAGCACTTATGAACTGAATGCCTTTTAGATCTGAGTGGCTCTTTAGTAGTGGTATTCTAGGGTATACTTCTAATTCTCTAGGTCACTGAGTATTTTAGCATGTTTCTTCGTTTTTTTTCAGACTGGCATTGCTCGAGTGCCACTTGCTGGAGCTGCTGGAGGGCCAGGAATTGGCAGGGCTGCTGGCAGAGGAATCCCAGCTGGTGTTCCCATGCCTCAGGCTCCTGCAGGACTTGCTGGGCCAGTGCGTGGGGTTGGTGGGCCATCCCAGCAGGTAAGGCATTGGGAGAAGGGTATCAGCTTCTGGGCGTGGTGGCACATGCCTTTAATCCTAGCACTCAGGAGGCAGAGGCAGGCGGATCTTTGTGAGTTCAAGGCCAGCCTGGTCTACAGAGCGAGTTCCAGGACAGCTGGGGCTACAGGAAGACCCTGTCTCAAAAAGACCAAAAAAAAAAGAGGGAAAGGTTGGGGAGGGTGAGGGGGTCTAAGTTGGATTGGGCACTCAATATTAATGTTGAACCAGGAAGATAGAAATTAAGCATTCCAGCTTCCTCACACTTGATTTTGCATAGGAATGTCTGATGGCGTGAGTTGAGCTTCAGGAGATTTGGTGTTTACTAAGTTGGAGAGGGAAGTGGGACACTTTCCTGGCAGTACTGTTTTGCTTAATTCCTTTTGTTGTTCCTGTGTTTTCTTAGGTGATGACACCACAAGGAAGAGGCACTGTTGCAGCTGCTGCAGCTGCAGCCACAGCCAGTATTGCAGGAGCCCCAACTCAGTACCCACCTGGTCGTGGAGGTCCTCCCCCACCTATGGGCCGAGGGGCACCTCCTCCAGGTGAATATCCTTATAGGAGACCAGTACTAATTAATACTAAGGTGCCTTAGCTGGATTCATGATGAAATAGATCCTTGACTGAAACTGATGATGAGTTTGTATAATTAAGCAGGATTACTCTGAGATCCAGCCTGGCTGACAACTGGGAACTAGCTGGACAAGAGCCATTAGGAGCCCCAGTTCTTTGGCTAAAGATCAGTTTACTTACAGAGGCTGAGAGGATGGACCGGTCCATCTACCTTGGTAGAGAGCTTTGTATGTTTCCTACTAGCTTCTAAAAATAAGCTGTTGAGTCGTATTCTTGGGCTTTTCTCTTTCAGGCATGATGGGCCCACCTCCTGGCATGAGGCCTCCCATGGGTCCCCCAATGGGGATCCCCCCTGGCAGAGGAACCCCAATGGGCATGCCCCCTCCTGGGATGCGGCCCCCTCCACCAGGGATGCGAGGTAAGTGCCTTCCGTACTGACTTAGTCCTCCTTCCCCAGAGTCTAGGAATGGCTTGGGAAATGAAGACTAGATTTAGATCGGACTGCTGGGTTTTTAGGTCTTGAAATTAGAGGAGTCCTCCTGGAAGACAGCTGTGTCCAGAAAGTACAGAGAAGAGGGAATAAGCGTTTCTTAAAATTGGTCTTCCATTCATAGAGCAGGGTGTGGTTAGATATGAAATAATGAGTTCCAAAGACATCCAGTATAGTTTAGGAGGTCGTTGGTGTGTTGTGGTTGGTAGTTTCTGGTATTAAGAATGTTTCTGGGCTATCGTATATTTCTCTTGTTTGAGAAATGCTGAGTTTGATTCTACAGCGATTTAACAACAAAAAGCCCAGAGAACATCTTGACTTCCAGTTCTGTTCTTTCCATGAACTCATAGTTGCTCTTGAGTCATATTTTGTGACTGGTGTGATTTCTATTTGAGTTTTGCATTTGTAGTTTTTCTAGGCATAGAAACTGAGTCAACCCCAGGGATGTCTCCGCTTACTTAGCAGATATACTTTATGTCCCTGTAGTCGTTTTACAACTGCAAGGTATGGGAGGCTGGGGAAGGGCTGGGGATTTGAGTACATAGATCAGGCACTGACTGAACTTCTTACTCTTACTTCAGGCCTGCTCTGATCCTTGGCCACAGAGTTATGGAAGTAGCTCCACAGAGGCATGGGCCTGATTCCCCAGGGCCACGTTACCACAGACCTGTTTGTTTGTTATGCTGTTGTTCCAGGAGTCTCACCGGATTATCTGGTTTCCCTTTCAGGGCCCCCTCCCCCAGGAATGCACCCTCCAAGGCCCTAGACTCATCTTGGCCCTCCTCAGCTCCTTGCCTGATTCCCGAAAGGCTGTACATAGTTCTTTTATTTTTCTGTGGCCTATGAAACTGGTTTATAATAAACTCTTAAAATGTTATAAATGCACCTGATGTATCCATTTGTCTTCAGAAAAGCTTTGATGTATTGGGTGATAACAGTCAAGAGAAATTAAGCCTAATCTTTGCTGCTTCCCTGGATTTTAATTCTTATATGCAACTATGTAACCTAATACACTAAGAAAAATAAAAAACGTTGAACTACAGTAAGGCTTTTATACCCATCAAATTTAAAGATCAGTTTGTGGAAAGAAGCATATGCTGTTGGTGATGGGTGTGTCCCTTGGATGGTCAGTACAGAAGTAGAAGCAAATCTAAAATTGAGAGCTACTTGAGAGAGACTCAGGGTCACACACGTAGGTACTAGAATTTCAATTTTGGGATTGCCGTGATTTCTTCTGCCTAGTTTACTAGTTCAGTAGGTAAGTGAGCAGCACCGCAGTACGTAGTTCATCAAGTTCAAGGATACAGAAATAGAAGGAAAAGTCTAAAGGCTGTGGAGATAATAACTAAAACAACAAAATTTGATGGTATATTATAGAGGTGTTACGAGTTTCTTGGAATACAGTAATAGTACATAAAATCAGCCAGTGGAACACACCACATTAGTAAAGAGCCATAGGTTCACCTCGGTAATGCAGAGAACACTGGGTGAGATTTCATTATCTTTTCATGATCATAAAACACCCAGCAAACTAGGAACAAAAAGGGAACTTTACAAACAGTTAAAGTTGAAAATCCGTCAGCTAGGGCTGGGGGTGTAGCTTAGTAATGGAAATTTATTTGCAAAGTTGGATTAGATCCTCAGTACTGTCAAAAGGGATTGGGGCACAGCAAGGCCAGCTAACAGTGAAAGACTACAAGGTTTTCCTGTAATAGGGTTATTCCATGTGGTACTGCAAGTTCTAGCTAGGAGAGTTAAACAAGAAGAATGTGTAAAGAGGAAAGGAAGAAAGAAGTAAAGCTATTTGTAAATGACAGGGTCATGTATCTAGAAACTTGCAAGGAATTCATAAAGCAGCTAGTAAGTAGTGAATGAATTTATCAAAGTTGAAGGATAAAAAAATGCAGTCAATCCTGTGTATACTAGCATCTATCTGAAAAGGTGCATCAAAGGATGTGCTTGAATGTCAGACACCTTATAGAAGGAGAGGATGAAAATCTTTGCAAATAGAATAACCACTGAAAGAAAATAGTGTCTTGAATATTCAGTGCTAACCTTTTGTTTGCTTGTTGGGTTTTTGCAGTCTTACTATGTACCCCCTCGATTTTAAAAATTACATTTGTTTACTTTGTGTAGATATGTGGACCATGGTGCACATGGAGGTCCTTCATGTAGGGTTCCAGGGATTGAACTCATGTCATCAGACTTGCTAGCAAGCACTTTTGCCTGTTGAGCCATCTTACTGGCCCATAGTCAACTTTTAAATTTTGCAGTCCTGAAGATTACATGGGTTTTGCCCATACTGGGCAATGCTCTACCACTGAGCTATGTCCCCAGTCCTTCTCAGGCCTCGTTAAGTTGCTCAGGCTGGCCTTGAATTTCTTCTAACCCAGACAAGACTTGAATTTGTGCTCCTCCTGCCTTTTCCTCCTGAGAAGTGAGGCCTGTGGTGTCAGGTGAAGCTGTTTCTTTTTTTCTCTTATTTTTGTTTTATGTTGTACACATTTTCACCATATATTTAAGTATGCCCATGTGATGTAATACTCACAGAGGCCAGAAGAGGGCATCAGGTCCCTTGGAACTGGGGGAGTTCCAGACATGTTAGTCGCCTTGTGGGTGCTGGGGACTGAGCAGCTAGTGATCGTAACCACTGAGCCATCTCCAGCCACGAAGAAATTTAATGACAAAAACATATCCTTAAATCTTTATAAACATGACTTTAGTATTTTGTTAGGTGAGCATACCACTATTTACTTAACCATTTCTCTCTGATTAAACAGCTTATTTTTTTCCACAATGTGATGGTCATATTTTTGGCACATTCTGTGTAAAGATACTTAAATAGAACTTCTGTGTCAGAGGATGTAAGCATTTTAATTAACCAGAAAGTTGATAAAAGTTAATTAACTTGAAAGCTTGAGTCAATTTGGTGTTACAAATTTGATAAAACTGTTAATTTTCACAAGGTGCTCCACAGAATTGATAATTACCAATAAAAAACACATTCTTGTAGCCTGACGGCTGAAAAATGGTACCTCATTGCTACATTGTTTTTATTTAACAGTGTTGAATTCTTTTTTTATCTGTTATTAGTATTCAGGAAAGAACTTAGGTGCCTTCCATGTTTTAGCATGTCCTTACAATGATTGCTGGACAGGGGCATAATCTGGTATCCTCCCATTCTGGGAATCCATGTCTGATTTGTCATGACCACAAATCAGACAGTAATGGGTTAGTTCAAGTGGAAATATTTTTGGATTTTGTAACTTTTTAGGAGTAATATTTATGATTTGAAGGAAGAGCTAGAAAGCAGGAAGCTCACCGACTGCAGGTGTGCACGTAAGTTAGTGGTCTCTGCAAGGAGTGGCTGCTCCTGCGGAGAAGAGCCTGGTCTGCAGGGAACAGGAGTAGAGGAGAATTTCCACAGAATATCACTTGGGACCTTTTTATTTTATTTTTTTTAATTTTTTTAATTTTATTTCTGTATGTGTATGAATGTACTGTCTGCATGCAGGTTTGTGCAGCCGTGTCGTGCAATGCCGCGGAGGTCAGAAGAGGGTATCGGATTCCCCTGGAACTGGAGTTCTCCTGGAATTGGAGTTTCAGACGGTTCTCAGCCGCCATGTGGGTGCTGGGGATCGAACCCGGTTCCTCTGTAAGAGCAGTCGGCGCTCTTAACCGCTAGGCCATCTCTCCAGCCCACTTGGGACCTTTTTAAATAGTACATCCTGTGGCTGGGCTATGGGGGAATTAGGTAGGGGAGGGGGTATAAGTATGATTAAGATTATGAAAGGCACACAAATTTAATTAAAAAAAAAAACACTGAAAAAAAATTAGTTTAAAATAACTCAAAGGTCTAGATCCAGCAGGGGGCAGCATTGCTCTGCAAGGGAGAAGGTGAGCAGCGAGGGCGTGGGCTGTATGAAGTCGGGTTTGTCCTGGTCTTCGTGTCCTTCTTCCCTTAACGCCATGTTGTCGTTATTTAGGAGTGAGATCATAGCTGTGGACTTGGCTACTCTTATGCCGTGTAGCTTGTCTCTCTTTAGTAAACCATGGACAGCTTTTAGCTGGGAGTCCAAGAAAGGTCATGCCCTTTCAGGACTGCCTGTGTTAAGGTCACACTGGTACTTCCCTTAAATTGGATCAGAGTGCACTAATTGATAGAGTAAGTCTGTCTTGGATGAGGGATTATATGGTAAAGCCAGGCATTTACATATCCTATGATCTAGCATTTCCATACCTAAATATATCCTTAATAGGATTATTGACATTCACACAAGAACATCTATAAAATATATGTGGCCAGTTGTGGTGGCTCACACCTTTAATCCCAGCACTTGGAAGGCAGAGGCAGATGGATCTCTGTGAGTTCACGGCCAGCCTGGTCTACAAAGTGAGTTCCAGGACAGCTGGGACTGCTGGGAGACCCTGTCTCAAAAAGACCAAAAAAATAAAAAAATAAAAAGTCTGGCTATCTATCTATCTATCTATCTATCCTATTCTATCTATGCAGCAGTATACCCATGAATATTAAATTAGATTGTATGTTTGCACAGTAGAACCTTACCCACCAAAGGAGATCAGCACACCATGGTTAGTATGAATCTGTACAAACTGTCAAGAGACAGACACCAAGGGCCAAGCTCACACACACAATGTCATTTTGTTCATATAAAGTATGAGAATTGGGGCTGAAGAGATGGTTGAGCGGTTAAGAGCATCGACCGCCCTTGCAGAGGACCGGGGTTCGATTCCCAGCTCCCACATGGCGGCTAAGAACCATCTTAACTCCAATTCCAGGGGAATCCGACGCCCTCTTCTGACCTCCGCGGCATTGCACGACGGGCTCACAAACCTACATGCAGACAGTACACTCATAAGCATGAGAACTAACAGCTTCTGTGATTTCGGGTAGATTCTGGAAGGGGACACAGAAGGCACATGGAGGGAACTGGTGAAACCTTATTCTTGGTCTTGAGTGCTGGTTTCTCTGGGAGTGGGGTTCCGTTTGTGACAGAATTCAATGAGCTGCACCTATTTGGTTGTTTGTTGGTTTGCTGTAAAGCTCAGGCTGACCTCAGACTCCTTACTTCCTGCTTGAGCCTCTTGAATAAATATCACCAGATAGCTGCAGACTTTTGAATAAATTTCAGTTCTTATAGAATTGAAAAACTGGGGCTGGAGAGGTGGCTCAGTGGTTAAGAGCACTGGCTGCCCTTGCAGAGGACCCAGGTTCTCATCTAGGAACCCACATGGTGGCTAGCAAGTGTCTAACTCCAGTTCCAGGGAATGTGATGCTTTCTGTCCTCTGTGGGCACTGCATGACAGGTGCACCTACACACATGCAGGCAACACTCATACACAGAAAAAAAAATTGAAAAACCAAAAGCTCTTGGGATGATCTGAAGTGCCAGCTTGTGACATGTGGTAGCACCCAGGCAATGAGACCAGCTGCCGTTTTCCCTTCTGTATGCTCACGAGCCATCACTCATTCACCCGTGCCTGTTGAACACCTACTGTGCTAGGCACCGTTCTTGTCTATTCAGCTCTGCTGGATATACAGGAGTCCCTGTACCTTATGGGCTTGCATTTTAGAAACGGAAGGTGGATGATGAAGAACAAACATGGAGGTGGATTATGCTACGTGGTAATGATTGCTCTGGAAGAGGTGGGCTGTGCTAGGAATAGGGCTGTTTCAGCAGTGGTCAGCAAAGGCCCCCTGCATGAAGAGCAGGCCGAGCAGAAACCTACAGGAAGCAGGAACCAAGTTAGGTGTGATGGGAAACTTGGTCGAGTTACAGCAGTGCAGAGGCACTGCGGTGAGAGTGAATTTGATTTTTCAGAGAATATCAAGAAGAGGTGCTTCTTACCATTGTGTTGCCTCCCAGTTCCAAATTCACTCACCATTTTTTTTTTGTCAGCTAGCACGATGTTCAGGTTTGTCAGCAGAGGGTGCTGGAGAGACATTGCCAGAAGAAAGGCTTTCTCTCCTGACCCTAGAGAGCTCTTCAGCTTGCCCTGCTTCCTCTGGGCCCACATAAGCTGGGTGATTTTTCCAGTACCAAGATTTAAATGGCCTTTGCAGTGCACACTGACCATGAGAACTTAGCAGCTTCCCTCGCATACTTCTTGGGTGGTTTGGAAACAGAATGCCTGTGCCCTGCAGATGTATTCAAGTTGCCCCTGGGGAAGCACCACAATGGCACGCCCTTTCCATCAAGGCCTGGGTCTCAGGCTTGTGAGAGGTGGACAGGGACTACCCTTGGACACTGTCTCAGTCATAGGAGTGACATCACTCTAGAAGTCTGCACTTTTGATTTTCTTGGGTGCTCTATTTCTTACTAACTTGTTATTGTTCCAACTTCCTCATCGAGAAGAGGAGAGTGCAGGACATGGCATATTCAGGGATGTTAAAAGGTAGAGAGGCCAACGTCATAGCTGACCTACTGTTTCTACACTAGCTGGGACAAACAACAGACAGACCAGTCAGAGATGTCAAAGATCTGGAAGAAGAAGATCAAAGAATTGTTTTTTTGGTTTGTTTTTACTGGGGATGAATGAGAGGCCTCCCACAACCCTACCACTGAGATACATTCCTAACCCAGAGTAGAACTAAGATTCCACTTATCCTGCTGCTTGGAAGGCTGTGAAGAACCTTGAGTTACTCAGGAGAGATCAGGCAGGATGCTGGTCAGCTGCTCCTCCTTTGCTATGAGGCCTTGAAAACACAAAGTAAGATGGTGTCCATTTGTAAACTGCCTGAATTTTGAATGCATTCTTTATAAAATTATTTATATGATTGTTTTGTCTATATGTAAGTACACCCATGTCGGTGAGCAGAAGAGGGCATCAGATCCCTTGGAACTAGAGTAACAGTTGTTAGCCACCATGTGGGTGGTGAGAACTGAACCTGGGTCCTAGTGCTCTTAACTGCTAAGCCATCTCTCCAGCCCCAGAATGCCTTCTTGGAACTTAGCAAAGGATAGATTTATTGGCTCAAGGAGTTTAAGTATTACCTCTGGCTAATTATATGATTGCCCATGACAACTTGATTATCTTGAGTATCTTTATCAAAGCAACAGAAAGGAAAGCTGTTTAGATTTAGCAGGCAAAGACGTCAGACATTTGCTGTAACTATGTTGGACTTGGGCTGGAGCACTGGCTGCTCTTGCAGAGGACCAGGATTAAGTTCCCAGCATTCATGGCAGCCCACAGCCGCCTGTAACTCCAGTTCCAGGGAAGCCAGTACTCTTCTGGCTTCTCTGGGCATTGCATGCACATGGTGCACATATATACGTGTGAGAAAAACGCTCATACACAGAATAAATAGGTTCTCTCAAATTTATAGGACCCAGCAACAGCCAAATACATATTTTTCTTTGGCCCCTGGAATATCCTTTTTTTTTTTTTAATTTTTTTTTATTATTTATTTCTGTATGTGTATGAATGTACTGTCTGCATGCAAGTGTGTGCACCCGTGTCGTGCAATGCCGCGGAGGTCAGAAGACGGTCTCGGATTCCCCTGGAACTGGAGTTCTCCTGGAACTGGAGTTTCAGATGGTTCTCGGCCGCCATGTGGGTGCTGGGGATCGAACCCGGGTCCTCTGCAAGAGCGGTCGGCACTCTTAACTGCTAGGCCATCTCTCCAGCCCGGCCCATGGAATATTCTTAAGGATAGATCATATGCTAGGGCAGTAAAAGATATCTCAATTTTTCAAAAGTTACTTTTTAATTTGAGATGACTGTGCATTCATATCCAGCTATAAAAAAACAGTGCAGAGAGACCCCTGTACCCTTTACCCAGTAAGTTCCAGTGGGGACATCCTGAAAAGCCGTAGCACAATATTTCAACCAGATAGAGTCGTGACAGGACAGTCCATCCCAGCAGGGTTCCCATGCTCTCTGCTGTCTGTTCAGATCCACCCTCTCACCTCCCCACCATCTTATCTTGTCTCCATTCCCATAATTTTTTTTTTAATCTGAAGACTGTTATAAATAGAGCCATATAGGATGTACCTTTTAGGATATTTTTTTAATCTTTTTTTTTTTATTTTATTTATTTCTGTATGTGTATGAATGTACTGTCTGCATGCAGGTCTGTGCACCCGTGTCGTGCAATGTCGTGGAGATCAGAAGAGGGTCTCGGATTCCCCTGGAACTGGAGTTCTCCTGGAATTGGAGTTTCAGACGGTTCTCGACCACCATGTGGGTGCTGGGGATCGAACCCGGGTCCTCTGTAAGAGCGGTTGGCGCTCTTAACTGCTAGGCCATCTTTCCAGCCCAGGATATTTTTTTTTAAGACAGCATCTCATGTAGCCCAGGCTGGTCTCAAACTTGCTATGTAGCCAAGGATGACCCTGACCTCATCTTCCTGCTTTCAAACTCTAGGATTACAGACGTATACCACCATACCCAGTTTATGCATTGCTGGAGGTGGAACCCAGGGTGTTGTGAATGCTAGGCAAGTACTTTACCAACTGAGCTACAGCCCCAGATACAGGATTTTCTTTATTGACATAATTCTATGGATATTCTTCCAGATCTTATTTATGACAGTAGTTCCTTTTTATGGGTGAGTAGTATCCACAGCATGGATTTACTATGATATGTTTCAGTACTTACCAGCTGAAAGACAGAGTAGTTTGTTTCAAGTTTGGGCTTGTGAATAAAGTTGCTGCAAACATTCACATAAAGATTTTTGTTTGAACATGATTTAAATTTTTTCTGGGATAAATAAACAGAAATACAAGGCTGTATGTGGAGGAGTTGGGACCTTTTTTAGAGTCCTGATTGGGCCTGAGAAATTGGCAAAGGAGGATGATTATCATAAGAAGTAATGAAAAGCATAGAAACTAATATAATCCAAATTTTATAGGAGTTCTTATAAGAAATGAAGACCAGAGAGTCTGATTCTTCCTCAGCTCAAATCTGCTGCTGAGCCCTCTAGCAAATTTTTCATTATGTTTAATTATATGCTTTGACTCCAGAATTTCTCTTTAATTCTTTTATAGGGTACTTATCCCTTCCTTAGTCTTTATTTGGTAAGATATTCTTGTCATGTTTTAGCTTTTTAGGCATAGTTTTCTTCTGTGTGTATGTGTGCATATACAGTGTATGGATGTACACATGTTCATGGGTGTGCAGTTGCAGGTGTTCATGCATGTGTGCTTGCAAGTATGTGTGCATGTGTGTTGAGTGTGAGTATGTGAGTGTGTGTTGGTCAAATGTCAACATTGGCTATCTTCCTTGATCCCCAGCTTCCTTATTGTTTAAGACTGAGAGACCCCTTGCTGAGTCTGGAGCTCGGCAGTTCGCAGGACGGACAGGCTGGTGTGCCAGGACTCACGCCTCCACTTCCCAAGCATGGGTACTGCAGGTCGGTGCTTTCACACCAGCCTTTTACATGGTTCCTGGGAACACAACTCAAGTCCTCACGCTCGCACAAGAAGCAGTCTCCTGCCTGAGCCATTTCCTCGGTGGTCTTTTAGTTTTTTGAACATATTTAAAACAGCTGATTTTATCTAGCTTCATGTCTGGGCTTCCTAAGGACAGGTTTTTTGTTTTGTTTTGACATGGGCTGCATTTTCTTATGTGTGCAGCATTTTGAGTAATCTAGACTGTAAATCTATAAGCAGGTTCCCTACCTCCCCAGTGTGTGTTGCTATGGCTTTTTGTTTGTTTAGTGACTTTCTTGTATTAAGCTTTGTCTAGCCAGTCTCTGCTCAGCTGACTTACTAGCTGGTCAGGACCTTCAGTGATAACTCCCAGCCAGGGTTGAGGGGAGAACTTATGTCTTTTTAGGTCTTTCCTAGGCAGCGGCCAGGCCTGGGCATGTGTGCAGTGCTGGGCAGGCATATGCTTTCTAGATTTCCAGGTGGATGTTGGTGTCTCCTATGGATATCTTGTTTCCATCTTTGCTAATTTTTTTTGGGGGGGTGGTATTTTTTTGAGACAGGGTTTCCCTTTAGTCCCAGCGGGCCTGGGGCTTGCTTCGTAGACCAGGCTGGTCTTGAACTCACAGAGATCTACCTGCCTCTGCCTCAGGAGTGCTGGGATTAAAGGTGTGTACCACCACGCCCAGCTAATCTTTGCTAATTTTTAAGATTTTAGTTGACTCCAACTTTAGATAGTTGTGCTGGTTTGAATGCTGTGTCCCACAAAGGCTCAAGTATTTGAACACTTGGTCGGTAAGTAGTGCTGTTTTGGGAAGTTATGGAGTCCCTAGGAGGTGTGTTCTTGCTGGAGGAAGGACATCACTGAGGGTGGGCTTTGAGAGTTCATAACCACGACCCGTTTCTACTCTCTCTGCTTTCTGAGTGGTTGAAGATGTGAGCTCTCAGCTCTGTGCTCCAGCTGCCTCTGCCAACCATGCCTCCCTTCCACGATGCCATTAGAACCAGAAACCCAATAAACTTCTTTCTGTAAGTTGCTTTGGTCACAGTGGCAGAAAATGAACTAATACAGAAGTTGTCGTGGTATTTTGTTGGAGTAACTGTGGTGGATAGCTTTTGCGTCAACTTGACACATCTGGGTTGAGGGAGCCTCAATTGGGGAATGGCCTGTGGCTATGTCCTAGGGCATTTTCTTGATTGTTAAGTGATGTAGGAGGGCCCAGCCCAATGTGGGTGGTGCCACCCCTGGGCAGGTGGTTCTGTATTGTATAAGAAAGCAGTTAGAGCATGGACCAGGGGAGCAAGCCAGTAAGCAGCATTCCTCCATGGCCTGTGCTTCAGCTCCTGCCTCCAGGTTCCTGCACTGAGTTCCTATGGTGGACCCCCTCAGTGATGAACTGTGACCCTGGAGATGTGAGCCAAATAAACCCTTTCCTCCCCAAGTTGGTTCTGGTCAGAGTGTTTTGTCACACAGCAAGGGAAAGGGAACTAGAATAGTAACAGACAGCCAATATAAGCCCTAAACTTTCCCCTGCTTAGAAGACACTCTCCCATGGGGGCTGGAGAGATGGCTCAGCAGTTAGCACCAACTGCTCTTGCAGAGGACCTGGGTTCGATCCCCAGCACCCACATGGCGGCTGAGAACCGTCTTTAACTCCAGTTCCAGGGGAATCTGACTCCTTCTTCTGACCTCTGAGGCATTGCACCACACCGGTGCACAAACCTATATGCAGACAGTACATTCATACACATAAAAAATAATGGTGGCGCACGCCTTTAATCCTAGCACTTGGGAGGCAGAGGCAGGCGGATCTTTGTGAGTTCAAGGCCAGCCTGGTCTACAGAGTGAGTTCCAGGACAGCTGGGACTGCAGGGAGACCCTGTCTCCCTGTCTCGAAAAGAGACAAAAAAAAAAAAAAAAAAATTAAAAAAAAAAAAAAGACACTCTCCCAGATCTTTGCAGTTAGCTCACATAGTGACACCGAGAGCTCACGTGGAAGGCCAGACTTCAAATTCCACATGGTGCTGTACAGTTGTGTTCAAGTGACTTGGCCCTTTTGTATCTTGATTTCCTCATTTACAAAGAAGAAAGAATAGAACCTAGTTCACAGAGTTACTATGAAGGGAAAATGAGGACATGTAAAGCCCCTGAAATAGCTCCCGGTGAGTGCTAGTTTAGTCACTGTTTTTATTATGAGTAATTCCCTGCCTTCAGCCTTCTCAGAGAGACTCCAAAAATAGGATTATCACTTTTAGGGAGGAAGCTGTCACTTTTATTTTCTTTTTGGCACCTACCACTAAATTTAATTAGTGTATTTATTCAAGGATTTATTTACCTGCTTATTTTTATTTCTCATTTTGCTTGCTCTACCTCTAAAGAATGTTGTGACTGAACACCTGTCTTTACTGGCTAGAGCTCAATCCCTGTGCACAGGATGGGACTGGAGGGCACTGTCTTGGCCTTGGAGTTGCACAGCACGCAGTGTGAGGATGTGGAGACACAGCCCAGACTCCTGCAGTGGGGGCTAGTCGCTTACCTGATAGGAGCATTGCCAGCAGGCGTGGTTCGGTTGCCCATGGGACGTGCAGGCTATGGAGAGCTGTCCTGCCCAGCATCATGCTATCTGGGGCAAATCAGCGATAGATGCTGCCATAGAAACCCAGCCCTCTCAATCTACCTGGACACTCCGACAGGCCATTTTAGCTCAGAAGCTGCCTTGGAGTAGGGAGTGGGACACACCCAGACTCTCTCAGGGCCTCTACCATGACTCAGCTGCTCCCTGTTCTCTCCTGACCATGACCATGGGCACTGATCCCCAGGCTACTCCTTACTCAATATCTTGTACCCAAAACTTACCTCAGAATGGCTTCCTGGGAAATTTAACCCATGGCAGCGGAGCTTGAGGATGATGGGGCAGCTGGCATTGCCAGGGGATCAGGAGCGGACGGCCAGCGGCAGAGGAGGCCGGGAACAGGCGGCCAGCGGCAGAGGAGGCCGGGAACAGGCGGCCAGCGGCAGAGGAGACCGGGAGCGGGCGGCCAGCGGCAGAGGAGACCGGGAGGGGCGGCCAGCAGCACAGGAGACCGGGAGGGACAGTCAGCGGCACAGGAGACCGGGAGGGACGGTCAGCGGCAGAGGAGGCCGGGAACAGGCGGCCAGCGGCAGAGGAGACCGGGAACAGGCGGCCAGCGGCAGAGGAGGCCGGGAACAGGCGGCCAGCGGCAGAGGAGGCCGGGAACAGACGGCCAGCGGCAGAGGAGGCCGGGAACAGGCGGCCAGCGGCAGAGGAGACCGGGAGGGGCGGCCAGCGGCAGAGGAGACCGGGAACAGGCGGCCAGCGGCAGAGGAGGCCGGGAACAGGCGGCCAGCGGCAAAGGAGACCGGGAGGGGCGGCCAGCGGCAGAGGAGACCGGGAGGGAAGGTCAGCGGCAGAGGAGGCCGGGAACAGGCGGCCAGCGGCAGAGGAGACCGGGAGGGGCGGCCAGCGGCAGAGGAGACCGGGAGGGGCGGCCAGCGGCAGAGGAGGCTGGGAGCTGACGGCCAGCGGCAGAGGAGGCCGGGAGCTGACGGCCAGCAGCAGAGGAGGCCCTTTCCCGTGCTGTACAGTCACTCCTGGTTAGGAGGGGGCAAAAGTGTATCTTTCTCTAGAAGTGGCAGGTGGTTTTCTGCCCAAGGCAGCCACTTTCAGAGTTTCTCTCTCTTTGAGCATGTGTATCAGAGACTATACCCACGTGACAGAAGGTATGGCCCTGGTCAGATGCTCTGTGAGGACTACACTGTGAACACAGCTTATCTCAGTGAGAAGGATCCAGAAATTCATCATGCTTCTTCAGTGTTTCTTTTTAATTTTTTATTTGTTTATTTTTTTATGTGTATGAATGTACTGTTTGCATGTAGGTCTGTGCGCCCGCATCGTGCAATGCCTCAGAGGTCAAAAGAGGGCGTCAGATTCCCCGGGAACTGGAGTTTTCCTGGAATTGGAGTTACAGACCGTTCTCAGCCGCCATGTGGGTGCTGGGGATCGAACCCGGGTCCTCTGTTAAGAGCGGTCAGCACTCTTAACCGCTAGGCCATCTCTCCAGCCCCAACTTCTTCAGTGTTTCTATAACATGTCTTCAAAGGGAAAGCAAGATATGCTTAGAGACCTGGTCTAGGAAGACACTGTTTTCATCTAGTGACTGGGATGGCAGCAGTGAGCCCCATTTGGTGTGGAGAGAAAAGCCAAAGCCAAGGCCTAGAGCCAGATCTGTCTGGATTCTGAGGCCAGGCTTAGTCTCTAGGGTCAGGATTCAGTCACAAGGTTTAGATATCCAGGTGGGGTTGAGATTGTGGTCTAGCCCTAGAGTTCTGTTCCTTCAGAGGCAGTGTAACTCCAAATTCAATTTGTCACAATCCAGGATAAGGAATAGGGTTCTGACTAGCATCAAGGTCATGACCCAGCCTAGGTTTGCGTCATGGCTCCGTCCGGAATCATTGACGCCAGCCGGGACTTCACTCTAGTTTCACTCTAGGGATCCTCAGAACTCGGCCTTAGTCCATGTTTGAGCTAGATCCTAGGATAGCCTCGGATGCGATCCTAGTCCTAGAGCAAACATTTGAGTTAACCCGTCCTTTGGAAAATAGGCCAACTGTAGCCCAGAATTGGCCTGCCGCCTGCTTTGTAAATAAGGTTTATCATGTCACATACTCATCTGTTGGTGTGCCATAGATAGCAGCTTTAATGCTATAAAAGCAAAGTTGAACAGTTATTACAGAGGCCTCATCTCTTTCAAAGCCAAAAATAAAATTGTGCTGGGCCTTAATATTTGTCTTACCAACCCTTGTACTAAAGACTTGCGGGTGGGGGTGGGAGGGCTCTGTTGTGTGGAAGCCTGTGCCCCTTACCTGCCTCAATGTCTTTAGGAAAGTTTTAAGGACAAAGTGACTGAGAAAAGTGTCATAAAGTCTCACTGCTGGCCCTGCAGCTTCTTTCAGTCTTGAACCTGCCCGGTCCCTCCTGTCAAGAGCATTGTTAGGGGGTGCTCTGCCCACCATACGGCAATCCCAACCTGCACATTCTTCCAAAATTCCACTGCCATCCACACTCATGGCCACGTCTCACCCTTCTGTCCCCTCCCTCTTGCCTGGGGCCCATGCATTGGCTACTCAGGGGGGTGGGCACTGTGCTTTCAGCCAGGGCTGGAATATCCTGGTGATGGGCCAGTTTGGGCCCCACTAAAGTTTCATCTCAGTTCATCTGAGAAGAACCAAAGGAAAGAGAGTTGTGTAGGAAACGGCCTCTTCCCTTCGTAGGTGGTCCTGGGCCCTCCGGCTACTTTCACTCCTCCAACACTGTCCAGAGCTGCCCATGCCCTCACTCTCCAGGCTGTCACAGGGTCTTCATCATGGCTGGACCCTTCCCTCTGCTCATTCCTGCTCCCCTAACCTGTGCCATAGGTGTTGATCTTAGGTCAGTCCTCAGTCAACTGGCATTTCTGGAGAAGCCAGGAGTCTGGAGCCAGCTTCAGGGAGATGCTTCTCAGCTGCCCTGTGGAGCTTCCCAGGGGAGGATCCCTGGCACTAGGAGTGGTCGTGGCCCCTTGTCGATCTCAACCCTGAGAAAGTGGCTGCCCACCCCGTACCTCCAGCAGCCCCTCTATGTGAGATCTGCATCAAACCCTTGGGTATAGAAATGGGATCTTGGAGCCGAGTAGTAGGAGGGCCTGTTTGTTTGTTTGTTTGTTTGTTTGTTTGTTTGTTTAGACAGGGTCTCACAATGTAGTTCAGGCTGCCCTGGACTCACTGTGTAGCCCAGGTTGGCCTTGAACTCATGACAATCCTCCTGCCTTAGCCTCTCAAGTGACAAGTGATGCTTTAGAAACATGGACTCATCTGGCCCCCAAGTCCTATACCCAATTCTATAGAATTGTCAGAGAAGTGCCTTCACCGAGGGGCCACAAGCATCATCTAGCACATACTGTGTGTTTGCTTGTTCTACTGTTGGCAAAGACCCCCAACATAAATTATTCCCGTCTTCATTTTAAAAAAAATTGACTTTATTTTTAATTATGCATATGTGTGTCTGTGTGTGAGTATATGCATGCAAGTACAGGTGCCCACAGAGGCCAGAGGCAGCAGAATCTCTGGAGCTGGAGTTTCAGGAGGTCGAGAGCATCCAACATGGGTGCTGTGAATTGAGCTCCAGTCCTCTGGAAGGGCAGAAAGTGCTCTTACTGCTGAGCCTGTTCTTTGGCCCCTGTGTCTTCATTTGTGTCTGAGAGGCATCTCACTGCAGACATATCCATTTTGTCATTCCGATTTCTTAATTTGTAGGATTAAATTTAATTTTAGAAAATTTTCGTGATAAATTTCATATCCAGTGCAGTTTTCTTCTATTATGTCTGTGGTGTCTGCCCTACTCCTTAGCCCTGGTGTCTGTGACCTGCGTTGACTCCAAGTGCATGATCTGCACAGTGCGAGCTGCCCTGGTCTAAAGAAAGAGATACTGAGCTGTCTGGAATGATCCAGTGAGCTCTGTGATGGTCAGAGCTGGAACAGATCCATGGCTGCAGAGTTTAGGGAGACCTCCCACTTTGATGTTCCTCCTCTGCCATCTTTAGCTGCTTTTGGGCAACTGTAGCCTCTCAAATCCAGACACAGTGAGGGATACCTGCCATTGGTTAAAATCTAAAATGTTTTAAGAATATGCCTTTGGGTGACACTGAGGTGACTGCCGTGATTTCCAATTGTTCCCGCCTTGCAAGTCTCTTCCTCTTCTGCAATGGGAGTGTTTGGGCTCGGAGGAGGATTCTTGGTGTGGATGCGGCCAGGGCATTTGAGGAACTGAGAAGAAAGCAAGGAGCAATGAGCTGACTGGGCTGAGCTGGCAGAACTCACTGGGTCAGGGCTCCCAGGATGCCGGGGCATGCCAGCCTCTGATCAGGAAGGGGAGAAGGGGTGAAGGATCCTTAGGCTCCTCCATCATCCACTTGCTCCAAAGGTGGAAGTACTACTGAGTCTAGCACCTCAGTGCAGTCCCTGATGAGGAAACAGCCCAGGAGGAAAGGACCTTGTCCAGACTTTAGGAATAAAGCAAAGACCAAAGCAGGAGCACAGCCAGTCCTGGCTCCTGCATGGGAGACAAGCGCATGGGCAGGAAGGAGAAGGGGGCCATGTTTCCCCTCAGTCCCCCCTCACTTGGCTGTAGCCACATGGATGATCACAAAGCCCTTGATATCCGGGAAGTGGGAGCTGATGAGGTCCACTTGCAGTTGCCTTGGGCCACTCTTAGACGGGGTGATGTTGAACTGAACCAAGGCTGTCTCCTGGGGTTGCAGGCTGGGCACGCTGGAGGCGAGAGCAGGTAAAAGGCAGACAATTAGGCGTCTCTCCTTCCTGAGTCTAGTCTGCCAGGCCAGCAGTAGTTTCCAGCTCAGCCTTCCTTTCTACAACTCCCATCTCCCCTCCAGCCGGGTTAATCTCACCATTTGGCCCTGTGCACACCTCGCACTTCCTTCCCGAGCTTCTGTCTCTAGCATTCCTCCTACGTTGGATACAAACCTTTCCCAACGAACCTGGGTCCATATCCAGATTCTCTTCTCAAGGACGCCTTCCCTCCCAGCACTAGAGACTGCCTGAGAGTCCTGCCTTCCTTCTCAGAAAAGATTCTCACTTATCGTTTAAGAACTAGCTCAAATATCAGCAACGCTAGAACTTCTCCCCGAGCCCACCCCACCCCACCCCACCTTCCCTCAAACCTGTCTCTGGTATCCTAGACCCTGGGGATTTAACTGTCCCTGAGAGTTCTTGTCTGGGCAGAGCTTCACCTGGGCATCCTTAGGGTCCCTACTAATTTTCAGGTGGCACGGGGTAGTATGACTACAGAATAGAGAGTGAGGAATACATAAATGAATGTGTGGGTAAATTAAAGAATGAATGATTGGGTGAATGAACCAGTCAAAATTGAGCTAAGTAAATGAATGAATAATTGAATGAGTGAAATGTGAATAAAAGAAAGAATGGATAATGAATGACTAAAGGACAGCAAGTGAATGAAGAACAAATGGCCAAATGAGCAAAAACACGAGTGGTGTGAGTGAACAAGCACGAGTTACGACGTTTATGATGTTATGGAAACGGGCTTGTTCCTAGAGGCCCAGAATCTCTCGTTTCCTCCTCAGTAGCTTTTTCTAGAGCCATCTCATGAGAAAAGCAGCCCTTGTCCTTGTCAGCCCTGGGTCTGTGACTTACTCAATGTTGAGCTGTCCTTGGAGAAGGCCACTGCCCTCTATCATCAGCACACAGTCCTCCACGTTCTCCAGGAGCGGGTTGACCACTGACACTTCCACTGCAACTGCCACGCCCACCACAGCTGGGCCCTGTACCTGGAGAGGCAGCACCTGTGAGCCACCCCTTGTCTGGCTCATCCCACCGTGGAGCCTTTGGCTCTGGTGTGTCTGAGAATGTCTCTTGTCTGCACATACCCTGTTAGAATGCTATGGTCTGCCCTCCCTTGGAGATGATGCTGGGGCCCAAAGCTTGGGGTCTGTTTCACATGCCCTCCCTCAGCTATGCCAGGGACAGGATGGTGGATGCAGACAGGAGTCACCTTGATGGTGATGAAGTCTTCCAGAGTAATGTCCTTCTCCACCAGGAGCTTCTCTCCTTTACTGACAAGGCACATGGCAGCCAACAGAATCTTCTTGTCCTCTGTCAGGTCTTCTTTGTACTGAGAGTAAGATATTGTGACTGGGATCGTCTTCTCTGGAAGAGAGAGCATGGAAAGGAGTTAAACTCGAGGCTCAAGGAGGGGGGTATTTCCTTATTCAACTGCACACAGCAAGTATACCAAAAAGCTGAGATACAATGGGATTCAAATTTAGCCCAGTAAGGTGCTGTGATACCAGACTGTCTCTTCAAGAGTGCCCAGAAATCGGCCAGAACTCTTCATAATTATTCAAGATGGAAACACCAGCAAGGAGTTTTACTCTTTGGTGAGCACTTATTATATACCATCTCCAGAGAGATCAGAGGATGGTCTTAAGCTTCCAAGCTCACGAGGACAACTTCTTTCCAAACTCCGTTCACCGTGAAGGGCTGGCTTTACTCATGCCCACCTCATCACCGACACTGCTTCCCAGTACACTCACATTTGAGTTTCCATGGTGGTTCAGGTCTTCTCTGCTTCCCTCTCACCATACCTTGCCTAGGCTTTCTCTTCAAGCCAAAGCTAACCCTCAGATCTATCTATCTGTCTGTCTATCTATCTATCTATCTATCTATCTATCTATCTATCTATCATCTATCTATCTTTTATCTGTCTATCTGGGTGTGTATGTAACAGTCCCTTTTTGTTTCCTTCAAGCTCCATTGTATGCTACTGTTCTATAACCTTGATTATTTCTCCTTTCTTTCTGACCCCAGAGGCATTTGAGTTTTGAACTTAGGGAAGATCCTTAAAGATCTCTGAATGCCGTCTCTCTGCCCAGGGCTTTGGAGATAGTAGCTGCTCTTGTACTCCAGGAAGCTAATGTATATATTAAGACACTGTAATGTACATTATATTAGTAAATTGTTATGTGCTGTTTGAGCTCATCAAGAAGCTTGCTCTGGAAGTGCAGCTCTCCCGAACCCTGTCACTTCAGACCTAAACATGTTTGTCTTGAAGTGTCCTCCCAGGTCTGAGGATGAGCTATCTCCCCGCCAACTCTGTGACAGGGAGATAAAAGAACAACAAAACAGCCCAAGAGGAAAAACATCATGCCTTTGAGAGCAGCTGAGGTTAAACTGCTTCTAGCAAGGTTACTGTTGTTTATCCCATGATATGAAAAAACATATGTGTCTATGCCAAAGTAACCTACCATAACTATTAGTGCTGCTTAAATACCTATATATCTAATTGCTTGTGCTTCATTAGTAGGATCGAAAGGTTACTCCTGAACAAACTGTCAGCCCATGAAAGGAAACAGCCAGAATTGACCAGAATCCAAGTCAACAGCTCCAGAGAGAGAGGACAGTTTTACTTTTCATCCACCTGTGCCCCTTTTCTAAGCCTAGGGAACAATCTGCGGAAGAGGGGGCGTGGTAGAATGTAAAGGCTGCGATTGGGGTGAACGGTGAAACTACAGCGATGTAGTCTGGACACTCATTTGATCAACTTGATTGAACAAACAACCTGTCACCCCCCACTGAATGGTGGGACTGTGGGGGTTTGGGCACAACAGTCTGTAGATTGGTTTTGCACGAAGGATGCTTATACTCATGGATTATCACTTATAGCTAAAAAATGAAAAAAAAAAAAACCTGAAAGATGCAGGACAGTTATGGCAGAATACATGATCTGGGATGGGGTGGGGGTGGGGGGGAAGGGAAAGGGAAATATGCCTGATCTGAATTGGAAAATGATGTACAAAATGCACAAACCATCAATAAAAATTAAATAAAAAAAAAAAAAAAAAAAAAGAAAGTGCCTGCAGCAGGAAGAGAAGCTGGAACGCAGTCATGGGAAGTTCATCCATGGAGAGAGCTCAAGAGGACCAGAGCTCCCTGCCTCAACCTCCCCACTCAGTTTCTGTTGGATGTTGTGAGTGTCTGTGATGATGATGTCATCTCTGCCGCAATTTGTTCTTTTGTTTGGAAGACTCACCGAGGGGACACTGTTCTGCCTGGAGTGCTTTCTATTGGCAACGCCAGCTCGCTGCCTCAATGGGACTCCCTCAGTCAGTTTCTGCTGGATGGCTTGAGCACCGGATTTGGTATCTTGCCCCTCTCCCCCAAGTCACTAATTCAAAAGCCAGAAAATATGGCTATGTAGGTCATTCTTCAGACTCTAAAAAAACAGATACTATCTTGTTTTCTGGGCCCCTTTAGTTTATTACTAGAACCTTTGTTGCATTGACAGTAATAATTATAAAACAAAATTTATTAAAAAATTAAAGTGTGAATTAGTTTATCCATGAAAGTGCTTCTAGGTGCTCAGCACACTTTAATTTTTTAATAACTGAGCACCTAGAAGCACTTTCATGGATAAACTAATTTAATCCTCATAGAAGTTCATGAACAGGTATTATAACTATTATTGCCAACTTAACAGTAATCTAAAAATACTAACAAACACAATCAAGAATATAAGTTCATTAAACAGTAGGCATTGTACCAAATACTTTATACACATTATATCATTTGCTTCTTTTATGGCCATAAACAATGGTTCTCCAAGAGTGGTCCTGGGACCTGCTGCATCAGAATCAACTGGAAACTTATCAGAATGCAAGTTTCTGAGCTCCATGTTGAAGAACCAACATAGGCCACCAACGACATGCTTGGGGGAGCATTGGCACCAGCTCAGAACCTAGGAGGACAGTGCCTCTCAGTGTGCAGACCTAAGTAAGGGACTCCATTCATAGTTTGAGAAAAGCTGAGATTCTTTCTCCCAAACAGGGATTCTCCTCAGCATCTCAGTTAAATGAAAATAATTGACATCTATTAAGCAAAATGTACTTTCTCCTCAAGCTCATATGGAGCATTCATCAAGACAGAGTGTATTCTGTACCACAGATAGCCTTAATAAATTTAGGATAAAAAGGGGGACAGGAGAGATGGCTCTGCTCCCATCCCCAGAAGAGCTCTGGCTCCTCCCAGAGGACCAGGGCTTGCTCCCCAGTACCACATGGTGGCTAACAGTCCTTAAAGCCAGCTCCAGAGGCTCTGAGGCCCTCTTCTGGACTCCATGGGCATTGCATAACAGGCAGCACATACATGTGAAAAAAAAAAAATAAACAGAATAGAAAGAGCTTAGTGTATGCTCTCAGACCACAGAAGACTAAACAGAAAATAGTAGCAGAAAGAAAACATGAAAATCCAGACTGCCTGGAGATAAAGAATACACTACTTTTTTTTTTTTAGAAAAATCTTGCTACTTAACTCAGATTGGCCTTGAACTCATGATCTTTCTACTTTAGCCTCTTGTGTACTAAGATTATACATGTGTACCACCATGCCTGCCTCATTATACTTTTAGAAGAACTTCAGCCAAAGAAGAAATGTCAGCATAAATTTTATTTGAACAAACTGAAAATTACACTTTGTATTGGCAAAAGTAGTGCTTAGAGGGAAATCTTTTATTCAATATATGTAGTGAAAATAGCATATTTAACACGACTAATCTAAATATCCATTTTAGGAAAACTACAAAAATTAAAGCCAATATAGCCAAAAGAAATAGGGTGGCTGAAATAGGGTGACCACAAGTTCAGGTCCTGCCTGGGCTACAGCAGGAGTCAAGGCCAGCCTGGGGAACTTGGTGAGACACTGTCTCAAAATAAATAAGTAAATAAATAAATAAATAAATAAATAAATAAGGCCAGGGATGTAACTCAATGGCAGGGTGCTTGCAAAGAACGAGTGATGCCCTAAGTTCAACCTTGGTACTGCAACAACAAACAAATGGGAAATAGAAAAGAAAAAAGGAATAATACAATTAGAGTAGCAACCAATGAAACTTAAAGCCAAAAAATGAGTATTGAAAGTCATCCGAACCCAAAGGTAGGTCTTTGGAGGAGGAAAATAACAATAAAAGTAACCAGCCTGTAGCCAAACTAAGTCAGAAAGAAGAAACAAATTACAAACACCAGAAATGCACAAAGGGAGATCATCACAGATATCATGAGCATTAAAGATACAGTAATTTGATAACCTGAAGTGGAAAATGCCCTGAATTTGGCAGAACAATCTGCCAAAATGCACACACACAGAAATAGTCTGAATGGGTCTACATCTGTTAAATAAATAGATCAGTAATTAATAACAGTACCAAACAGAGCACTTTAAACTCTGATGAGTTTACTGGTGAAGTCCACCAACTATTTAAGGAAGAGATTGAATCAAATCAAGATAATTTTTTTCGAGAACACAGTGGAATGCTTTCAACTCATTCTATGAAGCCAGCATTGCCCTAAAACAAAAACCATGGAAAGACATTACAGAAAAAGAAAACTACAAATAAATTTCTCTAGTGAAAAAATCCTCAACAAGATAGTAACTGATTGAATCCATCAATGAATAAAAATATTGTATAGCTTGGTCAAATTCTAGTCATGAAAAGCTGGTTCAACATTTAAAAGTCTATTAATGTATCCATTAAAAGTCAAAAGAAGCAAGGCGGGGTGGCACATGCCTTTAATCCCAGTACTCAGAAGGCAGAGGCAGGAGGATCTCTGTGAGATTGAGTCCAGCCTGGTCTACACAGTGAGTTCCAGGCTAGCTGAGTCTACAGGGAGACCCTGTCTTCAAAAGACCAAAAAATGAAACAGTTAAAAAAGATAAAAGTCAAAAGAAGAAAAATCACATAATTGTTTTAATACCAGATGTAGGAAAAAATTTGACAAAATCTAATATTCATGATAAAAACTCTCAGCAAAGTAGGAATAGAGAGGAGCTATCTTAACCTGATGAAGAATATCTACAAAAAGCACTATAGCAAACACTGAACTTTATTTTATTTATTTATTTATTTATTTTTGGTCTTTTTGAGACAGGGTCTCCCTGCAGCTCCAGCTGGCCTGGAGCTCATTCTGTAGACCAGGCTGGCCTTGAACTCGCAGAGATCCGCCTGCCTCTGCCTCCCAAGTGCTAGGATTAAAGGCGTGTGCCACCACACCTGGCTGCAAACACTAAACTTTAAAACAGTATTTATTATTGTTATTTCAATTATGTGTATGTATGTGTATGTGCACATACGTGCAGAGACTAGAGGTTTCAGATCCCACTGAAGTTGGAGTTATAGGCAGTTGAGAGACACCTGACATGGGTACTGACAGCCAAACTCATGTCCTTTGCAAGAGCAGTATACACTCTTTTTTTTTTTCTTTTTGAATTTTATTTATTTATGTGTATGAATGTACTGTCTGCATGTAGGTTTGTACACCCATGTCATGCAATGCCATGGAGGTCAGAAAAGGGTGTCAGATTCCCCTGGAACTGGAGTTCTCCTGGAATTGGAATTACAGACGGTTCTTAGCTGCCATGTGGGTGCTGGGGATTGAACCCGGGTCCTCTGCAAGAGCAATTGGTGCTCTTAACCACTAGGCCATCTCTCCAGCCCCTAGCAGTATACACTCTTAACTGCTGAGCCAGTTCCAGCCCCGGTAACAGTAAACTTAATAGTGAGAGATTAGAACCCTCTTCTGGAGGATCAGGAACATGATAAGTATGTCTCTTTTATCACTCCTGTAATATAAACTACATTGGCAAATTTTAATGTTCTTGCTTAAGTCAAGAAAAGTGACTCTGGGATTGAGGAATCCCTTCTTTGTCTCAGACTCAAACATGTTTATGTCAATTTCCTTCCAAAAACCCCTCTTCTGGGTCAGGCAGGCCTTCCTGCTCTGCAACAGGGAGCAGGAAGAACAGCAAAGCAGCCAGAGTGGAGAATCCCACCCTTGGGGACAGATGGAGCGAGAGACTGTACAAGGTTAGCACAGCTTTATCTCCTGGCATAAAGATTCCTTTGTAGTAATGGTAAGCTGGAAGCTCATCCATGGACAGAAAGCTCAGCAGGGAACTGCAGTTGACTGCCTCAACTTCCCCAGTTCTGCTGGATGTTTGTAAACTCTCAGTCAGGCTGCTGTATGCATGCTGTAAACTCTAGGTTTGATGTGTTCTGCTGTCTGTCTGTCTGTCTGCTATTTGCTATTTTTGTGTCGTTTGTTTTTATTTTTGCTTGCTATGCTATATACGTAATGAACTCAGTCGTTTAAAACCAATGTATGACTATCGTAGATCATTCTCTGGACTGTGCAAAATAGCTCCTTTTCAAGATCATACTGGATATCGAAATAGAGGGGAAAGGGAAAGTGATATAAAAACATTTTTTATTCACAGGCAACTTGACTGTCTATGCAGAAAACTTAAAACCAATAATAACAAGCAAACAAAATCTATGGATTATTGTAAGATTACAGAACACAAGATTAACATGCAAAAGTGAACTACTTTCCTATATACCAGCAATGAACAATTGGATTTGAAATCAATATTATTCATGTTACCATCCCTCAAATATGTAATAATTCATTATATTTTATTGTTTGTATTAACATATTTCATTAATATTTAATTATAAGAATTTATAATTATATGACTAATATATTAATACATTAACATAATTTTCTAAAAACATGTTCAATAGCTATATGAGGAAAACTTTAAAACTCTGATGAAGGAAACAAAGAATAGCTAAAAAAGTGGAGAGACACTGAGTGCTCATGGAGAGGAAGACTCAATATTGTCAAGACTTCAGGTCTTACTTATCTATGGATTCAGTGCAAGCTCAATTAAAATAAGTTATTTCATACATATGGTGAAGCTGTTCTACAGTTAATCAGAGAGCAAAGGGTTCAGAAGAGTAAACACAGCACTGCAGAAGAGCACACTGAGAACTCATACTGCCTGATTTCAAGACTTATAGAAACCCCAGTAATGAAGGTAATATGGTATTGGTGAGACCACAGATATACCTTGGAACAGATGAGAGTTCAGAAAAATAGAGTCAACTGATCTTTGATAAAGAAGTAAAGGAAATTATCGAAAGGCTGTATATTATACTGTTTAAATACCTATATATCTAATTGCATGTGCTTCGTTAGTAGGATTGAAAGGTTATGCCTGGACAAGCTGGCAGCCCATGAAAGAAAACAGCCAGAACTGACTAGAGACCAAGACAACAGCTCCAGAGAAAGTAGACTGCTTTGCATCTCATCCACCTGTGCCCCTTTTCTAAGCCTAGGGAACAATCTGCGGAAGAGGGGGCGCGGTAGAATGTAAGGGCTGCAATTGGGGTGAATGGTGAAACTACAACAATATAGACTGGACACTCATTTGATCAACTCGATTGAACATACAAGCCCCCCCTGCTGGATGGTGGGACCCATGAGCTGTGTGGGTTTGGGCACAACTGCTCGCAAATTGGTTTTACATGAAGGATGCTTGTACTCACAAAGTATCACTTATTGTTAAAAAAAAATGAAAACAAAAAAGCAGAGAAAGATGCAGAAAAGTTACGGCAGAATGCATGATCTGGGATGGGTAGGAGTGGGGTGGGGGGAAGGGAAGGGGATATACGCCTGAACTGAATTAGAAAATGATGTATGAAATACACAAAGCATCAATAAAAAAATTAATTAATAAAAAAAGAAGTAAAGGAAATGAAATAGAGAAAGTACAGTCTTTTCAGCAGATGCAACTGGAATGATTGGACAGCCACTTGCACAAGAAGAGAATCCAGACATGCACTTCACATCTCCCCAACATTTACTCAAAAATGGGATATAGATCTAAATATAGAATGCAAAAGTACAAAATTCATAAATATAGGTGGGAGAAAATCTGGACAACCTCATATCTGGTAATGATACACTATGTAAGATTTAAACATATACAATACACTGGGTGTGGTGGCGCACACCTTTAATCCTAGCACTGGGGAGGCAGAGGCAGGCAGATCTTTGTGAGTTCAAGGCCAGCCTGGTCTACCAAGTGAGTTCCAGGACAGCTGGGGCTATAGGGAGACCCTGTCTCGAAAAGACGAAAAAAAAAAAAAAAAGAATATACAATATAAAAGATTTCATGAAGGGAAATGTTGATAAGTTAAATATTATAAACTAAAATTACAAACTCTGCCACATGGGGCTGGAGTGTTGGCTCTGTGGTTAAGAGGCCATACTGCTCTTGCAGAGGACCAGAGTTTGGTTCCTAGCACCCATAGCAGGCAGCTCACAACTGCCTGTAACTCCAGTTCCAGGGTTTTCAGATGCCTCTCACCTCTGTGGGTACCAGCATGCATGTGTACATGCCCCTACACAGGTACATAATTTAAAAATAATAAAACAAATGTGAACAAATCCAAAACAAGCAAACAAATGAATAAAGTCACCTCTGCCTTGCAAAGTATACTGTGAGAATGAGAAGACAAGCCACAGACTAGGAAAAAAAAACATTATCCAAAACACCAAGACTCCCTAAAACCCAACAAACACTAAGAAGGCAAAGAACCTGTGGTGGTATGAATGAGAATGTCCCCCATAGGCTTTAAGTATTCAGACATTTTGTCCCCAGTTGGTGGCGCTGTTTGGGGAGATAGTAGAAGGTGTGGCCATGCTGGAGGAATTACGTCACTGGGGGCAGGCTTAGAGAGCTTAAAAAGCCTTGCTAGTCTCCAGAGGTCTCTCTTGACTTCCTGTGTTCATTGTGAGATGTGACCCTCAGCTTTCTGCTCCAGCCCTGGCCACCATGTTTCCCGCCACAATGGACTCTGATTCCCTGGAACCGTCAATCATAAGCTTAAATAAACTCTTCCTTTTATAAGTTCCCTTGGTCATGGTGGTTTTATCACAGCAATAGAAAAGTGACTAATACAGAACCCAATTAAAATGTGAAGAAAAGGTCTGAACACTTTAGCAAGAAGATACACAGCTGTCAAATCAGCAAGTGAGAAGTCGTTGAACATCATTAAAGAACTGCAAATCGAAACAAGATACGCCGACACACCTGTTAGCATGGCAGCAGTCCAAAACACACAACGGCTCATGCTGGGTAGGTTGTGGAAGAATAGAGACTGCTAGGAGAATACAAATGGTACAGCTGCTAGTTTGGCAGTTCTCCATAACTAAACACACTCTTAGCATATGACCCAGCAACTGGGATTCTTGGTATTTTTCCAAGCAAACTGAAAACAGGTTTACACAAAATCCAGCAAGTGAATGCAGTTACAGTTTAGATGTGGTTGCCGTGTGTTTCAATGCTCATGTTGGGAGGTTGGCTCCCCGTGGTGGTCATATAGCCCCAGGCTGGCCTGGAACTTTCTATGTGGACCAGGCTGGCCTTGAGCTCACAGAGATCCACCTGCCTCTGCCTCCTGAGTGCTGGGATTAAAGGCGTACACCACCATGCCTGGCACTGGTAGGACTTTTAAGAGGTGAGGCCTAGTAGGAAGTCTCTAGATCATTGGGGGTAAGGCCTTTCAAGGATATTGTATGACCACAGTCACTCCTGCCTCTTTTTTGTTTGAGTAAGAGAGCCTTGCTGTATAGCCCTGGATGACTCTGAACTCATAGTTCTCCAGCCATAGCCTTTCTGGGATTACAAGTGTGTGTTTTACCCCTGGCTCTTGCTTCCTGTTTTGAGATATGATCTTTCCTTCAACATGTGTGCTGTCATTTGTCATAGGGATTTTGCCAGAGCCCATGTATATTATCTGGACTTTCAGCCTGCAAAACTGTGAGCTAAATAAATCTCTTTTTTCTTTTTTCTTTGTGGTGCTGGGGATCAAATCAAGTACCTAACCTACTAGGTAATTGTTCTATTGATGAGCTCTATCCCCAGTCCTCAGTCTTGTTGCTTTATAAAATGTATCTGGCATGGGTACTTTATTAAAGTAAAGCAAAATTGGACTAACACAGATATTTTTAGAAGTCTTGTTCATAACTGCCCCAAAGGGAGTCACTTGAGATAGATGTCCTTCAGTATGTGGATGGATAAATAAACTACATGTCCATAGATTAGAATACTATTCTGGGAAAAAAGATATTAAAATAAAAACAAAGTACAGAAGAACCCTAAATGTTGCTACGGCGACACAATGAAAAGGCTGCAAACCGTATGCTTCCACTGAAATGACACTGGAAAATACAAAATTGGGGAGACATTGAAAAGTTGGTGGCTACTAAGATAACAGGGATAGGGTAGAAAGAGGAAAAGGTGACACTGGAGGAATTTAGAGTAACGAAACTGCTTCCTATGATTTTCTAATAGTGGTACATACTTTTATTTTTATTTATTTATATAATTTCTTTTATTATGTGTATGAATGTACTGTCTGCATGTAGGTCTGTGCACCCGTGTCTTGCAATGCCAAGGAGGTCAGAAGAGGGTGTCAGATTCCCCTGGAACTGGAGTTAAAGACGGTTCTCAGCCCCATGTGGGTGCTGGGGATCGAACCTTGGTCCTTTGCAAGAGCAGTCGGTGCTCTTAACTGCTAGGCCATCTCTCCAGCCCCAGTAAATACTTTTATACATTAGTCAAAACCCACAGAATGCATAATATCAGGAACAAACTTTAATGTCAATTAAGGACTGCAGTTAAAAACAATGTATCAATACTGGTAGGTCAGCTGTAACGTATGTGTCACACGAAGCAGCATGCTGAGAAGATAGAGGTGTTGCTGGCACATGGAGGTTTTTTTTTTTTTTTTTTTTTGGCAAACATAAAACTGTTTAAAAGTAAAGTGCAGGGGCTGGAGAGATGGCTCAGCAGTTAAGAGCGCCGACTGCTCTTGCAGAGGACCTGGGTTCGATTCCCGGCACCCACGTGGAGGCTAAGAACCATCTTTAACTCCAGTTCCAGGGGAATCTGTCGCCCTCCTCTGACCTCCGTGGCATTGCACGACACAGATGCACCAACCTACATGCAGACAGTACATTCATACACATAAGAAATAATAAATAAATTTTAAAAAGTAAAGTGCAGGGGCTGGAGAGATGGCCTACTGCTTAAGAGCACCCACTGCTCTTGCAGAAGACCCAGGTTCAATCCCTCGCACCCACATGGCAGCTAAGAACCATCTGTAACTCCAATTCCAGGAGAACTCCAGTTCCAGGGGAACACCCTCTTCTGACCTCCGCGGCATTACACGACACGGGTGCACAAACCTACATGCAGACAGTCATACACATAAGTAAATAAATAAAATTAACAAAATAGAATAAAATAAATAAAAAGTAAAGTGCATTATTTTAGATGAGATCGGGCACATTCAGGGTGGTATGGCCATAGATGCATTAATTTAAAAAGTAAGTTATGTGTTTTAATAAAAAAAATTTTTTTTGGTCTATTCGAAACAGGGTCTCCTTGTAGCTCTGGCTGTCCTGGAACTCCCTATGTGGATCGGGCTGGCCTTGAACTCACCGAGATCCCCCTGCCTCTGCCTCCCAAGTGCTAGGATTAAAGGCGTGCCATTTGGCTCAAGAATTCCATTTTTGTGAATCTATTCTAACAAAATAGTCCAAAATCCAAAAGAAAAATGTAAACTTTTATACCAAGGTGCTTACTAATTTTTAATAGCAATAATCTGATAACTACCCCATAGGAAATATAAGTCACAATGTATTTATCCAAACATCTAACTGGCAAAGTGATATCTGTCAAGAGGTTATAAAATCAGCTTAATTGTAATGTGAGAAGTAAATGGTATTTTAATATTTAATTAGAACTATATTTTTCAAAAGGCAAACAGGCAGTAAAAATTTGGAAGAAAAATCTTTCAGCAGTTTGTAGGTAGGTGGTAAGCTTACAGGCAGTTTGTAGGGAGGTGGTAAGATTACAGGCAATTTTTCTCTCTTGCTCTTGAAATCTTTAATGAATATGCATTATTTTGAATGTGAAAAAAGACTAAAAGCTTGGAGAAAGTATATGTTAATTAATTTCATTACAAAGTGTTATTTTATGATTTAGATTTTGTGACAAAATGACAAAAAGAGCTAAAAAATGTGTACCTCCTCCATGTGTTTTTAGGACTAAGCCACAAGGTGCACTTTGCCAAGAACTGATCCAGGGGAGTGACAGCAATTAAACTTTCTCAGCTGTCTTTAGAGCTCCAACCATATGTTAAACAGGGGACTGAGACAGACAGACCTGTAGATGATACGTACATCACACATGCACATATTTAGAGATATGTGAAAGATATACAGGGAGAAAGAGAGGAGAGTCCTATATGCAGTGGGAGAAGGACGGAAGACACACATATCTAGGGAGACAGAAAGAGGGACAGCAGCAGAGACAGAGGTCGCAGGAGAGAGAAGCTTGGAAAGAGAAGAAGAATAAGCAATGGGGGCCATCTGGTGAATCGTCCATCAAATGCTGTGTGTTCAAGGCTCATGAACAAAGTCAGTTAAAGTTATTAAAAAATCTTCCTAAGAACTGTTGCCACCTGTAACAGTCGAGCACCAAGGAACGCCCCTCAGGCATGCTGGGCATCACTGGCATGGGAGACCTCCACTATGCTGCCTGCCACAGAGTCCACTGAGGCGGGCAGTGATCTGGGCTTGGAGTCCTGGTTCCCTCCTACCCACCTTGGGTCAGGAGTGTTTCCAGGCCAGGCTGACTGGGTTTGGGTCCTGCTAGCACATACGTTGTGAGTGTTTGGACTCTGGGCATGAGTTTGTTTTTTTTCTCCAAGGCACAGAGCCACCACTAGTATCCAGTTCTTGGACTTCAGAAGAGTAATACAGAGCGTATACTGCACTGTGAATGCTCCCTGTGTGTGTTCAGTCTATGAACAAACACACTGACTGGAGTGACTTAGGGATGTAAGTCACCACCACCAGGTCAGTTTGCCACCAGGTAGGTGACTGTGAACTCTTGCTGTGATTATGATACAGTGAACCACATGATCATTATTTCATCTGAGTTTCAGTTTTTCTGTAGACTGGGGACCAAGAGGCAGGTGCTGAGGGCAAAGCTTAGGAATGCCCTTCCTGGAAATGAATGTCAATCTGGAGAACGCACTGCTGTGCATCTCACAATCATCCTGGAAAGGGGGGTGTGGCTCGATCCTGCCAGGCCGTTCTGATCTTACCTTCTTCTGGACCAAGCCTCACTGTGTGGGATTCCTGTAGGATCTCTGCCACTGGCTTCCGGGTATAGAGGATGGTGGCGCCACTCAGATTGACTCGTACCCGCTGGGCCCGGGAGGCAAGGTTGGTCAAGCTGAGAGCCAACCTCAGGTCCTGGCCCAGCACCGGTGGCTCCAGCACTTTGAACTTGCCAGCAATGCTGGGTTTGATCGCAGGCTCCAGGAGGTCATCACGCCAGAGGCCACGCCCACTGCCCCTGCGGATCCGTGCCCGCCTCCCCCAGGCTTCCACGCTGAGCAGTTTCTTCACCGCCTTGCTGTACACCTGCCTCTCCTTCCGGGACCCTGCAGGGCATCATCAGGTCAAAAGCAGACATCCTGCCATTCCGCACCCCACCCTCAAGTTCTGCTACTCCAGGCAAAACCACCACTTGTTACCGCTTCAAATTCCTACTGTTCTTGGGGGTCTCAAGCTGGTAGCCCAAGAGTCATGCGCAGACATGTGCCAAATGCCAGTCCTCCCTCTCTATTTAAATATTCTTTAAACCAGTTGCCAACAGGTCAGATCAGGAAACTGCACATAAAAATGTGGGTTTCTAGCATCTCTGACAACTGGGTTTGAAACTCATTATCTCCATCATGTAATGGAAGCTGATTTCTTCTCAGGACAAAGACACCAAAGACCCCACATTCTGAGTTCCAGAAATTCCCAACAGATGGAGGTAAAAGTGTAGACCCTGTCTCCTCATCCTCCATCCCTTCCCACTGCTCAATGTGATAGGTCAGGAGAGGCAGAAGGGCAGCAGGCCCCAGCAGTCACTAAGGAGAACCTGTTGGGTTATGGCTGCCTAAAAGCTGATGTGAGGTTTGGGGATGTTCTCAACAAGAAGGGACTGGCTGGTAAAGACAGGTCTGCTCAGCGGTTTTACTGAGCTTTGCATTACCTGGGCAGGGGCAGGACCTTTCAGGTCAGGACACTACCCGGGCACCTGCTCCTTTATGGGAAAGGGAGCCTTTCAAAGCGCAGAGCTGGTGGCAGCTGGGAGAAAAACACCCAACTGTCTTGTTTTACCCAATAAATACTGGCTCTTCCAGGGCCATGGTAGAGGTCGCACTACTGTCACCATATGTCCTAGGCACCACCTGCTACCGTCCCCACGATTACTCCCTACAGCAATCATCTCACGTGTGTGCACCTACACAGTGCTTGACACATGGCGAATGGTCGAGGAGACAACCCTGTTATTACTGTGCTTGGGAACCTAATCCAGAAGAGGTGCGCAGGGAACAGAGGAAGGCCAGCGGCAGACAAGCCTAGCGGAAGCTGCTGGTAAGGTGCTAGCAATCAGAGAGGGCTGGCCAGAGACTTCCCTGGGCCCTCCTCAGCCCACGCCGAGGAGGCCGGTAAAGGATGCCACGTTGACCCGCACCTTCTGGATACTTGTACAGGCCTGTGATGTCCACGCGAGAGTTGCTGCCCACCGCCTTGGTACTGATGCACCTCCCGATCTTCTTTGTGTCGGAGTACACCCGCTCCCTCGTCTCGTCCTCTAGCCACAGCCAGGTGTTGTAGTCTGCGTTGACTTCCGCAAACACGAAGGGGCTGTCGTGGGCCAGGTGCACATCTCCCTCGCGGATGGCGTTGACTGAGGCAGGGCCACACTGGAACATGCCTGGGTAGGAGGGATGGGGTGAGCAACTGCCTTGGAGGGGTCGGAGTCCACCTGCGGGGACTTACCTTCACTCTCCTCCTGGGGCGTGGCGTCCAGAACTTGCCAGCCGTTGTAGGATGGGCCCAGGTCCTGCCGTGCGAACCAGCTCTCGTTCCAGACATGGAAATTCCTGTGAAGACAGAGGATGGCCAAGGTAGCCATGTGCACACGGAGGCCCAGAGAAGGGAGATCCCAGCACGGGCTGGTCTGCACCTCATGAGCTCTTTATTCACCTGGGCTGATGGGCACATATTCATGTTTGTGTATGTATGTGTGCACACATAACAGGAAGCGGGTTTTCAAAGCACCAGAAATGCAACTCCAAGTAAGACCCTTGTCCATGTGCAGCTCAGTTCTTATTTTTTAATGTATCCCAGGCTACTTTGCAGCTCTTTATGTAGCCCAGGCTGACCTTGGACTCCAGATCCTCCTGCTTTACCCTCCTCAGTGCTAAAATGAGAAGCATGCGCTGGCACCCCAGGCAAAAACTGAGATGTCATAACGCCAATTCTGTGTATGTGTGTGTATTTATGTGTGTTTTTGTGTGTACATGTATTTATGTGTGCATGTGTCTATGTGTCTATTTGTATGTCTGTGCATATATATGTATGAGTGTTTATGTATATTTAAATGCATATTTTTATGGACATGTATTTAGATGTGTATGTGTGTGAATATATGTTTATGTGTATATTTATTTATATATGTATGTGAGTGCATGTGTGTATGAGTGCTTATGTGTGCATATGTGTTTATGTGTATATTTGTGTGCTTATGTGTGTATGTTTATGGATTTGTGTGCATGCGTGCACATGTGTATGCATATGTGTATATTTGTGTGTGTGCATGTGCATGTGTTCCTATGTGTGTATGTGTATATTTGTGTTTATGCATGTATGCATATTTATATGTGTATGTGTGTGCTTGTTTATATTTGTGTGTGCATGTACATGTGTGTTTATGTGTGCATGAATATGTGTGTAAATTTGAGCATCTGTATGTCTATGCATGTGTGCCTATGTGCATGTAATATGTGTGTATGCATGCATGTGTATATTGTCTGTCTGTATTTGTGTGTATGTCTATGTATGCGAGCATATATCCATGTTTGTATGTATTTGTATGTGGCTATGTGTATATGTTTCTACATGTGTATGTCTGTGTTTGTGTGTATGTGTGTTTTATGCATGCAGCTTTCATTCTAATGAAGGGGATGGATAGGAAGACAGGGAGCCTTATGTTATCAGGTGCAACAAATGCTAGTGATAATAAATGCTGTGGAGAAAAGAATTCCTTGCATTTGAGCATGGCTGCTGGAGACCTACTCTAGGTAAATGACATTTAAGATGAGGCCACATTCAGATGAATTAGCCAGAGGGAGACTGAAGTGTTCCAGGCAGGAGCAGCAGGTACAAAAGGCAGGGGGCTAGAACGTGTTTAGTTCAAGGACTAGGACACGGGTGCCTCGCCAGGGTCAATGGGAGGGCAGTGGGGTGTAATGTTTAGTGTGTTCAAGGACTAGGACACGTGTGCCTCGCCAGGGTCAATGGGAGGGCAGTGGGGTAAAATGTTTAGTGTGTTCAAGGACTAGGACACATGTGCCTCGCCAGGGTCCATGGGAGGGCAGTGGGGTGTAATGTTTAGTGTGTTCAAGGACTAGGACATGTGTGCCTCGCCAGGGTCAATGGGAGGGCAGTGGGGTATAATGTTTAGTGTGTTCAAGGACTAGGACACGTGTGCCTCGCCAGGGTCAATGGGAGGGCAGTGGGGTGTAATGTTTAGTGTGTTCAAGGACTAGGACATGTGTGCCTCGCCAGGGTCAATGGGAGGGCAGTGGGGTATAATGTTTAGTGTGTTCAAGGACTAGGACAGGTGTGCCTCGCCAGGGTCAATGGGAGGGCAGTGGGGTATAATGTTTAGTGTGTTCAAGGACTAGAACACGCGTGCTTCGCCAGGGTCAATGGGAGGGTAGTGGGGGTGTAGGTTTTACAGAGATGTGTAGGCCGTGGTGAGGAGTTCTTGATTACTTTCAATTTCTTATGTTCATAGGGATATGAGACGAGGAAAGGCGACATCACTTGTACAAGGTTACATAGGAAACAGAAAACCAGATTCCTGCTTTGCTGACTTGACATTTATGGTGGGCAGCGGGACCCCTCTGGGGAAAATACATTGATAAGTATTTGGGGACAAGAGGCAGGAGGCTTGACATCAGAAGGAAATGTCTGTATGAGAAGAGAAGAACTGACCATTTAGGTCTGGGGCTCACCACATGCTGTCTTCAGTCAGGTCCTCCAAGGTTCGGCCAAAAGAGTCCACATATTTGTCCACACTCAGATTGCCATCAGTGTCATGGGCTGAGTTGAAGTTGGACACCACCCTAGTCACGATCCCCAGGCACCTGAGGACTGGGGAGCGGAGGGAGGTCATAGGAGCACTGGGAGCCCAGGCTCAAGAGGGAGGAGCCCACATCCATCAGGTGCTCCATTCCGCTGAGCACGGCCCCCGCATTTGTCTAGAGTAGCAGGTGGCAGCACCGAAGCTCTGTTCTCTCATTAGCACCATCTCCTCAGTGCACTCTCAGGGGGCCTCTGGGGATGCGACTGTCACCTCCATTTGAGGAGACAGCTTTTGGAGTCATATGAATGACAGTGCCATGCACCTATGGGGACCTGAAGACCTCAGGGCTGACCCAGGACTTAATGAGATATAGGCAGAGGAGGACTCATGCCAAATAAAAGATCAAATGTCAAATAAATTAACTATCTGGTTTCTCTCTTCATTAATCAGACTTCTATTTCCTCTTCATCAATGAAAACTGATTGCAACATATGTAAATTTATGCAAACACATGCAAATGTGGGTACATGTCGATGAGGAGTTCTTTCCATACCTGTGCACATGACTCCAGCGAAGACCCAGCACTGGCCATATTTGACTGGCTTGTACCTGCCCTTGGACCACTTCTGCAGGATGGCCACACTACCACGCCAGTGCAGTGGGCTGGTGCCGCCACCGTACTTGCCCTGCCACTGGCCCTGGACCACACCCCGGTCATTGTTGCTGTTCACCTGAACAGAGGAGGCAGAGTCCAGCACTCAGCAGCAATTCCCACTTTCATCATAAGATCACTGTTACCTTTGGAATCCCAGGTCCATGGGGGTCACTCCTTGCTTTTAAGTTACCTGAGAACTAGGGGGCTCTGCTTTATTAAAATGCCACTCTTCGGGGACTGGGGTGTAGAGTGTGCCCAGCATGCATGAGGTCTGGGGTTTGATCCCCAACACTTCCCAAACATGAAATTTTAAGCATTTCCTGATTTAAATATCTGTATCTTTAATCTGGGACCGTTGGTGGTATACTAAATCACAGAAGCAGGAGTGTGTATTAAATGCTTTGTGCACAATGGGTTTACTTGGTCTTAGTCTGCAGTGTAAGTTCCTTTATCTGCATATGTTTTTCAGTGGAGAAAACGGAAGTTCAGAGGGGCTAGGGGACTCGCCCATGTCGCATAGTGCGTTAGCAGAAGGGCGACCCAGGAGTTCTGACTTGGAATTGGAGCCTGCACAGCTGACTACTGGGCTGCAGTGTGCCAAGTCTGGGATCGGTCACTGCTGTGATTCTGTGTGCTCCATCGTCTTCTCTGAGGTCTTGCAGGACTGACAACAATGCATGGAGAAAGACAGTTTTGTCTACTTATGGAATCCCATCTCCCCACCCGTTACCTTGACACCTGCCTGGTCTGGAGACTGCTATTGATGGCAGGCTCTCTTCCTGCCTTTTGTTGGGAGGCATGTGTCCTTCAGCCCATGGGATCATTTAAAGTAGGCACTCTCGGAGAAGCCGGAGCAGGCCCAAGACTGCTTTGACCACTAAAGTGAGGTGACTGGCTACTCCGTTTCCAGTATCCTCCAGCCCGGGGACCTGAGGAAGTCACTTTGAACATTCTTACTTCAGCAGACTTGGCATGGGCAGGAAACAAGGAATTACCAATTACCAGGGCAAGACTGAGCTGTATGGCCCTACCTAACCATCCTGGATATCTAGAGTCATTTCAGGAACGCCCACGGAGGCCTCTGGGAACAGAGGCAAGCCATTCACAACATGCCCTGCCAAACTCCCAGTGTATGAGAACTGAGTGTGACATGGGGTGTTTGTAGCATAGGATTTGGGAGGGTGTGGTTACTCGGCAATACAGAAAGCAGAGGTGATGTGGGGGGACTAGGCTGTGGCTCTGGGCTTGGCCACAGGGATATTTGAAGGAGGGGTGTACAAGGATAGCCAGGGGGGCGTACAAGGATAGCCAGGGGGGTGTACAAGGATAGCCAGGGGGGTGTACAAGGATAGCCAGGGGGGTGTACAAGGATAGCCAGGGGGGTGTGCAAGGATAGCCGGGGGGTGTACAAGGATAGCCGGGGATCCTCACCATGGCACTGATGATCCTGGTGACATAGACAGGGTCATGGCGGTGGGACACATCAGTGGCTGGGTCATTCTGGTGACTGGGGCTTCGGTCCAGGATGGAGAGGCAAATATCCAGGATTCCCTCCTCAAACTGCTCCCAGAGAGGCTGTGCTCAGGGCTGGAGTCTCATGCATATTCCAGACCCTTCCACAATCCCATCTGGTCTGCCATTTGTGTCTGTCCCAACTCCCCACTAGGGACATGAGAAATCCTTCAAATGGTCACTTTGGGAACCAAAATTTCAACTTTGCCATGCCCTTCCCATGACTCCTCACTATCCACTGTGAAGCCACAAAGGCCGGTGGCCCCTGAGCCACGCAACTACCTTGCCAATACACACCTGTGCTCTACATGTTTCCATATGCAATTAGATCATCTGATAACACTTCAAAACTAGGACATTTTTCATACAAATTTCCTTTGAGAATCTGCAAGATTTGGCAATTTTGGGCTCCCTTTTGCCATGGTAGGAAGAGGTTGCTATAAGAAAGTGGTAAATCCTTATATGACCCTAAGTTTTCCATGTGTCAGCCCTGCCCAGTCCCTGAGGCCCACATGCTTTTGATCCCTAGCCTGTCCTTAGCTGGACAGTCAAGTCCCAGGTGGCATGTGGGGGCCGGTCAGGGAGAGTCCTAGCAGACCTGGGGACCCCTCGCTTTCCACCCTAGTTGCTTGGCCTGCTCTTTCCTCTGCCTGTCTAGGTCTGGCTGACTTTGGACAGCCAATCCTGCTCCCCAGAGGCTTTTCTTAGTCCCAGCCTGGGATCCCTGTCTCTCCTGAGCTCCCTTTGCTCCACCTCTACAATCTCATTTTCCTTCCCTCATTGTGACCGGTATTGTAGCAACAGTTGGCCCCCTGTGCTTTGGGTTCTGTAGTCTCATATTTCATATCTAAGGATTCAATTTGTGTCTGAGTTAAACATGTACAGACTTTTTCTTGGCTTTATTCCATGAACAATGTAGCATAACTATTTACACAGCATTTCCATTGTACTGGGTTTTAAGAGTGACTTAGGAAGGATTGAACACATACAAGCTGATGTGCACAGGTTTTATGCAAATACATCTCTTAGAGAATGGACTTGCACATCTGTGGGTCTTGACATCTGCAGGGGCCACTGGAACTAGTTCTCTATAGCTGTGGAAGGAGGCCTATATTTGTTTCGACTGGTGGCAGTCAAGCAGAGTCCCAGATCAGGAGTATCAGCATGCCTGGCCCTATACCCGCTTAAGCCAGCCTCTCTGGTTGGGGGAGAAACCAGCCTTCTGCCTTTTGGTGAGAACTTCTATGATTTTGATGCATGCTCTAGCTTGAGAATCACTGAAACGGAAGCTACTTATCCTTCCCCACAGAACTGACCTCTTCTACTTCCACACTGTATCCAAAATATTGCTCCTTTCCAGACACAGGCACAGGGGATGGGAATTAAATGAATGAATGAATGAATTTTCCTTAAGAGGCAGACCAGCTTGCCCCTCTTAGGAAGAAGTGGATAGACTGGTCTCCTTGCCTGCCCTTTCCCGTAGCCCAGTTCTGGTCCCCCCCCCCCCCCGCCCTCTGGTTGTGCCCCTGGAGACCTGCCCGTAGTTCCAGCCCTGGGGTCGGATGTGCTTCTCCACTCCTCGGAAGATGATGCCGCTGTCATTTAGCACGTACTCCTGTCTCTCCTCTTCTGAGTCCAGAAACACATCGTCCTCTGAAAAGCAGTTATCAGGCCCTATGTGGCAGGGGCTTTGTCTCTGCTGGCCTGAGAAGGGCTGGAAACTGACCTGGGCCAGGCAGGGCAGGAACGGCTTGCTGGCTCCATGCCCCTCCCTGCTACACCCCATCCCTCTGAGTGGTCTTTTCACAAGCAAGGACCAACCCCTTGCCCAGCCCAAGACAGCATTTTTGGAGCCCTACCACTTTGGGGTGTCCCACCTTGATGATAACAATAGCGCCATGTTTTCTAAAAATTAACGAGGATCCTGATTCCAGGCACGCCCTGCTGAGGGCTTGTGTTGGGACATATTTTATAGCATTTGCTCTATGAGTTCCCATAACATCTGAAGAGTTAGGTACTGCTGTTATTCCCACAGCACAGTTGTGGAAACTGAGCACCACAGAGGGAAGCAATTTTAGCAGAGCTGCCTGACTCCAAAACCCTAGCACTTATGTCCGCTTGGGCCTTCCCCACCTTTTCTCAGGTCCCATCTGACTTACTGGCTCTGGCATCAGAATCTACTGCCTTCTTCCTCATCGGGCACATGCTGCATTGTCACACCTGATAGCAGGTTCCTCCATCTGGGCCCAGCTCCTGGCATTTGACTTCCTATGTCTTAACCTGCTTCCCAGTTCCCTCCAGGTTGGCTTGCCTCTGAGGATGGCTTCCAGGAAACCCTCGGCCTTGGGGGTGGCAGCTCCTACCTGGGCACCAGGGATTGAACAGGAGCACAAACTCGCCCAGCTTCCGGTCACTGTGTTTCCGACGGGAAGAGGCCCTGGCACTCAGCATGTATCGGCCGATGACTGCATTGGAAGGGCTGGTGAGGCCGACAGTCAGGGAGTTCTCCGTCTGCTCCTCCTTCGTGGCTGTCCAGCTGTCATCTATCTCTAGCTCTGCTGTCTGGAATATGGCTTTGGTATGGAGGGCCTCAGATGCCCGGGGCCCTGGCAGAGAGGAGAGGGGATCAGGAGATCCTGCACCTTAGGAAATGCTGATTTAGAGAAGTGGAAAAGCCTAGAAGCCCACCTTTACCCCTAAAATGCTGAGAAGCTGTAAAGGGAAGGACCTGACCAAGCACAAGAAGTCCAGTGGCGGGAGCGTGTACACCCCTCAGTGGACCTGGCTCCCAGCCATTCCCTGGGCAAAGAAGGAAGTGATTGTGCCCCCCGAAAACAAAACTGGCCTCTTACTGGGCCAGACAAGGAAAGAAGAGCCTAGACTATAGAAGTGCCTGACTATTCTCCATGCCTGCCTGGAGCCGTGGACTCTCTGCCATACACAGGGCTCCAGCGATACCACCTCACTCAGCCAGCTCCAAGCAACGAGTGCTTTCCACCTCATTCTCTGGAAACTGTTATCAAAGCCCTCAGGGTTCATGGCCCAGTCAATTTCTAGAGACCCATTTCCCACTAAAGCCTGGGCTGCCAACTGCAAGATCTTAGATCATAAAAGCAGCAATCTTCAGACCACCAGGGGCACCAGCCAGCCCAGTTACCTGTCTCCGCAGTGAAAATTAGGGCCTCTTCACTGTCCAGGACTCCATTCAGATCCAGTGTGATACTAAATAACTGGCCCCTGCGAACCACCAGCTCAGGGCAAGGGTAATCCTGGGTATGGTGGGCAGCACCATTTTTTGAACGCTGCCAGTCCACCTTGGTAATTCTTACTCCTGAGCAAGGAGAGGACAGACAGGTGAGACCAAGCTTTTGGGGCAACTTCATCTGTACCTGACTGATCCTCAGTCTGCTTCATCCTGTCAGCGCTGGTCCATCTAGACACTATGACATACTATTGGCTCTCATTTTCCGTAGTACTTAAATTTTTTTTTAAGTTCTTTGTTCTTTTGACACTAAATTAGTGAGCTCTGAACTGTTGCTTATACAGAAGGTTAAGTTCTGTGGCCTCTGGTCACTACTTATTCATCAATACCCAACTTCGTGTTATGTGTGGTTTTGTATAAAGACTCCTTAGTTGACATAAATTGTTGACGTGTTAGCACTGAGCTCCTTTTGCCAGCAGCAGGATTATCCATACTCGAATGAGGTTTACTTCACACAGATGCCGTCTCCAAAAGGCACATCACAGACTTCTTGCACTTCGGAGGACCAGAGCCCTTCAGCACCCAGCACTGTGCTTGAGAGCTATTTTTAACTGTAAAATCATCAACAAAAAACACTCACACAGAGAGATGTGCCTGGTGGTACACATCTTTAATCCCCACACAGGAAGAGAGACAGAAGTAGCCAGATCTCTGTGAGTTTGAGGCCAACTTGCTTTATATAATGAGTTCCAGGCCAACCAGGGGTACATAGTGAGACCCTGTCTAAAAGCAAAACCAAACCAAACACAACCAACTCACCAAACAAATAAAAACACGACAAAACAAAACCTCACAAGAGTCTCTTTTTAAATGTTCAAGCTGGGGCATTTGCTCATAGAGGGAGGGTGAAACCAGAGTGCAGGTTTTCCTGTTCAGATTCAACTGGGATGGGGGCGCACTGCCCCTTCCCCTGTTCTCTGGGGAGCACTACCCCATTCCCTCGTTCTCTGGGGAGCACTACCCCATTCCCCTGTTCTCTGGGGAGCACTGCCCCCTTCCCCTGTTCTCTGAGGAGCACTGCCCCATTCCCCTGTTCTCTGGGGAGCACTGCCCCCTTCCCCTGTTCTCTGAGGAGCACTGCCCCATTCCCCTGTTCTCTGGGGAGCACTGCCCCCTTCCCCTGTTCTCTGAGGAGCACTGCCCCATTCCCCTGTTCTCTGGGGAGCACTACCCCCTTCCCCTGTTCTCTGAGGAGCACTGCCCCATTCCCCTGTTCTCTGGGGAGCACTACCCCTTCCCCTGTTCTCTGGGGAGCACTGCCCCTTCCCTCGTTCTCTGGGGAGCACTGCCCCATTCCCCTGTTCTCTGGGGAGCACTACCCCTTCCCTCGTTCTCTGGGGAGCACTGCCCCTTCCCTCGCTCTCTGGGGAGCACTACCCCTTCCCCTGTTCTCTGGGGAGCACTGCCCCTTCCCCTGTTCTCTGGGGAGCACTGCCCCATTCCCTCGTTCTCTGGGGAGCACTGCCCCCTTCCCTTGTTCTCTGGGGAGCACTGCCCCATTCCCCTGTTCTCTGGGGAGCACTGCCCCTTCCCTCGTTCTCTGGGGAGCACTGCCCCATTCCCTCGTTCTCTGGGGAGCATTACCTCCATTCCCTCGTTCTCTGGGGAGCACTACCCCGTTTTCCCTTGTTCTCTGCAGATCTGTGAGTGGCTAAGAAAGTGCCAAGAAGTTTTATTTTGGGATTACACACACATTTCAGCAAGTAGGTTAATTCATACCCACAGATTAGACCACTGTTGGGGAGGATTGATGACACTTTATATCAGGCTCATGTCCTTGCTGAGAATCAATTGAACAAGGAACATGGTGTGGTGATGGCATGGTGAAGTCATGTGGCTCAGTGATGGTGAGCAAGTCTTGGGGGCTAGCTGACTGGCTCGGAGCCTGACTCGAAGGTCTACTGGTTACCTTCTAGCTGACCTGTCCCTGTCTTTCTCAGAGTGGAAGTAATGATGCCGCAGGAGTGGCTGTGAGGATGACTCCTGTTATTTAAAGCCCTCAGGGGGCTGGAGAGATGGCCTAGCGGTTAAGAGCGCCGACCGCTCTTACAGAGGACCCAGGTTCGATCCCCAGCACCCACATGGCGGCGAGAGCCGTCTTGAAACTCCAATTCCAGGAGAACTCCAGCTCCAGGGAATTCGAGAACCTCTTCTGAGCTCCGCGCATTGCACGACACGGGTGCACAAACTTGCATGCAGACAGTACATTCATAAATAAATATAAATAAAAAAAAAAAAAAAAAAAAAAAAAAAAAAAAAAAAAGCCCTCAGAACACAAGAAGTAAATATATATTAGTTATGTTCTGAATGAGCAGAGACACCACCTGAACAGTTGAGTCCACACCTGACTAATTACTGTTTTGATACATGCTGTCAGGAAGTACAAAGCCAAAAGGACACCAGGCAGAGGGCCTGCTGCAGTCTCAAGTGTGACAAACAAGGCTTCCTCAAGCACTGTCAATTGGGTGAGGCATCTCCAGGGAAGAGAATGATGAGTTTGGCCTCAATCCCAGAATCCTCATCCTCTACCTATTTTGGGTCCATTCATTTAAGGACTGGATGTTGTACTGAGTACTAGGGAATGAGCGGTCCATGAAACACACACTGGCCTTGACAACAGTCCAAGTGCAGAAGGTCAGTATTAAGCATATAGATTTCAAATGTCTCAGAGCAGGTTTTGAAAGTCCTAAGGGAGGGACATCAGGGTCCCAGGGCCACAGGAAAAAGGACTTATGCGACTTCGGCTTCTATAGGAGCCATGGCACTAGGCACAGCAGCAGGAGGAACATGGTGAGTCCTGACACTTGAAGGAAAGCTGATGTGTGCAGAAAGGGGTGAGGGTGGAAGGTCACCACGCCAGACTACCAAACTTGAAGGGAAATGAGGAGTCCCCAGCTTAGCTTCAGGACCACGAAAACAGCAAGGCATTTTCATCAGGGACATGATGTATTTGCACCTTGGTAAGATTACTCTGATACTGGGTGAAAAATTTATTAGCGACATCCCCTGAGATACTTCAGGGACAAAAGAATGCTCTTCCTTAAGAGTGCTCTTCCTTAGGCTGCTTTTCTGCCTTGTCTCACACTTGCTCCCAAACCTTGGCTGGATGTCCCATTGCCTCTATCACCTGCCCAGATTTCTCATTTTGGGCAAAATGCCTGACAGGATCTTCCCATTTTCCACCCCTCCAGCTCGTTTCCAACCTGAATTAATCCTGGGTTACAGGGATGTACTCAACTTCTTTCCCACATGGGCCACAGATCATTCCACTGATGAGCCACACATCACTTCACCAGCTCCTGCCTTTCTTAGGGCTTGTAGCTTGGGGGCCTTGGATTGTTCTCTGAGACTTCCCTGTCCCCCGTGCTATCTCTGGAGCTACTGGCTTTGGAATAAAACAAAAGCTAGCAACATCTTTGCATGTCTTTAAATCTTTATGCAGCTCGGTTGTTGCGAAGCAGTACTATGGCTCTGTCCACTTTCTAGATAACTCCGTGTTCCCCAACTTGGCTCCCTGCTTCCTGCCTGGGGCCCCAAAACCCATTCTCAACACAACAATGGGAGGGATCTTGTTAAACCCAGGCTCACTTCACTTTATCAAACCCTCACTTTGCAAAGCAGGAGGCCAGAGGGTGACCCACAGACAGCAGGGATCAAAGGGACTGGGCCCCTTGGCTCTTCCTGGCTCTTCTGTTCTGCTTCCCTCCTCTCCTCTTTTCAGCCATGCTGCCCTCCCTACTGCTCTTTGAACCCCTGGACACGCTCCCTCTTCCGGGTCCTTTGTACCCGTGGGCACGCTCCCTCTTCCGGGTCCTTTGTACCCGTGGGCATGCTCCCTCTTCCGGGTCCTTTGAACCCCTGGACACGCTCCCTCTTCCGGGTCCTTTGTACCCATGGACACGCTCCCTCTTCCCGGTCCTTTGAACCCCTGGACACGCTCTCTCTTCTGGGTCCTTTGAACCCCTGGACACGCTCCCTCTTCCGGGTCCTTTGAACCCTTGGACCCGCTCCCTCTTCCGGGTCCTTTGAACCCGTGGACCCGCTCCCTCTTCCGGGCCCTTTGAACCCGTGGACACGCTCCCTCTCCCGGGTGGGTCCTTTGAACCCGTGCGCACGCTCCCTCTTCCGGGTCCTTTGAACCCGTGGACACGCTCCCTCTTCCCGGCCCTTTGAACCCGTGGGCACACTCCCTCTTCCAGGTCCTTGCAAATGCAAGATGGTCATCTTGCTCTTAAAGAAGCTGTAGCTTAACACTCCTGATAAAGGGCCATTCACTCTGGGGTGAGCATTGTGTTGTCCAGGAGCATTTTGCACATCTGTGTAAACATTGCTTCTTGCCGAAATGAAGAAAAGCCAGAGGTGTCAGAGATCCTGAAATATGATAATTGGTTCAAATCCCACACAATGTTCTACTAAATTATTGGATATTCATTCAGAAAAATGCCTTACTGTTATTATTTGAGTTCCAAGTCCAACTCTGTTTTATGTGTAAACAGTAAGCTTTGCAATATTTTAAAAAATTACTGAATTTGTAAGAGTACAGCTAGTATGCAAATTGAAGATTATGCCTAATATATTATGGTTCACATATGAAATATCTCCTACGGCCTCATGTCTTGAATTAGTTATGAGCTGGTGGGCTTTTGGAAATCATTGGATCCAGAGAATTTTGGCTTACTCAATGGATTAATTACTTGATGGATTCATAAAATGATGGTGTTACTGGGATGTGGTGAAAGCAGGAAGTGAAGAAAGTACGTAACTGAGGGCATGTTAGAGTTCACCTCTTGATGAAAATGTATCAGTTGCCTGGTGTGGTGGCCTACGCCTTTAATCCTAGTACTCAGGAGGTAGAGGCAGGCAGATCTCTGAGTTCAAGGCCAGCCTGGTCTACATAGTGAGTTCCAGGCCAGCTGGTTCTACAGGGAGACCTTGTCTCAAAAAGACCAAAAGAAAAAAGGGAAATGCATTAGTTAAAAAAGAACAGGGGTGAGGGGGTGGGAGTGGGAGGGAGAGGGCTGGAGAGATGGTTCAGTGGTTAGGAGCACTGGGTGCTCTTGCAGAGGACCCAGGTTCAGTTCCCAGCAACCATCTGTGACTCCAATTTCAGGGGCTCAGATGCCCTCTTCTGGGCACTGGCCTCTGTGGGCATTGCACAAAATGGGTGCACTTACAGGCGAAATACTCTTACACATAAAAAAAAAAATCCAAAAAAGAAAAATAAACATGGGAAGACAATCATGATGTAAAATTGAAGTAATGTGATGATTTGGGTATGATACGTGTGTCGTGTCCCATGTCCATGTGTCCCCCCCGCACCCCATGTGTCGGAGACTTTATTCCCAACTGCTGGTGCTGTTGTGGGAGGTCCTGGAAGCTTCAGGAGGTCAGTGCCAGGTAGAGGACACAGGTCATTAGGGGTGAGTCCATGGGAGTATCTTGTCCCTGCCTTCTTTTGTCTGTTTCTTGCCATGAGGTCAAAACCTCCTGTGCCACACACTCAGGCTGCTAGGATTTTATAAACAACATGTATTGATACAAATATATTTAAATACTTATTTCCTGCCATGGGGCTCTTGCCTCTATTTTTATTTTATTTATTAATTTATTTTTTACTCACTTAGCACGTATGGGCTAATTGTGGAATGAGTCACTGAATAGACTATTTTTGTTGTTATTTTTGAGACAGGGTCGTCTCCTTTTAGTCCCAGCTGAATAGGCTTTTAAAATATTGTCTTCTTTCATATCCACTAGCCATATAAGAGAAATCTTATTATCGCAACTTCACAGGTGGAAGCAGGCAAAGAGTCCCACGGCCTTGTGGAGCTGGGAATCTAATTCTTGAATCTGCACTTGCATAAAATTCTACCTAGACTTTTGACCCCAGAGGCATCACAGACCCAGGAGCCTGACACTACAATACACCAGGAGCCTGCACTACAAATATTGGAACAGTGGCTTGGCAAAGGTCATGGTCTGAGGAAGGTAGGCAAAAAATGCTTAGCTTTGAATAGACTAGCACATTTACATAACCTTTTTAAGCTCAAGGACATTTAATTAGAGTTTGAAAGAAAATCAACAGAGAAGGCAAGTTGTAAATCTCAATAGCTTCTGGCAGCTGCAGAAAGGGGTGGTGGAGGGTGTGTTCAGAGGTGTAGAAGAGGAGAAAGCCACGTCCAGCAGTGAGGTAGGTGGGCAGCTGCAGAAAGGGGTGGTGGTGGGTGTGTTCAGAGATGTAGAAGAGGAGAAAGCCATGTCCAGCAGTGAGGTAGGTGGGCAGCTGCAGAAAGGGGTGGTGGTGGGTGTGTTCAGAGAAACAGTGAGAGGCCCAGACCGTCAGAGAAGTAGGGAAATCATGCTTAAGCTTTGACCAGCATCTGACAGAAAGTAGAAAGACGATAAAGGAAAAATTGTTTTCTGAGTTAGAACTCAGATAAGTAGCATTGTACCCACCAGGGAAACACCTTCCCTATAATCCTTGTTTTTGCGAGGAGAGAGAGAGAGAGAGAGAGAGAGAGAGAGAGAGAGAGAGAGAGACACTGTGCATCCCACGCCGGTCTAGAACTCACAGATAACCTGCTTCTGTGCCCTGAGTGCTAGGATTAGGGGCATGTGTCATCACATCTGGGTCTCATTTTGTCTTAAAGCACCTAAGGTGTGGGTTTTTTTTTTTTTTTTTTTTTTTTTTTTTTTTTTTTTTTTTTTTTTTTTTTTGTCTTTTTGAGACAGGGTCTCCCTGTAGCCCCAGCTGGCCTGGAACTCACTCTGTAGACCAGGCTGGCCTTGAACTCACAGAGATCTGCCTGCCTCTGCCTCCCGAGTGCTAGGATTAAAGGCGTGTGCCACTACGCCCAGCTTAAAGATGGCTCTTAGCTGCCATGTGGGTACTGGGATTTGAACCTGGATCCTCTGCAAGACCAGGTGCTCTTAACTGCTGAGCCATCTCTCCAGCCCCAGCAGCTAAGTATTGAAGTGGGTTGTCACACTGCATAGATAATGGAAACATGGGGTGGGGCATGTTTCTTGTTCAATTTGCTACAGCTTCCATGGAAGAATCATGGAAAGACTAGTTTTAGGTTGATCTCGGCTAGAAGCGTTAGTCTGGCATTGTGATTGGGGATAATAACTGACTGAATGTGACCTATCAGACAGCTGACCCACAGGTAAATAGGAACTCAGACAGCTGACCCACAGGTAAATAGGAACTCAGACAGCTGACCCACAGGTAAATAGGAACTCAGACAGCTGACCCACAGGTAAATAAGAACTCAGACAGCTGACCCACAGGTAAATAGGAACTCAGACAGCTGACCCACAGGCGTTCCAATTCCTGCAGCCCTGGCTGTGGTGAGTGAGGCCTGTGTGAGCCCTCTCTGCTCAGCTGCACCTCTGGGGCAGGAGCTGGAGAGCAGAGCCAGGAGCTTTCCTGGTTCTCATATTGCAGAGTTCACACTAGTAACCCTTTGGCAGGCACAGGTTCTCACATTGCAGAGTTCACACTAGTAACCCTTTGGCAGGCACAGGTTCTCACATTGCAGAGTTCACACTAGTAACCCTTTGGCAGGCATGGGTCTTAGAAGTTCTAGAATTTTGAGGTCGAGTGGCCCTTGTTTAGTCTGAAAACATAAGCAGTAACCTCCACATACTTGTATATGCAATGGCCAGGTTTGATATCAGCAGAACTGAAGAGCCATTAGCCACCCAGCCCTCAAGTTATAGGCATAGAAAGGAGATGGAAAGAAGAAGGCTTCTCACTTAAGGAAACCTTGGATCTGTGGCTTCTGAATCCATGTTGCTGCTTCCCAGCCCAGCCTGTGCAGGTACAGGGCAAACGGGACACTGTTGGGTTTCTTGAGAGGATGAGTCAAGAGTCGGGAAGAAGGCTATTGGGTGGCAATTATCTCAGCCCTGGCATGCCCCAAGGTAGATACAGGAGGTTTGGGATTTGATGAGGGCTCTTAGGCCCTGGATCACGGGCTCAACCTCCATGGAATCTGTGTTGTTTTCCTATTTACTTGTCACAGATCAAGCCAGTTCCTGTTACCTTCTTAGGCATCTTCGTCCTTATGGCAGGTAGACAGGAGAGGGTAGGTTGAGTCAGAACCGCCAGTGTCGTTATCCTGACACCTCAGAGACCATCTCTCATAGTTCCCCCATGCAGGGGCACATTCCTTCAGCTCATCTTTTCTGTTTTCTTTTCATTATTTTACTTTTTTCTCTTCTTCTCCTTCCTTCCTTCCTTCCTTCCTTCCTTCCTTCCTTCCTTCCTTCCTTTTTTCTTCTCTCCTTCCTTTCTTCTTTTTTTTCTTTATCAGGGTTTTATGTAACCGAGGCTGGCTTCAAACTCACTGTGTAACTAAGGATGATCTTGAACTCTTCATCCTCGCCTTCACTTCCTTATAGGTACCTGCCGGTACACTTGACTCCTTCAGCTGAATGCTCTTAAAAAATTGCTGTTAATTATCATTGGTAGTAATAGTATTAGTAGTAGTAGTAGTAGTAGTGTGTAGTAGTAGTAGTAGTGTGTGTGTGTGTGAGAGAGAGAGAGAGCGCGAGAGATATGCGTGTGTATGCATGCTTTTTCCACATTTGTCTGAGTTCTAGGGGTTTAGTTCAGGTCTCCAGGCTTGTGCAGCAAGCACCTCTACTATCCCTACCCACTGAGCCATCTCACTGGACTTCAGCTGAATTCTCGAGGTCCCAGCTCACAGCCCTTGAAGAGGTAGCTCAGCCACACCACTAGCAAGCTTTTCATCTTGTTGAGCCAATGTCTTTATTTTTTTCAACTTCTCCGCATTTGTCCCCAATCTACTCCTCCAAGACCAGACCTCTTCCCTTTACTCCTTGATGGTCCTGTAGCTATATTAACCTAGAATCGCAACCAGCCATCTCATGTCCCAGAATCTACACCTCCCCACAATCCAGGAGCTCACTGTCCGTCCCTGTACGGGCTGGCCCTGGCTTCTTAGGTAACCTAAGTCATTCAGACTTAGTACTGTCACACCCTTCTGACCTGCCATTTGTGAGATGGTTGGGACTAGAAAAAGAGAGTTCTGCAGGGGAAGAGCCACCGATCTGGGGATTATACTCTATTTCATCCTGATCAGTGTCTTCCCCAGTCCTCAAGATAATGAGATGAAATCATTGGGAAAGGGCAGTCTAAGGGAGAAGAAAAGCACATACATTCTACTGTCAGAATAAGGGAGAAGACAAGCACATACATTCTACTGTCAGAATAAGGGAGAAGACGAGCACATACAGTCACTGTCAGAATAAGGGAGAAGACAAGCACATACAGTCTACTGTCAGAATAAGGGAGAAGACAAGCACATACAGTCACTGTCAGAATAAGGGAGAAGACAAGCACATACAGTCTACTGTCAGAATAAGGGTGAAGACAAGCACATACAGTCTACTGTCAGAATAACTCAGTGTCACTCCCTTTCATCTGAGCTCAGATTCTGCTGTCTAAGGCCAAGGCTTCTGCCCCTAACCTATGTCCAATGATGTTTTACAGTTGTTTGCTTACATATTGGTCTCCTCCTCTATACTGAGAGCTCCATGGAGCTCAAGTCTGGATCCCATCCTGTGAGGATCCTAAGAGTTTGGCTCGGGACCTGGATTTAACAGATGCTCAGTGAATATTAGATGAGTGGATAAACATCTTTTCCTGTCACTTGGCTGGGGTGTGACAAGGGAACTGGTAGTCACCTGCATTTTGGGCCCATACTCAGAGGACCACAGCCCATACTCCCAGTTACCTATATCATGCCTATTCTTTCTCTCTCTCTCTCTCTCTCTCTCTCTCTCTCTCTCTCTCTCTCTCTCTCTCTTAGTTTAAGCCCTTCCCTTCTTAACTTCTTACTCTTGCAAAGTCATAGAATAAGCAGGAAGGTATCTGTGTGGCCTCTGATAGTGTCAGTCCTGTTACTGAGCACTGGTGGGACCCAGGCCACTTGCTGCTTCTGATAATGTCAGTCCTCTGATAGTGTCAGTCCTGTTACTGAGCGCTGGTGGGACCCAGGCCACTTGCGGCTTCTCTCTTGGCCTCAGTTGTCCTATCTGTGACGTGACCCAGAATTACAGTTGGGGGGGGGGTCAGTGGCTAGAGGCTGAAACAAGAGTCTCTCAGCCCCAAGGGCTCCTCTTGACTCTCCAGGCAGAGTGTACTTACATAAGGACTGTCACACAGCCCCTTGGTCTGTGTCAGGGACGGGTTGGAATAGGTAATACCTGATCTGGAACTTCTCTGGTTGACATAACTAAGATTTGGGGACAGCATGCTTGGAGGGTATATTACCAGCCTCTGGCCTTCTCCCTGAGGGACATGAAGGGTGACCTTTGCCAGAGTTCACAGAGCCTGGGTGAGAGGCTGTGCACACCAGGCAGAAGGAAGGAAGGGCATGGTGTGAACATGTCCTCTGCCTGCCTGCCCTTCAGGCCACAGAACCCCTGGTTTTCCTGCCTCCTCCCCTCTGCCTCACTAACTCGTCTTGGCCTTTCTTTCCTCCATGGTTGGCAGTAGGCTAGTCTCAGAGGTGCACACTGAGTTTCAGTGCAGGCTTTCCCCTCGTTAGCTGTGTGAACTGAGGCAATGAGTGGACCTCTTTGAAATTCAGTCTCCTGGTGGGTGGGGCATGTGATTATCCCCGCTACTCAGTGTTGGGAGTCTTAAATGAAATGGTACCCGCCACATGCTGGGAACTCAGCAATTGTGTTGTAATTGTATTACTGTTATCAGGATTTATGCAATTCCTCCTGGCTATCACTACAGAGCTCTGCCAACTAACGCCACTCTGACCTTCTGCCTTCCTGTGGAAGTGACTGGGCCTCTTTGAGGTTTGATGTCCTTCCCTGAGAAGTGGTAGTTACATCTTCCTCATAAGGTGTTGAGATGCATTAAGTGAGGCAGTAGAGCAATGGTCAAATGTACCACTTAAACAAGGAGATTCTGAGTGTAGGAGAAGCCATTAATATTGTACATGGTCTAGAACAGTTCTAACAAGGGTGGATGTGTACTTATGCATAAAGCACTTAGAACAGCTTTGGGTTGACAGTTAAGTTGGGGTTTTAATTGTCACCTGCTTTTCCCCGTACCCCCCACCCTCACCTTGGGCCCTCACCCCTGCAACTCTCTCACAGTTTTTCTTTTTCTTCTCCCTTCTTCAACCCAGTGGCTGAAGCTACTGTCTGGCTCTGCCTGCCTTGGAACAATTTTCAGCTCATCCTATTCAAGTTATCCTGTTGCTATGGAGACACTGAGGTTCAGAGTGGGGAAGGGACCTCTCTTATTGCTCAAGTGTTAACATGTCATTTCTCTTGCTCCACAGGAAAGAATCTAGAAGCCTGCTATTGGAACTCAGGGTCTCTCAGTTTGGCCCTAGCCCCTACTCCTCTCCCTGCCAACCCCATTCCTCCTCTGCAGCTTACTTACCTGTAGATCAGCATAGCATAGCGTCCTATGTGTAGAAGGCTGTGTCCCACCCACCCACTCACTCACTCTGCCATCATCCCCACACCTGCCCCAGATTTCCACAGCTTTCTTCCTCTTGCCCTTGGGTGACACCACAGAGCCAAGTGACACTTCCTCAGTCTCTGTGCCAGACTGACATGACATCCAGTGAGGCTGAGCACAGAAACTCTGCTGAAGCCAGCAACATCTCCCCCACTCTGGCCTCTGTATAATTGGTTTTTAATGGGCCCCATTATGACTTTGCCCTTAGTATGCATCATGGGCGCCTGAGTTCTGTAGCTAAGTGATTAATTGAAGAGCTGCCCGGGGCCTTCCTGGGGCTTCTGCCCAATCTCCCTTTCCTTCCTGATCCTGTTGGCAACCAGTGTCTCTCTCATCAGTGGACAATGGCCCATCAACTTAAACCAATGGCTACTCAGAGCTAATCCCAATGGAGCGGTCTCCTCATTTCTTAGAATTTCTGTGCGGAAATATTATTACAATTCACTGATGTCTAAAGAGTCTCATCACATTTCTTTTTTTTTTTTTGTTGTTGTTGTTGTTGTTGTTGTTTTGAGACAGGGTCTCCCTGTAGCCCCAGCTGTACTGGAACTCACTCTGTAGACCAGGCTGGGCTTGAACTCACAAAGATCCGCCTGCCCCTGTCTCCTGAGTGCTAGGATTAAAGGCGTGTACCACCACGCCCGGCTCATCACATTTCTTAACACTAATAAACTGGTAGGAATATTGAAGAGCTATGCTGAAGAGAAATCTAGGACCATATCAAGGCTCTGTAGGAAAGAGCTCTGGGGCCAAGTATTGACATCCACTCTGCAAGGGGGGTGTCTCCCTGGTGGTCAACATACTTGCTATCAGGATCTGGTGTCTTATTTATCCATGCACAGAGCACAGAGCAGGCACGTCCTGCTGCTCTGAAGGGGAGATCCTCCCAAGGGTCCAGGAGGATCCAGAGAGCCTGGGGAACTATATTCAATCCAGTAGTCAATTTATATTTGAGGCATGCTAGCTCTGATCCCTACATTTAAAAATGGTGTGTGTGTGTGTGTGTGTGTGTATACATGTGCATGTGTGTGTGCATTCATGTGTGTGAGTGTGGGTGCACATGGCATGTGTGCAGGAGAACAGCCTTGGGTGCTGGTCCTCACCTTCTGTCTTGTTTGAAGCAAGGGCTCTTTGCTGCTTGCTTCTGTGTATGCCAGGCTCTCTGGCCTGCAAGCTTCTGGGAAGTCTTCTGTTCCCAGCCCCCCATCTCATTACAGGAAGGCTGAGATTACAAATGTGTGCCTCTGTGCCTGGCTTATTCACATGGGCTCTGGGGCTTTGAACTCAAGCTCTTATGCTTGCATGGTAAGGCTTTACTTACTGAGCCATCTCCCTAGTCCCTTAGCCTATAGTTTACAGACAAAGACACTGAGGGTAAGACAGGGGAGTGCTCACCCATCTAAACAGTCACCAGCCTGACACTGGAGCACCCATCACTAACCAGGCCTGGCTGTCTACTAATGGTATCAATTGTCAAAGAAATATGAAGATATTAAAATGACAAGGAAATTAAAATACCTGCCTTTGAAAGTTAAAAAAAGATTTGATTTACATAATTCTCACATGGCACTGAACAATGGAACAGTGTAAAGGAACAGGTATAAAATTGGAAACATCCCTTAAACACCCTGAGTGTGGGTCCCTGGTTCTGCTGGTGACTTCTTACTGAACCCCGGCATCTAAGACGAGTTAAAGGGGGGAAGGGGCTTGCTGCTTACTATATTGGGGTTATGGGGATACATTTTCTGAGTCTACTGTTTACAAGGCTCAAGTGAGATGTTGCAAGACAGAGAAGACCCCTGGTCTCTTCACAGCAGGCCTGTGAGGTAGCTTGTATTGTAACTCTGTGTTCAGGTGACAACACAGAGGTACCAGAGGCCAATTTCCTTGCTTAAGGTTCTATGGTTCTTTTCACCTCAGAGAAAATTGCTCTTGTCCTCAAGTACACAGGACAAGAATTAGGAGAGGATGTGGCTCCACAGCCTCCCCAGGACGTGTCTTTCTGCTTTCTGCTTCTCTTCTGGGCATGGTTCCCAGCTATGTTCAGAAATGTCTCCAAATCTGCATTTTGTGTGTGTGTGTGTGTGTGTGTGTGTGTGTGTGTGCGCGTTCTTCCCTTCTGTTGCTGCATCTTTCAGTTCATCAAGGTGTGTATGATGGGTCTGACCCTAGCTCAGCCTTGGCCATGACTCAAAGGTTGGCTGTTTCCATCTCTAGGCCTCCATTTGCTGATAAAGATGAAGGAGTAGCTTGTGGACTGACCAAATAAAAAGTGATCAAATTTTCATCCCTTAGTGACCCCTTAAAGCTCCTCTCAGAGACACCCCCATCCCTTCAGGTCCCCAGCTGCTGCCCACTCACCTGCCATGCAACCAGATGGACTCCTTGCTTCTGCACGGTGTGGTGTGTGGACTGTCAGGATTTCGTGTCGAAGTCTCCAGTTACCCACATTAATGAGGAAAATCTCAGGACACTCCTAGGCAGCAAAGTCAGAGCTTGGAAGAAGAGGTGTGGCCTCCTCACCCCAACAGTGACACCTACAAGACCATAATCATCCAGTAATTGTCTTGGTTTGTACCTAGAAGGTGTCCTGTGTGGGAGTGGCTCCAACCAAGAGGCCTGTGGGACAGGGAGACTGGAAAGAGCTAAGGTTCATGGTCATAGTGCCCAGTACAGGCTGTCTGTTCTCCAGGTTAGATGAGAAAAGACCTGGGATCACAGCCGCCTGAGCTCTAGAACTTCAAATCCACACAGCCTGGGTCTGAAGCCCAGGTCTTCCCTATCCTGTTCAAACTGATCAGGCTAGGTCTGAAGTCCACCTTAGCACAGTGAAGACAGACTCTTCTTACCAGGGGTTCTGAGGGTTGTTAAGATTACTTGAGAAAAGAGCCAACTGCTTCAGGGGCTGGACTCGCTGTCCCTTTCCTGGCAGACACGGCCACCCTCATGACCAGCTAGAACCTTGGGCTTGAGCCATTCTCCTGGTGCATCTATCCCCTTCAATGCATCCAAACACATCTATGTGTGTAGTAGGTCTGAGCTTTGAGGTGGGAGATGGTGATATGGAGCTGTGCTGCTCTGCCTGGTACACCCACCCTAGAAATAGGAAGACTCTCCCCTGGCCATGTGCCAGTGCTATGTGACGTGACTATGCCCAGGGATCACCCAGACATTCAGGAAAGTGCACAAAATGTTAAAGGTCTTGAATGTGGTTGGATTTTCTTTTAAAGAAAGTGGTAAGGAGGTTGAGTTCTACTTGATGTAAAGCAAACGCAGTTAATGGGCAATTTCAGGCACACATTGCCTTATAATTAACTGACATCTGGCACTAACCCAGGGAAACTCCTTTGCTAATGCCCTGTAGCCTGCTGCCTGGGCAGACCCAAAGCTCTAATGAAGTTGCTTTCCTACCTGGCAGGGTCAGGCTCCTCCCCACTAATGACAGTCTTACTCAGAGCCCTTTTAAGTTTCATCTTGCATTTGCCTGGACAAGGTCTCCCCGAGGATGCCATTTGAGATGACTGCTGCACTGAAACATGGGTTTATGACTAGATTTAGGGGAGAGCAGCACTGTTTGAGAGGAGAATCCTGGACTATTTTTTTATTATTATTATTATTATTATTATTATTATTATTATTATTATTTTGTTTTGGGTATTTTTGAGACAGGGTCTCCCTTTAGTTCCAGCTGTCCTGGAGCTCGCTCTGTAGACCAGGCTGGCCCTGAACTCACAGAGATCTGCCTGCCTCTGCCTCCCAAGTGCTAGGATTAAATGCATGCACCACAACACCTGGCATGGACCATTATTTTTGGACTAAATGTCTGATCAATCCTCAGAAAGCCATTTACCTTTCCTGGGGGCTTGATGCCCTAATCTGTGAAATAAGGATACAAGCTAGGTTTTACAATCCCAACCTCCTTTAATATAAGCGATGAGGCTAGAGACAATGGACAGCAGTCAAAGACAAGGGGAACTCAGAATACTCCAATGTAAACACCTGAGACAGAACCCACATACAGCAAAACCTATTAAAACCCATGGAGTAGTCAGATACTTAATCATTCTTATTACTATAAAGTTAACACATTCTCACACAGAAAACTTGAGCAATATGTAGACACTAAGAGTATATATTCATATCACCACAAACATATAAATATTTTCATAGAAACCTGATTGCAAAAAGAAGTTGTTTCATAAGTTGGCCTTTTCCCTTAGTCACACACTGGGCTTCATTCTCAAATCACAGACTGCAGTCATGCATTGCCACTACTACTGTCTTTGTGTGTACAGTTGCAGGCTTACTTAGTTAACTCTTCCTAAATTATGAGAATTTACGTTGTTTCCAGTTTTCTGTCCTTATGAAGAAATATAATAGTTTCCATGTGTTTTTGTGTATTTCTTTTTTTTTTAGATTTATTTTTGTGTGTGTGTCTGTCTGTCTATGTGAGTGTATGTCACATGAGTGCAGTGCCTGCAGAAGCCAGAAGAGGGCATAGGGTCCCCTGAAACTGGAGCTATAAACAGCTGTGAGCTGCCCAGTGTGGGAGCTAGGAACCAAAGTCAGTTCTCTGGAAGAGCAGCAAGTGCTCTTAACCACTGAGCCATCTCTCCAGCCCCTTATTTATTTAATGGAATAATTTGCAGAAATAAAATAATTGAAGTGAACCTATTTTTCAAAGTGGCAATTTCAGGGGGTGGAGAGATTGATTGCTCAGCAATTAAGAGGACTGGCTGCTCTTGCAGAGGACCCAGGTTTGGTTTCCAGGATCCATATGGCAGCTAATAATTGTCTGTAACTATAGTTCCAGGCTATCCAACACCCTCTTCTGATTTCCATGGGCATTGCATGACATGGGTGCACTTACAAAGAGGCAATACACTCACACACATTGTAGGCCACTCCCCGGCCTGATTAGTAAGGCACGTTGCTGAATTTCTTGGTGTGCCATCAATATGGCACCCTTCCTGGCAGCTGCATGCAGCCCTCTCTCTGTGATTAGTTGCATCCCCCTCCTTGTAAACAGCATGTGATCATCCATAAATGCATGTGTAGGCTGAGAGGACTATGTGACTGCATGATTAGGTTGACTTCTTTCAATGATTAGATATGCTCTGATGCTCTCTGTGCTGATTGGTAGAAGCTTCCTACACACCCTTTACTGGAAAATAAAGTTTTGAGTTTTACCCTCTGATGCTCCCAGAGTGGTATTGGCTCTGTTGCACTTACCCTTGGTAGAGTGTGGACCGATAGCCCACTGGAGAAGGTCCATAACACATACAATAAAATATTATTATTATTATTATTGTTATTGTTATTTGAGACAGTGTCTCTCTATAGTCCCAGCTGTCCTGGAACTCACTCTACAAACTAAGCTGGCCTTGAACTCACAGAGGTCTGCCAGCCTCTGCCTCCCAAGTGCTAGGATAAAGGGATTGAATTAGACTACAGTCAATGAGAATGCACAGAGCACTCAGGACCAGAAATACTAGTGGAGAAATGGTACTTTTTTATTTTATCTTATTTTTTATGTGTATGAGTGTACTGTCTGCATGTAAGTAGGTGCACCCATGTCGTGCAGTGCTGCATAGTTCAGAAGAGGGTGTTAGATTCCCTTGGAACTGGAGTTAAAGATACTTCTTAGCCATCATGTGGGTGCTGGGAATCAAACCCGGGTCCTCTGCAAGAGCAGTCAGCACTCTTAACCGAACCATCTCTTCAGCCCCAAAATAAAATATTTTTAAGTGGCTGGAGAGATGGCTCAATGGTTAAGAGGACTGGATGCTCTTGCAGAGGACTAGAGTTCAAATCCCAGCACCTACATGGTGGCTAATAACTGTCCATAACTCCAGTTCCAAGGGATCTGACTTCCTCTTCTGACCTCTGTGAGCATTGCATGACATGGGTGCACTTACACACATGCAGACATAATACTCATACACAGAAAAATAAAAATAAATAAAATACAATTTTTTAAGTGGAAATTTCACATATCTATCTGACAGGAATATACCTGTGGTCACTTATATACAATGTGTTTATTACAACTTTAATTATGAGCTAAAGTAGAAAATACTTCTATTTCCCATCAGTGGATTAAGTTAGGATATATCCATATGATGCAGGCATTCACTAAAGGGAGGCAGATGGAAAAATGCTGATCTGAAGATGTCTCCCAGATATGCTGATAAATTAAAAATGAAAAGTAAAGTGTTAAACAAAGGTGGGAAATAAAGGCTCATAAGTTGAGAAAAACTTGATTTTTGAACTGTTAGGAATATTTTACTGTGCTTATATACTATCTTTTCAAAAAGATTATTTAGAATAATAGTAACAGTATGGCATATTTTGCTAAACTTCTCTTTGTATACATATATATTATTTTATGTGCATGAGTGTTTTGCCTATATGCATGTAATTGCGCCAGGGTTGTGCAAAGGTCATGGAGGCCAGAAGGCAATGGATCCCCTAGAACTAGAGGTATGGATGTTATTAGCTGCCATGTGGGTCCTGGGAGTTGAACCCAGGTACTCTAGATGCTCAGCCAGTGTTCTTAACCACTGAGCCATCTCTCCAGCTCCTTCTTTTTGTGTTTACACATATTTATTTTTCATTTACACTGGGTTGTGTAATACCCATGGAGGTCAGAAGAGGGTGCGGGACTCTCTGGAACTGGAGTTAGAGATGGTTGATAGCAGCCATGTGGGTCCTGGAATTCAAACCCAGGTCCTCTGCAAGAGCAGCCAGTGCTCTTAACCGCTGAGCCATCTCTCCAGCCCATATACAGATATATTTTTTAAAAAGTACCATTGATCTTTCTTCCCCTTTGAATTTTTGTTTACTGCATAATTAAATATTTGATCTTCTCTATACCTTTAGTATTGGTTATTTCACCTTCAATTTATGGGCACTTTAGAAGATTTACCTTCTACCAAAACCAGACAAAGATCCAACTAAAAAGGAGAATTATAGACCCATCTCCCTAATGAACACAGATGCCAAAATTCTAAACAGGATACTGGCAAATCGCATACAGACCCACATCAAGAAGATCATCCATCATGACCAAGTTGGATTCATACCAAAGATGCAGGGATGGTTCAACATACAAAAATCAATAAACATCATCAAACACATAAATGGAATCAAAGACAAAAACCACACCATCATC
>VZQC01000045.1:826258-880655 GCA_009823505.1 Rhizomys pruinosus
GAATTTAAGGACTTTTGTTTCCAAGCCTGTAGTAAAGAAACGCCTTTGGGGATTTTATTGGAATTGTGTTTAAATCTCTATACAAGAGTTTCGTAGATATGGAATTTTTTACAAGTTTAATTTTCCCCCAGTCCATGAGCATTGGGAGGGAGTTTTCCATCTTCTGATGTCTTTCTTCAATTTCTTTCTTTAAGGCTTAAAAGTATTCCTTGTAGAGATGTTGGTGTTTTTCGGTTAGGTTAGGTTTGTTCCTTAGGTATTCTTTTATTGTTTTTGAAGGCTATTGTGAATGGTAAGGTCTTCTTTGAATTCTTTCTCAAAGTTGTCTTGTGTGTTTGTGTAAAGAAAAGGCCATGTTTTTTATTTTTTTTAAGGTTAATTTTGTATCCTGCCACTTTGCCTGAAAGCTGTTAAATATCTTCTCTAGAGTTTTCTCATGGAGTTTTAGCATCCCTTAAGTAAACCACAATCATATCATCAGCAAATATGAGATAACTTGACTTCCCTCTTTTCCCATTAGTACTACTTTAATTTCCTTTTCTGCCTTATTGCTCTAGGCAAGTGTTTCAAGCCATAATCGAAGTAGGAGTGGTGCCAGGGGAAGCCTTGCCGATTCTACCTTTTTAAAGGGAATGTTTCTGTTAATTCCCCCATTTAGGATGATATTGGCTTGTGGGTTTCCTGTATATGGCTTTGATTACATGACGAGAATGAATCGCCTCCATGCAATACCTATCTAGGACTTTAAGCATGAAGGGATGCTGGATTTTTTTCAAAAGCTTTTTCAACATCATTGAGATGATAGTGTGTGAGTTTGTCACCCCCCCCCCCCCCCCCCCCCCCCCCAAACTATCAACACCCCCCAATGAAAAAAAAAAAAATAAAAAAAAAAAAAAAAAAAAAAAAAAAAAAAAAAAAAAAAAAAAAAAAAAAAGGCGATTCCTCTGAAGAGAATCCAGGTGTTCTCAATTAGGCCTTCCATTTAAAGAGATGCAAAAAGCCAAAACAAAACAATCCCCCCAATACAACAGGACTCCAAAGAAAGCAAACAAATTCCAAAACATAAGCAGCACCATTCTTATCAATACTTTATTCTTAAATGTGGTGGGCTTATTTCTAGGCAAGCACTCTACCACTGAGCTACATCCCCAGCTCCAGGGGCTTAAATAAATATTTGTAAGTTTCTCAGTGTTAATTTCAAAACTGTAAATATCTATAGCTGTACTCTACTTAAATAAGTGCTCTTTGGGGCTGTCAGTATGTTTTAAATTGATTTTGTATGTATGAGTATTTTGCTTGCATGTATGTGTGCTCACTATGTCTGTGCCTTGTGCCCACAGAAGCCAGAAGAGGGTACTGGATCCCCTAGAACTGGAGTTACAATTGGTTGTGTTGGGAACAGAATCAGGGCTCTCCACAAAAGCAGCAAGTGCTTTTAACCCCTAAGTCAGCTCCCAAGCCCCTTTCATTTTTAAGAGTATCATGTCTGAGAGCTTCTGGCTTAGAACCTTGTTCCCCTTTGGGTCTCTAGTTTTGTCCCTGCAATGAAAGCCTCATACTGACCCAAATCCCTGGGGACAGAAGCTAAAAAAACTTAAAGGCATTATGTCCTGAAGTGGCGCCTGAGGCCTCTATGGTGCTGTGAACTCCATTTCCAAGCCCCATGGCTCTAGCAGCCACAAGGTTGCTGCTGCCTGTGGGTGGACTCCGGGGTATGAGCAGGTAATTGCACACAGGATCTGTGTACTGTAGCCAGGAGTCACTATATCATTTTGGGGACTCATCCTCACAAGACAGTCAGAGAACACATCACGGCTGGACCTGGATTGGTCTGGTGGCCGGATGTCCCTTCTTTCTGTGTCTTTGTGAAACCAGCTGTAAAATGAGGGTGATACTGGTCTCTCCCACTCTGGATGAAGTCCTGGGCAACTAATAAAAGACCATGAAGCCTTAACTCATCTCTGCATCACCTCATCCAAAGATGAATGGCTTCAGTGAGTGATTGAGACAGAAGAGATGAGACTCTGAGAAAGACGTGCTCATCCACCCGGAAGGCCCGGTGCTCTCATAGTGCCCTCAGCAGACCTTGCTTTTTCCCATTGTGATGTGTATGGGTCTGGAATCAAGGAGAAGCCAGAAGGAGAGAGGTGTCTTTGCTCCATTCCTAGTATCCAGGCATTGCCTGATTACCTATCTCTCCATTTAACATTACTGTGAAAGTCAAGCTGTTAAGAAGGTCTTGAAAAACCAAGGTTTTGCTCTGGATCTCAGGAGTCTCCTTCCTTATAACCTCCTTGTTCACCAATTTATCCACTTTCCATTCTTTCCTAAATCCATTCAACAAAGATTTCCCTGTGTCCTCTAGAAGTCCTCTAGAGTGAGAGCCCACTGGAATGTAAATGTCTGTGTCATCTTTTTTTTTGGTCAATGTTTAGAAGCAATTTGATTCTAGATCCTCGTTCCACGAGTGAGATAGTTTTTTTTTGTGTGTGTGTGTGTGTTTGTCTTTTCGAGACTGGGTCTCCCTGTAGCCCCAGCTGTCCTGGAACTCTGTAGACCAGACTGGCCTTCAACTCACAAAGATCCACCTGCCTCTGCCTCCCAAGTGCTAGGATTAAAGGCATGCACCACCACGCCTGCCTTGAGATAGTATTTTTGAAAGGTTTTTAGCTGTGGCCTGAGAGGGCCTGGATCCAGCCTCTGGTTCCCAAATCCCAAATCATTCTGTCCCCATCCTCCTTCATTGGGACCATGTGTGGCCCCTCCCACTGATCCAGGGCTTCTCTGCCCTTTAGTAGGGGGCCCAGACCTTTGCAGACTCCCTGAGTGCCTGGATCTGGCCTCTGTGTGGCTGTGAGCTTCCCAAATCCCAAGTCCCGCCATGCCCAGCCCAATTCATTGGGACCACTGCTCCAGGGCAAGCCTTCTTTGCCCTTCAGTAGGGGCCCAGACCTTTTTAGACTGCCTGAGAGCACCTAAATCAGGCCTTCTCCTAGCAAGCTTCCCAAATTGTGTTGTGACTGCTCACTAGTAGAGGCCCAGACCTTAGGAGGAAGCCTGAGAGTGCCTGACTGGTACCTGACTTGGGCCTTTTCAGGAGCTTCTGAGGATCTGGACTGAAGCTGTCTGATCCCTTCAGTATAAAACCAATAGAGAGAACCTGAAGCCTAGACCAACAAGATTTTAATACCTCATAAGAAAATAATCAAGGCATATCAATAATACAAACAGACTAAGATTTCAAGCCAAAAAAGGCTTGAATTTTATATAAAATCACAGACAACAAAAGAAATCTACATGCCAACATCACAACAGAAAAATAATAATATGGAAACCCAAAATAATACATTCCCACCAAACACTACTAGTCCTATAAAAGAGTTATAGAATCCCCTAGAGATGACCCAGGACACAGAATTTATTTATTTATTTTTATTTATTATTTCTTATGTGTATGAGTGTACTGTCTGCATGTAGGTTGGTGCATCCGTGTCATGCAATGTTGTGGAGGTCAGAAGAGGGCGTAGGATTCCCCTGGAACTGGAGTCAAAGACAGTTCTTAGTTGCCATATGGGTGCTGGGGATCGAACCCAGGTCCTCTGCAAGAGCAGTCAGTGCTCTTAACTGCTGATCCATCTCTCCAGCCCCAGGACACAGAATTTAAAAGCATAATCATAAAGATGATCAAGGATTCAATTCAAAAACACAAACAAATCTGACTGAATTCACAAAGGAGATAATCCCTTTAATCCCAGCACTTGGGAGTCAGAGGCAGGCGGATCTCTGTGTTCAAGGCCAGCCTGGTCTACATAGTGAGTTCCAGGACAGCTGGGGCTACAGGGAGACCCTGTCTCAAAAAGACCCCAAAATTTTTTTTTAAGTAAACTAAAGCTGAAATGAATAAGGAAGTGAAAAACTTAATAAACCAATTTGAAACAGCAGGAGAAAGCCTCACTAAAGGAATGAACAAAACGAGAAACAGAATATTAGGGTTGGATTATAAAGTTGAAGAATTGGACTGCTCAAGCAAAGATTGTGAAAAATTTTAAACCACAGGAATGGAATATGCAGGAAATGTGGGACACAATGAAAAACCCAAACTTATGCATCATAGGCATAGAGGGAGAAGAAGAATTTCAAGTTAATGGTATTGAACACATCTTTAACAGGATTGTGGAAGAAAATTTCCAAAAATTAAGGAAAGACATGCCCATACAAAAACAAGAAGCACATAGAACAGCAATTAGACAGGACCAATTAGACAGGACTAGAAGAGAAACTTCCCATGGTGTATCATAGTAAAAACACTAAATATACAGAAAAAAGAAGGAATACTGAATTCTGCAAAAGAAAACCAACAAGTCACAATAAAGGAAAGCCCATCAGAATTACAGCTGACTTATCAGTGCAAACTATGAAAGCCAGGAGAGCTTGGATCAAAGTATTCCCAGTTCTAAATGACCATAGATGCCAACTCAGAATACCTCACCCTGAAAAAAAGTCTATTATAGCCAGGCATGGTGACATATGCCTTTAATTCCAGCATTTGGGAGGCAGAGGCAGGTGGATCTCTGTGAGTTCAAGGCCAGCCTGGTGTACATAGAGTTCTAGACCAGCTGGGGCTCCAGGGAGACCTTGTTTCAAAAAAGACCAAAAACATGCCTATTATAGCTAAAGGTGAAAGAAGAATTCTAATTGGCATGAGTAGGAAAGAATGCATATGCAGAAAACCAGCCCTTTGGAGAATATTTGAAGCAATACAAAGAATGGAAGAAAGGAATGACTATACCCAAAGGACAACAGAAAGAAACTAAATGAAGGTATAATTGTGGAAACACAAAATTAGACTAAAAATGCAAACAGATACTAAAATGACAGCAACCAATACACATCTTTCAATAATAACCATAAATAACAATGGACTGGGCTCCCCATTCAAAAGACATAGGCTAGTTGAATGGATTAAGAAACAAAATACGGCCGGGCGTGGTGGTGCATGCCTTTAATCCTAGCACTCAGGAGGCAGAGGCAGGCGGATCTTTGTGAGTTCAAGGCCAGCCTGGTCTGCAGAGCAAGTTCCAGGACAGCTGGGGCTACAGGGAGACCCTGTCTCAAAAAAACCAAAGGAAAAAAAAAAAAAAGAAACAAAATACATCTTTTTGTTGTCTGCTAGAAACCCATATCACTTTCAAGGGTAGACGCTACCTTAAGGTGGGAAGAATGGAAAATAATATTCCATGAAAATGGCACTAAGAAAAAAGCAGGGGTTGCTCTGATCTGCTTCTCCTAGATTAGTAGTCATCATTGTTTCTACTTGAGGCTCAGGAAGGCTTATTGATGGCCCTTAAGATTGCAAAGTTGCTAATCAATGGAATAAAAATTGGAACCTGCACAGTTTGAGTTTAGAAGACATATTCTTTTTTTTTTTTTTTTTTTTTTTTTCTTTTTTTTTTTTTTTTTTTTTTTTTACCTTTTCTGGTTTCTTTATTTTCTGTAACCTTTGGAAACTAATCACATGAAGCTACAAAATTAGCAAATGTCTTGAAATCTTTATCTAAAACATAAATTTACCTCTAATTTCAAACTCATTTATTAGTGTACCACTCAATCTTTAAAAAGGAAAAAAAAAAAGGGGCTGGAGAGATGGCCTAGCGGTTAAGAGCACCGACCGCTCTTACAGAGGACCCAGGTTCGATCCCCACACCCACATGGCGGCCGAGAACCGTCTGAGACTCCAATTTCGGGAGAACTCCAGTTCCAGGGGAATCCAACACCCTCTTCTGACATCCTCAGCATTGCACGACACGGGTGCACAAACTTGCATGCAGACAATACATTGATACACATACAGAAATAAATAAATGCCGGGCATGGTGGCGCACGCCTTTAATCCTAGCACTTGGGAGGCAGAGGCACGCGGATCTCTATGAGTTGGAGGCCAGCCTGGTCTACAGAGTGAGTTCCAGGACAGCTGGAGCTACAGGGAGACCCTGTCTCTTAGGACTGTTTTTAAAGTGTCCCTCAGAGGTTTTGTTCTGTTGTATTATCATTTTCATTTAATTCCAGGAATACTTTTATATCTTTCTTAATTTCTTCTTTGACCCATTAACCATTCAGGAGTGTGTTCTTTAATCTCCATGAGCTTATATAGTTACTAGGGCTTCTTACAGTGTTGGTTTTAAACTTTATTGCATCACCATCTAATAGAATGCATGGGATTATTTCAAAAAAAAGAGACTGTTGGGGCTGGAGAGATGGCCTAGCAGTTAAGAGTGCCAACTGCTCTTGCAGAGGATCTGAGTTCGATCCCCAGCACCCACAAGGTGACTGAGAGCAGTCTTTAACTCCAGTTCCAGGGGAATCCAACACCCTCTTCTGACCTCCAGAGTATTGCACTACACGGGTGCACAAACCTACATGCAGACAGTATATTCACACACAAACAAAAATAAATAAAATCAAAAGAAAGGAGACTGTTCCTTTTAACAGAACACCCACCCACATCCCAATCTCAAAACACATCATTTAAATGTCATGGACATTTCCAAGATGAGATTTTAATATTTCGTTCCCACAGCTTCTGGTTGTCCGAAAACCCATGCTTTCCTTTATTAGAGGAGTTTGGTCCAGCTGATGTTGGTGTATCCGTCCAACGTTCTTCATCCTCGTCTTTGCTTTGGGAGGCATTTCTTCTGGTTCACTATCTTCATCTTCATTAAAAGCTGCTGCTATGGAAAGGGCTTTTGGAGCAAGAGTTGGACTAGTTTCCTTAGGCTTACTTGATCCAAGTTTGATGGATATGGCTGATGTTTTCTTTGTCGTCTGACTACCTATGGCAAATCCAAACTTGGAGATCTTTGTTGGCTTTGTTGGGTGGTCTGCAGCTTTTTCTTCAGTTGATCGCTTTTCAGCACTGCAACTGGAACTTCACCCTCTATTACTGGAAGAAACAGGCTTAGTTTTCACAGGTTTTTCTGCTTCTTCTCCAGGTCCTAAGGCGGCTCCAGCTCGCTGTGGCTTCTCAGGCTTCTCCTCTCCTGCCTTCCCATCCGCCATCTTCCCTGCCGCGGCCTCCTCCGACATATTCTTTTTCATTAGTGTATATTAATTGTACTTTCTTCTTAAACATGGTAATAACAGAATGAATTAGATTTCTAGTCCCACAATGCTTCGGTTCCTTTATTTCTTTAGTCCAGAGCTAGCGTTGCCACAGTCGAGGACAAGCCAGCCGAAACACAGGAGGTGGCTGTGCTCTGCCTTTGCTGGTTTGCTCCAGATTATGCACTTCCATTTTCTCATTTACCAGACACATATGAATGTCAATGCTGGGCAAGACATTATAGTGAGGGAGGAGTGGGGCGGTATAGTGTATAATATATGCAGACTCACGCCTGCCACTCCTTGACTTTCATTCATTCACTCAATCCCTCTCATTCATTTATATAAGGTTTAAGACGTGCCTTGTCAAGATGATAATGGGTAGGGGAAGATAAAAATGAATAAGATACAACTTCTAGTCTTAAAGGAACTCGCTGTTACAAGAAAGAAAAATGGGAAAACACATAATAATTATGGCAACACAGAGTACAAATAGGTGATTCCTGGCCGGGCGTGGTGGTGCACGCCTTTAATCCTAGCACTTGGGGGGCAGAGGCAGGATCTTTGTGAGTTCAAGGTTAGCCTGGTCTACAAAGTGAATTCCAGGGCTACAGGGAGACCCTGTCTCGAAAAGACCAAAAAAAAAAAAAAAAAAAAAAAAAAAAAAAGAAAAAAAAAGAAATAGGTGATTCCTAAGAAATGCATAAACAGAGAACTGTGTTAGCTCAGATCTGGTAGGGAATATTTCTAGCAAAGGTTTCCTAGGAAACAGAATAGAAGTAATTTAATTCTGATAGGAAAATGATGTTCTTCCTCTGAGTCCTAAGTGCTTTTCTTTTATTACATCTCAAATTGAATCAGTTGAAGATATATTCTCATAATCTAACTGAATATTTCCTGTCCCTAGAGAAATTTTCAAATCTTTAATATATATTTAAAAGATTTGATTTATTTTTAATTAGACATACAATGGAATTAAAAAGAAAGCACAGTGCTCACAATCACTGCCTCAAAGGCACAATCTATATGGGATTCTTAGAGGATGCAGAAATGTTACTACTTTAATACACAGAAAGTTAAATTCACATAACCATGACGAAAACAAAAACAAAACTATGTTGTTTCTTTTTTTAAATCACTCTTTCTTATTTTCCTTTCTCGTTTACAAATTTCTGTGTATAAATTATTCACTGGGCTGAGGGAAAACATGCAGGTTTTGCTTTCTGAGATTCATCCATTTTCCTGTGAATTTTGATTTCATTTTTCTTTTTTTGTAATTTTTATTATTGAATTTCTGCATATTTCATATAGAACATCTTAATCATCTTTATACCTCCCTCCCCATAGCCCTCCCAAAGCCCTCCAACTGGAATTCATGCATTTTGTCATTTGGCTTAAGGGTTATAGAGTCACGTTAGTGTTTCCAGATGTCTTTCAGTGCAAGATTATCCACTGGGGTCTAGTCATCCTATCTACACTCACTCACTTAAAGAAGATCAACTCTGGGGCTGGAGATATGGCCTAGCGGTTAAGAGCACTGACTGCTCTTGCAGAGGACCCGGGTTCGATCCCCAGCACCCACATGGCGGCTGAGAACCGTCTTTAACTCCAGTTCCAGGGGAATCCGACACCGTCTTCTGACCTCCGTGGCATTGCATGACACGGGTGCACAAACATACATGCAGACAGTATACTCATACACATAAAAAATAAATTAAAAAATTTAAAAAAAGATCCACTCTTCCTCACCCAGCAGTAATCAGCTGCCAATAATTCTTCTACTGAGATTGGGGCCTGCTGCCCATTTCCACAGCTCTGTGCCAGGGTTCCATCTGAGTTTGCATGAGGCTTGTGTGTGCTGACACCATTGCTGTAAGTTCATAAGAGCCAGAGGTGGCTGATGACCACAAGTCAGCAGAGTTTTACAGACAGCTGAGAAATTATTCATATAGTGTTGGTGGTTTCTAATCATCTGATGTTCCTTTATTAATTTTTATTTATTTCTGTATGTGTACGAATGTACTGTCTGCATGCAAGTCTGTGCACCCGTGTCGTGCAATGCCGCGGAGGTCAGAAGTGGGTGTCGGATTCCCCTGGAGCTGGAGTTCTCCCGGAATTGGAGTTTCAGACGGTTCTCAGCCGCCATGTGGGTGCTGGGGATCAAACTTGGGTCCTCTGCAAGAGCGGTCGGCGCTCTTAACCGCTAGGCCATCTCTCCAGCCCCATCTGATGTTCCTTTAGTCATGTGTGGCTGCAATCCACACGATCTTCTTCCCTCATTGAACCAGCCCTGGCAGTTCCACAGGACTGCTTGCTTCAAGGCTGTCTCCTGCCTGCAGGCTGACAGTGTCTAGGTTTAGCTCTGGCAAGGAGGGGGGAGGGGACCATGGGGAAGTTACCTGATGGAAAAGAGAGATAGACACAGACTAAGAGAAAGCCTGGGAGATAAAACTCTCTCTCTCTCTTTTATTCATGCCAGCAGTGTGCTTATATACCAAAAGTTACTGTGCTCTGGGCAAGGAAGTGGGGGGCAGGCGGAAGGGAGGGGCAAGACACTTTGGCTCTTGTGGGGGGCTGCAGAGCTCCTGTTTGTGCAACCGGTTAACTAGAGGTGCAACATTTTGCTCAATGCCTCAAGGGAAGGGGCCAACTTGTTCTGAAATTTTGCAGAGATAGGCGAGGCAAGAAAACACTGTAATATCCCTGACCTTCTGGAGTTACAGATAACTCACAGAGATATCAGATAACTCTCAGAGGTTTTGTGGGACAGTTCTTACAAGTTCTTGCCTCAAGCCAGGCAAAGTTTCATTCCTACAATATAGCAATGACAGCATGCCCAAGACCCAAGCAAACTCAAGCCAGACAAAAATCCCAGTAATTTCCACTCCCTCTTCTGCATTGGTCTCTGAGCCTTAAGTGGCAGAAGTTTGATATAGGTGTCCTATTCAAGGATAACCACTCTGCAGTCTCTTAAACTGCTTTTTGTCCACTTGTGGCTTTCTGGGTTAATAGCCATCTGTTGCATGAGGAAGCTTCACTGGAGAGCATTGAGCAATGCATTAACATTCTTCCTGCCCCCTGTTCTGTTCTTGTTCTGTCCCCTGCACCTTAGTGTAGAGGTTGCATTGTAGATGCTTCACTTAGGGCTGGGCACCTCACAGACACTTATTTTCTGTGTCTGGCTAGTCGTGGGAATTTTGTAATAATCTCCATTTCTTGTAAAGAAGCAGCTTCTTTGATGAGTGATGAGAGGTACATTTGTCTGTAAATATAAGGATACATGTTTAGAATACAGTAAGAAATTCTGGTCTGAGGATATGACAAAATGGGGTTTTCTCTAGGGTCTTTGGCTTTTCTAGTCATGTGTATTTGGCTATGTTTATAGTAACATGTATGAATTACCTCTTACTGAGCAGGCCTTAAGTCCTATTAGACAACTGTTGATTACCCCCATTGAGCTTTTCTTTGAAGGGAGACTTGATTACAGCTTCTATATTGTTACTTGTAATGGGTCTGTTTAAGTTATTTCTATCTTTTTGGTTTTAATGGCAAATAATATGCATTTAGAAACTATTCTATTTCTTTTATACTTTCTAGATTTAGAGTACAGGTTTACAAAGTGATCTGTAATAATGTTCTACATTTCATTGGAGTCTGTTGTACTGACGCTCTTTTGATCTCTAATTTTGTTAATTTCTGTCTTTGCCCTTTTTGTTAAGATTAGCTAAGTGTTTGTCTATCTTGTTTATTTATCAAAGAACCATCTCTTTGGTTGATTTTGTGTATTGTTTTATTTGTCTCTATTTCATTAATTTCTTCCTTAATCTTCATTATTTATTACCGTCTACAGAGATTGAGATTGGCTGCTTGTGTTTTTCAAGAGCCTTGAGGTATATCATTAGGTTGTTTATTTGCTATCTCTCAGATATTTTTTAATTTAAATGATTATTGCTAAAAGCTTTCCTTCTAAAGTTGCCTTGGCTATTTCCCAGAGATTCTGATAGATTGTGTTCTCATTATCACTTTTCTTTAGGAATTTTTAAATTTCACCTCTGATTTCTTGGATGACCATTGTTGTTAAAAAATATACTGTTTTGGGGCTGGAGAGATGGCCTAGTGGTTAAGAGTGCTGACCACTCTTACAGAGGACCCGGGTTCGATCCCCAGCACCCACATGGCGGCCGAGAACCATCTGAAACTCCAGGAGAACTCCAGTTCCAGGAGAATCTGACACCCTCTTCTGACTTCCGAGGCATTGCACGATATGCGTGCACAAACCTTCATGCAGACAGTACATTTATACACATACAGAAATAAATAAAATTTTAAAAAGAGGTGTGAATCACCATGTCTGATAAAAACAGATTTAAAAAAAAATATATATATATACTGTTTAGTCTCAAAGTATTTTTGTAGTTTCTCTGATCAATTTCTATTTTGATTCTATTGTGGTCTGAAAAGATGCAAGTAATTATCTCAATTTTCTGTATTTATTAAGATTAGCCTTGATTTTGGAAAAAGTTGTGTGTGCTGCTAAGAAAAATGTGTATTTCCTATCTTTTGGGTGGGATAGTTAAATCAAGTTGATAGTGTATTTTAGTTCTAAAATTTTTAAACTTGATTTTAGTTTGGAACTTCTTTCTAAAAATGAGAGTAGGCTGTTGAAGTTCCCCATTATTATTGTGTCAGGATGTGTATGCCTTTGTATGCCTTTTGGTGCTTGTTTTATAAAATTAAGGGATCCAAGATTTGGTGCATAAATGTTTTCTATTGTTATATCTTCTTGATGAATTGTTCTCTTTATTAGGACATAGTGTCCTTTTTATCATGTCTAATTAGTGTCTGATATAAAATATCTATGCCTGCATTTTAACACTTTTCAATTGCTAGGTAGTTTTTTGATATCTTTGATGGCTAGGTATGTTTCTTGGAGTCAGCATATAATTGGTTCTCATTTTTTTTCTTTGGGATGGTGTCTTCTTGTAGCCTCACATGGCCTAGAATTCACTATGTATAGCAGGCTGGCCTTAATTTACAGACAATCAGCTGCCTCTGCCTCCTGAGTGCTGGGACCAAATGTATGTGCCACTACACCCAGCTGGTTCTTGTTTTTTAATCCAGTCCATTAGTCTATGTCTTTTTAGTGGTGCACTGAGGCTGTTTACATTTAAGATTATAATAGAAAGGGGTTTTCTGGTTCCTATAAATTTGTTTGGTGATGTTCTGTTTTGCTGAATTATTTCCTGTATTAGTTTACTGAGATGCTGTGTTTAACATTGGTGTTTCTTTCCCAGGTCTAGTTTGTTTATCTGATTTTTTTCATGGCCTGTACACTTTGTTGTATTCATGTGGAAGAGGCCATCTTTCTTCTTCCTCCCTGTAAAGTATTCCATTAAAAAATTTCTGTAGTGCTGGCTTGATTGCCATAAATTGCTTTCTTCTGTGTTTGTCTTGAAATACCATTGTTTCTCCGTCAACTTTAAAAGAAAATTTTTCTGGGTAAGCATTCTTGGTTTTCTTATTTACTTTCAGAACTTGAAATATTCCATTCCGTGTTCCTCCGGCTCTCGTGGTTGCTGTGAGAAGTCTAGGGAAATTCTAAAATTTCTGCCTGTGTATGTAAGCTGACTTTTTTCTCATGCTGCTTTATGATTATTTATTATTTTGTATTTTTGACATCCTGTGATGAGTAGTGGCAAGTTTCTTCTCTAGTCCTCTATTTGGAGTTCTATATACCTCTTTTTTTTTTTGAGACGGGGTCTCTTTTTAGTCCCAGCTGGCCCGGAGCTCGCTATGTAGACCAGGCTGGTCTTGAACTCACAGAGATCTGCCTGCCTCTGCCTCCCAAGTGCTGGGATTAAAGGTGTGCACCACCACGCCCGGCCTAAGATGGTTCTTAGCTGCCATGTGTGTGCTGGGAACTGAACCTGGGTCCTCTGCAAGAGCAGTCAGTGCTCTTAACCTCTGAGTCATCTCTCCAGCCCCATCTATATGCTTTTTGTGTTTGGATATCTACTTCTTTTACTAAGTTTGAGATATTTTGTTTCCTATAATTTTGTTGAATAGTCCATTTGATTTTATTTTGCTCCTTCTACACTATGAATTTACAGGCTTAATATCTCGAATGTATCTCAGACTTCCTGGGAATTTCATTCATGCTCCTTTTCCTCTGTCTGTATTATTGTCTCAACTTCCTTCTCTGTCTCTGAAATTTGCTCTTCTTGTCTGTTATTTGATTGACCATGTCCTTCATTTCAGGTATTTATGTTTGATTCCTTTTCAATGTTTTAATCTCCTTGCTAATTTTTCCCTATGTATTTTGGGCTTTTGCCTCTAATTGTTTCAATTCCTCCAAATGCTTCATTTGCTTTGGAGACTGTCTCGTTAAGGTCTTAGATAGATTTCCTTAACTCATGCATCCATTTGATTTGTCTATAAGATCTAGGGGAGTTAAGTCATATGTAGGCCAGTCATGTAGTGGTTGTTTCATATTATAGGTGGGTCTTGGTTGTGTTGGGTGCATCTGTTGGAGTGGGTTTATCTTTCAGTCTTAACTTCCCCTTCTTCCAAAATGGTTTGGATGCTTTATTTTCTGTGATTCTTCCTATAGGGATATCCGCATGAAGCTTTAGCCCAGGGACTGGAGGAGCTTGTCACTAAGGCAATTTCATCTTGGCTATGTGCTAGCAGGACCCAAGATGGGTTGCCATACCAAGTCCCAAGACAACTAGTTAGGATCACTACTCGGTTACCTTCTGGACTCTGTCAACTACCCAGAGACAGGATACCAAATTTCAGACCCATCAAAGTCTGTGTGATAACCTGGGACTGTAGTTAATGTCACAGGCCTGAAGTAATCTCCGGGACCATAGAAGTCTAGACTGCCAGTTGTACAGTGAATACTGAATCTCCAGAAGCCCCAGCTCCACACTTATACTGCCCTCAAAAGATCACTGGCACCAACTTCTAGTCTCTCAGAAAATCTTGCACATACTGGAGTCAAAGCTTAGGCCATGCACTGACATCTGAGACCACCATGGTTGGTGATCTTGTCTCAAGATGCTCCCAGGTCCCTCCAGAGATGAGGGTCTAGTCCAGAGGCTCCCTGGACCCACTGGAGTAGAAAGCCTACTGTGACAGTGCTATCAGTACTGTAGGTGTCAGAGGCCTGGTTCCAGGGTGCAGTCTATCTCCACTGGAGCTGCCTGCTCTGTTGCTGCTGGAGATGGAGGATGGCTCACAAAGAGCTCACTGACTCCACTGGAGATCAGGATATACATTTTTTTTATAAATATTTTACACATACACACACACTCACATACACACTTTTCTTTTCAAACTCTAAGGGAGATAAAAGAGGAGGAAGAGATGAAATAATAGAAATGAGCATTTGCTATGACCGTACCCAGGAAAACACAAGTTCACTGCCTGCCCAAACACAAAAATACACCATCAGGAGCTGCTGTATGGAGAAGTAAAAGCTGCTGTATGGAGAAGTAGGTTGATGTCCACGATGGAGTGGACATCAACCTACATGAGAGTTCTAATGTTCTGTGTATAATACAAAGGAGTGGGTGGGTTCGCACGATGGAGTGGACATCAACCTACATGAGAGTTCTAATGTTCTGTGTATAATACAAAAGAGTGTGTGGGTTCGCACGATGGAGTGGACATCAACCTACATGAGAGTTCTAATGTTCTGTGTATAATACAAAGACATGATAAACATTTGAGGTAATAGATTTGTTTGTTTCCCTGATTTGAACATTATACATTGTATGTATATTTCAGAATGTCACATTGCACTGATAAATATGTCATGAACAATTGTTCATCAGTTAAAAATAGAAAGGAATTTCTTTAAAAACTGACATAAAAGCACAATGATAGGAGAGCCAGGGAGAAGGTAAGAACACCAAAACTTTGTATAGCTGGAAAGCAGAAGCAAGACTAGCAAGTAATTAAGCATATATAAAAAATGATTCTTAACCTGACAATGAGGAAGTCCAGGAAATGATGCAAACCTACCTAGTATTACTTGCAAAATCTTATCAAAGTCTCTGGAATGTAACTGTTGTCTCTGCAAATGGAGATTAGGGTGGAGCTAGGGCTTATGACACTAAAAATAATCAGCTAGCCAGGCATGGTGGTACACAACCTTTAATCCCAGCGCTACAAAGGCAGAGGCAAAGGCAATTGGATCTCTGAGTTCAAGGCCAGCCTGGTCTACATGGGAGGATTTCAAACCAGCTAGAGATACATAATGTGGCCCTGTCTAAAAAAACAATTGGCCAAAGTTTGTTTATGAGTCAATCCCAGGTCTCTTCACTCTGTGAATGACTTTCACTTTCCCACTTCGACAAATCTTATGCTTCAGAGAGTGTGAAGTAGAGCAGAAAGTCTCTGAATGAAGCACGGGAAGATCTGTTGAGGGCTGAGAGGCCACACTAAAATGGAGGGACATTTGTAGAGTGGCTATTGAGACATTGGCTCTCCACACTCCATGTTCTGTCCATAAATCAGAGCCATGATGCTGTAGCCAGAGGATTCTGACCAGATAAAAAAGAAAGACCAAGGGGCTGGAGAGATGGCTCAGTAGTTAAGAGCCCTGGTGGCTCTTCCAGAGGATCCAGGTTTGATTCCCAGCATCCACAATGGTGGCTAATAACTGTCCTTAACTCCAGTTCCAGGGGATCTGATGCCCTCTTCCAGCCTCTGTGGGCATTGCATGACACAGGTGCACTTACATGCATGCAAGCAAAACACTTGGTGAGTGTCTATTTTTATCACCATCCATACATTCAATGATCCCTTTTGATTTAGAAAATCAGACATAGGTGTAGTGGTGCATATCTGTGTTCTCTTCTATTCAGGAAGTTGAGGCAGAAGGATCCAGAGACCAGAGGTCAGCCTGGACAGCATGGAGAGACCCTGCCTCAAAAAAGAACAATTACTAGAAAAAGTTTTGGGAAATCATATCCTTTGATTAAAATTTCATTCTAATATTGGGATAAAACACTCTGACTAAACATAACTAGGGCAGGGAAGAATGTATTTGGCTTGAAATAACTTCCTGATTATATTCCATCATTGAGAGAAGTCAGGGCAGGAGCTCAAGCAGGATCTTGAAGCAAAATCGTGGAGGAACTGCTTGCCGGCTCACTCTCAGGCTCGGTGCCTGACTCATCCTTAGCTAGCTTTTTTACACAGTCAAGGACCACCTGGCAAGCACTGGTTTCACGCACAATGGACTGCGCTCTCTTATACCAATTAATAACCAAGACAGTCCTTCACTGATACACCTATAGACCAACTGGATCTAGGAAATTCCTCATTTGAGGCTCCTCTCAGACAACTCTAGGCTGTGCCAAGTCGACAACTAAAGCTAGCTGGGACACCAAGTCTTATGAAATTGTAAACTGCTAGATACAAAGAGAAGATGCCCCCGACTTCTAGGGGAAAGTGATAGATCACATACATGGACTGGGAATCTGAGTGACTCTAGTCTTCCCAGCAATAATACAAAGGATGCAAAAAATTGGAAGGAAAAAGAAATTTCACATTAGGGTTCTACACATTACTAAGTTATAAGCAAAGTCTGAAGATTTTTAAAAATGACATTTTAAATCATGCAAAGTGTAAAAAGATTTACCAAGGGGCTCTTTTGAGGCTGTTCCTGGAGAACATTCTAAAAATGTATGATATAAGAAACAAGAGATTCAGCATAGATTTTCAGATTCCGAATGATCCTGAAGGGAGCTCCCAATATGTCACCTGGGAATGGGCACAAAGGGCCACTGTTCTGGGGGATAGCAGACTAGAAGGCTTTGAGAGAAATTTCTTTAGTACATTAAAGCTGATAGAACACTTGACATATCTAGAAGTCCTAGGCTATTTTAAATATATTTTTTAATTAAATTTTTTTATGTGTATGAGTGTACTGTCTGCATATAGGTTTGTGTACCTGTGTCATGCAATGCCTCAGAGGTCAGAAGAGGGTGTTGGATTCCCCTAGAACCAGAGTTAAAGATGGTTCTTAGCCGCCATGTGGGTGCTGGGAATTGAATCCAGGTCCTCTGCAAGAGCAGTCAGCACTCTTAATTGCTGAGCCATCTCTCCAGCCTCAAATATATTTTAATTTGTAATATATTTTCATGTTTTAATTTTTTTGTTTTATTAATAAATTTTGTTCTTTGACAATTTCATACATGTGTAGAATGCCTCTGGCTACTCTTCCTTCTACCTTCTCTTATTTCTCTCCCATCCCTACCAGTCCGCCTCCTCCTTACAGATCTATTTTCTATATTCATGACTTTTTGTTTGGTTTTAGGTCCCACAAAGGTTAATTAGGGCCATCTGTGTGACCATGGCTTTGGAACTACCCATTAAAACCTGGTGGGCTCACCTGTGGGCACCCAGCTGGACATAATGGCTTCCCCTCTCCCAGACTCTGATAGTTGCCAATAGCTTGGCAGTAAGTGGCAGGACACTGGGGACTCCTCCTCATAACTTGCTGACTGTTGGGTGAGTCCAACGGTGGGGACAGCTGCTATGAGATTATGAACACTATGGCCATGTCATGCTTACAAGATAGCATTTTGCACCCCTTCTACCTATCTTCCAGCTTTTATATTCTTTCTACCCCCTCTTCTGCATTGTCCCCTGAGACTTAAGAGACTGGTATAAATGCTTTGCTTAGAATGGAGCTCTCAACTGTCTTTTACTCTCAGTGTCTTGTGCAGCCACGGGTGTCTGCAAGGGGAGACCTCTCTGGTTAAGGTTGAGAGTAGACTTTATCTGTGGGTATATGTGTAGATATTTAATGCATGGTTAAATGGAATGTTAATTCAGCTAAGCAGTAGTAGATCCCCTGCTAGGTCCTAAAACCTCCTCAGTCATAGGCTTTCGACTGGATTTACAGTGTGGATTTCTTTTTTTTTAATTTTTCTTTTTTTAAATTTTTTGTTATTAAACTTTTTCCATAAATCATACATCATTTTTCAATTGAATTTAGAGTCATTTCTCTTTCCATGCCCCCCACCCCACCTGAGTCCCTGCATTCTACCATACATGTCTTGCATCTTTTTCTGAGTCTTTCCAGAGTTTTTTTCCCAGTTCTTTTGTTGTTGTTGTTCTCTCTAGCTTCAATATATATACATATATATACATATATATACATAGTTATATATACATAAATATATACATACATATATACCCCTATCACCTGAATTAGCGGATTTTTATTTATTTATTTTTGCTAAAAGATGTCATGTTTTCCTTAAGGAAGTGCTCAGAGGTTCCTCCTTGGCAAGCCATCAATCCTGCTGTTGTGCTCCACATTGGGGTCTTTCCCTCCCATGGTCCCCAAATAAAGTCCACATTGTGGATTTCTATGGTTATCCATTTATATTCAATAGTGTGCTGGTTAGTTTCCACGTGTTTGTATACCTTGTGCGGTTTGTCTTGCTGCTGCTATCTGACATTGTGGTCAATATGGGATGTTATTTCAATTTTTATGTATTTGTTAAGGCTTCTTTGGGTCTTAATATGTGATCAGTTTTGGAGAGAGTTTCATGTGCTGTGGAGAAGAATGTGTATTTTTTAGCTTTTGGGTGGAATGTTCTGTAGATGTCTATTAGGGCCATTTGACTTATGATGTCATTTAACTCCAGCATTTCTCTGTTTTTTTTTTTTTTTTTTTTTTTTTTTTTTGTCCAGACAACCTGTCTGTTGGTGTGATAGGGTACTGGAGTCCTCTACTATCACTGTGTTGGAATTAATCTGTGGCCTTGTATCTAGTATTTATTCTATGAAATTGGGCATATATGTTTAGAATTGTGATATTCTCTTGATGGATTGTTCCATTGATGAGTATGAAGTGACCCCTTTAAAATATTTTCTGAATAGTTTTGGTTCGAAGTCTATTTTATCAGATATTAGAATAGCCACAACTGTTTGTTACTTTGTTCCGTTGGCTTGGATACACTTTTCCACCCCTTTCTTGAAGGTGATGGCTATCCTTGATGGTGAAATGTGTTTCTTGGAGGCAGCAGAAAATGGATCCTGTTCTCTAATACAATCTAGTAATCTGTGTCTATTTTAGGGACTCCAGATCATTAATATTCAGAACTGTTATTAAAAGGTGTGTACTGATTCCTGTCACTTTATTGATTTTGTGGTGTTTTTCCTAGGCCTCTGTGATTAACTATCTTGGTATTGTTTATTCCTGTGGCATCTTTAGCCTGTTTATCCTTCTCTTCAGACTGATGTATTCCTTCCAGTAGTCTATGTAGAGTTACATTAAAGGTAATAAATTACTTTAGTCTATTTTTATCATGAGTTTTTATTTCTTATTTATTTTTTAGGTTTTTGAGCCTATATCTCCAGCTGCCCTAGAACTCACTATGTAGACCAGGTTGGCCTTGATCTCACAGAGATGTCTCTGGCTCCTGAGTGCTGTGATTAAAGGCATGCACAAAGCCTGGTCTTCTTTAATTTTAATAGATCATTTGTTGGCAATAATACTCTGGGTTGACAGTTTAAATCTGTCAGAAACTGGAATACATATTTCTAGGCTCTTCTGGTTTTAAATGTTTCTATTAAGTAATCAAATGTTATTCTGCCTGGCCTGCCTTTATAACTCATGTCATCCTTCTCTTGCAGTTTTTAATAACCTTTCTTTTGTTTTTTGTCTGTGTTTTAAACAGTTTTTTTATTTATTATTTTATGTGTACGCGTGTACTTTCTGCATGTAAATAGGTGCACTCATGTCGTGCAATGCTGAGGAGGTCAGAAGAGGGTGTCAGATTCCCCTGGAACTGGAGTTAAAGATGGTTCTTAGCTGCCATGTGGGTTCTGGGAATCAAACCTGGGTCCTCTGCAAGAGCTGTCAGTGCTCTTAACCGCTGAGCCATCTCTCCAACCCCTAAACAATGTTTTATAGGAAGTTTCTTTTCTGGTCCTATTATTTGATGTTCTATAGGTTAAAAAACATTTTTTTTTATTGAGACAGGGTCTCCCTGTAGCCACAGCTGGCCTGGAACTCATTATGTCGACCAGGCTGGCCCTGAACGCATAGAGATCCGCCTGCCTCTGCCTCCTGAGTGCTGGGATTAAATGCGTTCATCACCATGCCCAGCTAGTTTTTGTACCTGATTGGATATCTCTCTAGATTTAAGAAATTTTCTTCTATGATTTTATTCACTATATTTTCCGTGCATTTGGTAGAGTATTCTCCCTCTTCTCTTCCCACAATTCAGAGACTTGGTCTGTTCATGGTGTCTCAGAGCTCTCCTATGTTCTGTTTGTATTTGAAAAAATGTACCATTGATTTTTTTTGGTACCATTGACTTTTACTATATGATCTAATTACCTGCCTTGTCTTCCAGCCCTGATACTCTATTTTCTACACAATCTATTCTGTTATTGAGGCTTTCCACTCAGCTTTTTTTTTTTTTTTTTGGTCTTTTTGAGACAGGGTCTCGCTGGCCTTGAACTCACAAAGATCCGCCTGCCTCTGCCTCTGCCTCCCGAGTGCTAGGATTAAGGGCGCGTACCACCATGACTGGCTCCACTCAGCTTTTAATTTGGTTTATTGAGTACTCAGTATGGCATTTCTTCAGCAATCTCTTAATTGAATTTAATTTTCATTTCTTGGATTGACTTCCTTATTTCATTCAGCTCTTTGTTTTTGTTTTCTTGGATTGCATTCATGTCTTCATTAGTTTGTTTGAACATAGTTATGCTTTTAAGTACTTTGTCTGGAAATTCTCCCAAAATTGTTCTTATTAGGAACCATTATTACAGGATTGGTACTCTTTGAGGAAGACACATTATCTTGGTTTCCATGCTCTTTGTTTCTGCACTTTGACTTGCACATTTGGAGTTTGCTGGTTAAATTTTTATTTTTTTGTAATTTTTATATTTTAAATTCAAGTCTTATTTTTTCTTTCAGTTGTGGCATTCATCAGTTGTGGCATTCACAATATTCACAAGAGGACTAAGTAGGTAGAGGTGCTATTTCCCTCTGCAGGAGGGACTGGTGCTTAAGGCCAGAGGCTCAGTTTCAAGTTTCCCTCTGAGAGTTGTAGGACACCATGTCAACTTGGGCCTCCTGAGTCTGTAGCTTTTCTTAATTTTTTTAATTAATTTTATTTATTTACGTATGTGTATGAATGTACTGTCTGCATGCAAGTTTGTGCACCCGTGTCATGCAATGCCGCAGAGGTCAGAAGAGGGTGTCGGATTCCCCTGGAACTGGAGTTCTCCTGGAATTGGAGTTTCAGACAGTTCTCGGCTGAGTCTGTAGCTTTTGAAGTGAGTTGTGGAACTCCCCGTGAGGCTTCGGGCCTTATCCAAAGTCAGATTCAGTTCTTACCCTGGGTTTGTAGCTTCTTCTGAAGCTGATGTAAGATTTGGAACCCACATGCCTATGTGTTATTTTAAGTTCCTTCAGTACAGCTTTTTGTCTAGTTTTGTGGTAGGGTCTTGTTGCAGCTTTGTCTGACCTCGGATTTGCTACATACCTGAAGATGATCTTGAACTCACGATGCTCCTGTGCCTCCCCCCAAGTGCTGGAATTTCAGATGTGCACCATTACGCCTAGCCTAAAAACGACTGCTTTAAAGTCTAAGCATGATGACTTCTGAAGGATGGGGTTTTAGTGGTAGTAGAATGAAGGGACTTTAAAAATTTTAGATACTTTTGATTCATTGTTATATATATATAATTGTCTACTGTGGTTGAGAGAAGGAGAAGAGGATGAAGGATAGGGTCATGAAAACCCCAAACTGAAATGATGCGTTGAAGAGAAATCTCAAAAAGCAAAATTAAAAGCTCAGTGAAAAGCCTCACCAGCAGGATGGATTAAATGGAAATGAGAGTATCAGGGCTAGAAGACAAAGTTGAGGAACTGAACAAAATAGTAAAGGTCCATTCTGCTGCGTTGGTCTTTATGTCTAGTCTGGGGCCAGTACCATGTTGTCCTCATCACTATGGCTCTGTAATATAATTCAAGGCCAGGTATTGTTGTACTTCCAACATTGTTCTCTCTGCTTGGTATTACTTTGGCCATTTGGGTTTTGGGTGTTTCTATATAAATTTTAGTATTTTTTCTAGTTCTGAAAAAAAAAATCACTGGAAGTTTGATGGTTAACAGATTCATGAAAACTCCATGTGTTCCTGAGTGGTACCTACAAGATGCTTCTCCTGATATCCCCTGAATACATATAAGAGGGAAGGCAGTTCCCCAACACAGATCCCAGATCAGTGGGCAGATTTGTTCCACCCTTTGGCATTAATTGTGCCAGGCCTGGCCAGCACCCAGACATTACACCTCTGGGTTTTATTAAGAAAGGTAGGGAAATATTTGTTTTATATAGTCACCACCTACTGTTGTCAAGACTCTGTGGGACATTTTGTAGGATAGTTTCCCAAGATAAGCATTAACTTGCTTTACTGCTGAAGATTTCCATCTATAAAGCCCAGGATGATGCTTCATATGTGCCATCTCAGCAGCCAGGAGATGGGGGCAGGAAGACTGTGAGTTTGAGGTTATCCTGTGCTACCTATGAAGATCCTGTCTTGAAAAGTAATCCTCAGGATGAGATGCCTGGAACTCCAAAGTCTGGAGAAGAAGCCTCATGTGCAGTTTTAGTGGCAACCTGGGGCCAGAATACAAAACGAGAGGTTAAGATCAGAGTTCTAACGAAGCAGAGGCAACTTTTGTTCCTTGGTCAAAATATTCCCTTGTGAGCCTCAGCAACCTCAAAATGAAAATATTTAAACATTCTTGAGCAAAATCATATGGGATGCTATATTTAAGATTTTTGTGTAAATTATAATATGTTGAACACCCTGAACAGGGATTGGAGCCATTATCCTGATTTTTGTCACCAGCAGTGGCTTATCAAGCACAAAGATATACAATGTCTCAGAAAATGGCCGGATGTTATCCACTCATGATCCCAGATTTGTCAACTGTAAACCACTGTCATGACTTTTCCTCTTTTTATGAAAACCACTGATTCTGTTTTGACTTTATATTTTAAAAGATTGTTGGCATTTAATTAACAGACAATAGAGTATTTTTATTTTGAGGCAAATTCTTATTATATATCTCATGCTGGTCTTGAATTTATTGTCTTTCTGCTTTTACCTTCCAAGTGCTAGTATTACACATGTGCACCATGCCTAGCTAGATGCAGATCTTTTGTGTGTGTCTATGTGTGGTGCATGTGTGCATACTAGTGAGTTCTGTCACATATGGTGGACAGAACAGTATTTCAAGTGACTTCCTCTGTCACTCTCTGTCTTATTACAGAATGCCTCACTGACTGTAGGGCTAGGTGGACTGGTCCACAGGTTCTCAGGATCTGGCTATCTCTGCTCCCCAGTGCTGGGGCTTCAGGCTCACACAGCCATGCCCCAATGTTTACCTGGATGCTGGGGATGTAGACGTGGGTCCCCACACTTGCAGATCTACTGAGCCATCTCTGTAGCCCCTAGAATTTAGATATTAAGTGTGATTTGATAATGTAGCTACCAACCAAATCAAAAGGCAGAATATTTCTATGTTCCCTAATGTTTTCCATCATTTTCATTGTGATAAAGCATAAAAATTCCCATTTAACCATTTTCATTTTATTTGCGATATGTTCGTGTGTATGTGGGCACATGTATGCGAGGATGCACAAGCATGTATGTGTACATGGGTGTAGAGGCCAGAGTTTGATGTCAGATGTCTTCCCCACTTTATTCACTGAGACTGTATTTCTTTCTGTACCTAGAGCTAGCTGGCCCAGCAGGTCAGCCTGCCCCAGGGATCCCTGCTCCACTTCCCACGCTCTAGGATTACCAGCATTTTGCCACACCCAGCTGTCTTTTTATTTGGGTACCGGGACTCCACACTCTGGACATTACACTTGTAGGCAAGTTTTATTTATATATTAAGTCATCTCTCCATTAGTAAGTAGTTCAGTGGTATTAAACAGATTCATATTGTTGTGTGACCATCAGCAGCATCTGCTTCCAGAACTCTTTATCTTGTAAAACTGAAACTCTAGGCTCACTCAACAATAACTCCTTTTTACCTCCTCCTCAGCCCACTTGGCTTTTGGATCAATACTTGTTCTTTGAATTTATTTCTCACATACATTGTATAGAAAACAAGAAATAGAGTTATTTTCAGGTGTGATGGCACAGGCCTTTAAGCCAGCACTTGGGAGGCAGAGGCAGGAAGATCTCTGTGAGATCAAGGTCAGCCTGGTCTATATGGTGAGTTCCAGGCCTGCTGGAGCTACAGGGACCCTGTCTCTGGAATAATGGCTTATAATCGCTCACGTGTATTTACCTTTGCTACCTTTATTTTGTTGTTCTTTTGGGGAGGGTGTTTTGTGGTTTGAGACAGAGTCTCATTATGTCCCCTCGCTGCTAGCTGACCTTGAATGTGCCGTGATCCTCCCGCCTCTGCCTCTGCCTCGAAGGAGGGATTACAGATGAGCACAACCACACTTAGCTCTTTTTTAAAAATTTTATTTATTATTTTATGTTTATGAGTGTACTGTCTGTATGTAAGTAGGTGCACCCATGTCATGCACTGCCTCGGAGTTCAGAAGAGGGTGTCGGATTCCCCTGGAACTGGAGTTAAACACGGTTCTCAGTCGCCATGTGGGTGCTGGAAATCAAACCTGGGTCCTCTGCAAGAGCAATTGGTGCTCTTAACCACTCAGCTATCTCTCCAGCCCACACTTAGCTCTTTTGCTGAGATCTTTACTCATATAACTTTGCGATAATATTAGTGACATTTCATTTTGCTGCGCCCGAGCCTGACAATGAACTCTCTTAGCTTGTGCTTATCTGGGGATGTGCTGATTTCTCCCTCACTTCTGAAGGACAGTTTTGATGGTACACAATTTTATTTCATTTGGAATATATCAGTTTACTATGTTCTGCCTCAAAAGTTTTTGGTAAGAAATCTCCTTCGGTGCTGGAGAGATGGCCTAGCGGTTAGGAGCACCGACTGCGCTTGCAGAGGACCCGGGTTCGATCACATGGCAGCTGAGAACCGCCTTTAACTCCAGTTCCAAGGGAATCCGACACCCTTTTCTGACCTCCGCAGCACTGCATGACACCGGTGCACAAACCTAAAAAAAATAATAAAATAAAAATAAAAATAAAAAAAAGAAATCTCCTGCAAGTCTTGTCCAAACTATTTTTATTTTATTTTATTATTTTGTATGTGTATGAATGTACTGTCTGCATGTAGGTTTGTGCACCTGTGTCATGCAATGCCGTGGAGGTCAGAAGAGGGTGTTGGATTCCCCTGGAACTGGAGTTAAAGATGGTTCTCAGCTGCCATGTGGGTGCTGGGGATCAAACCCAGGTCCTCTGCAAGAGCAGTCGGTGCTCCCAACCGCTAGGCCATCTCTCCAGCCCCCAAACTATTTTTAATATGATAAAGAAGTACTTATCTCTTGATGGTTTCAAGATTCTTTGTCTTTGAATTTTGGGAGTTTGATTATAATGCATCCTGGTGTAGATCTCTCTTAACTATCTTAGTATAGTTTGCTTGAACTCCTGCCTTGAGTTCATTAAGTTTCTTGAAAATTTATATTCACATTTTTCATTAAATTTGAGTTGTTTTCAGGTATTCATCTTTCTTTCTTTTTTTTTTTTTTTTTTATGTGTATGAGTGTACTGTCTGCATGTAGGTTGGTGCACCCGTATCGTGTAATGCTGAGGTCAGAAGAGGGCGTTGGATTTCCCTGGGAACTGGAGTTAAAGATGGTTCTTTCAAATAGTATTAATGAGATCACAAAATAGTGAATTTCCACAGGATTTTTCATACAACTTTTTTTTTTTTTGGTATTTTTTTGAGACAGGGTCTCCCTTTAGTCCCAGCTGTCCTGGAGCTCGCTCTGTAGGCCAGAGATCTGCCTACCTCTGCCTCCCAAGTGTTGGGATTAAAGGTGTGCACCACCATGCCTGGCTAATCATGCATCTTTTTCTTTTTTTATTATTAATTAATTTTTTAATTTTGTGTGTATGAGTGTATTATTTGCTTGTGTATAAGTGCACTCGTGTCATGCAGTGCTTATGGAGGACAGAGGAGGGTGTGGGGTCCCCTAGAACTGGAGTTATGAACAGTTGTTAGCTGTTCCAGCCCCAGGTTTATATATATATTACAAGATTATCAAATCTAGACCCGTGTCCCCCACCCTATCCCCCCACCCTGCCAGAGCCCATGCATTCTGCCAAATATGCTTTTCATCTCTTTCTCAGTCTTTCTCAAAATTCTCCATGTGGAAGTTGACTGTTTTGAGCAGAATTTCACTGTTTCAGTCAGTTCTTTGATGCGGTCCTTTCTGTTGCTGTTGTTTCCAATATGATCATGCACCTCTTTCACACTGCCCACCCCTGTCTCTATTACCATGTCCCTGTTCCTGATTACACTTTTTTGGTCTTTTTTTTTTTTTACCCCTGTTTTTACCTCCCCATCTTCATCGCACTCGTGCTCTGCCCTCCCTTCACCCTTCAGGCCTTTTCCTCTTTGCCTCCCAACAGATCCTCATTAGCTTCTTTTTTTTCAGGTACTTAAAATTTTTTATTTTATGTGTATGAGTATCTTGTCTGCATGTATGTAAGTGCATCCATGTTGTGCAATCCCCACAGAGGTCAGGAGAGGATGTTGGCTCCCCTGGAACTAGAGTAGTCACCATGTGGCTACTGAGAATTGAACTTGGGTCCTCTGCAAGAGCAGCCAGTGCTCTTAACCACTAAGCAATCTCTCTAGCCCCCCTTACTAGCTTTTTGACCTCTCTAGACACTCAAAATCAAACACATGAATCTAAAAATTCAAAGATAGGATCCATGTGAGAGAAAATGTGTGGTTTTGTCTCACTGGGCCCAAGATACCCCCAAGTAATATTGTCCAGCTCTACCCATTTTTCTGCAAATTCCTAATTTCTTTTTTTATGGCTGAATAAAATTCTATTGTGCATATATGCTGCATTTTTGATATTTAGTTCATCTGTTGATGAACATTTAGGTCAGGGTCCATTTCCTTGCTATTGTGAATAATGCAGCAACAAACAAGGATAGTAAGTAGCTCTGTAGTGGTCTGTATTAGCCAGGAACAGAACTGATAGGATATGGTTATATATATATATATATATATATATATATATATATATATATATATNTATATATATCTCCTATTAGTTCTGGATAGTTCAGTAATACCTGTCTCATACTGGATAGACTAAGAAACCCTTAGGTGCTCAGTTTATGAAACTGGTTATCTTAGCAGTCCCAGTCTTCAGTCTATGCTGGAGCCAAAAGATGCTGGTTCTAATGTCAGTGAAGGACTGGTGCCACAAAAGGACAGATGAACTTGCTGGCAAAGTTCATCAAGAGCATGGGCTGGAGAGATGGCTCAGTGGTTAACAGCACTGACTGCTCTTGCAGAGGACCTGGGTTTGATTCCCATATGGCAGCAACCACCATCTGTAACTCCAGTTCCAGGGGGTGCAATACCCTCTTCTTTATGGGCCTTGCACAATACAGATACACTTATACACATGTATGCAATACACTGATACACATAAAAAATAAAAATAAAAGAAAATAAATTTTAAAGATTCATCAAGAGTAAAGGGGACCAGGCAAAAACAAAAAGCTTCCTTCTTCCCTCCCTTATTATCTGGTCTGCCACCAGAAGGGGCCACCCACGTTTAGGATGGGTCTTTCTGCTTCAAATAATCTGGTCGAGAAGGTCCCTCATAGAAATGCCCAGTGGCTTGTGTTTTCATTAGTCCAGACTCAGTCAAGTTGACAACCACGTTAGCCATCACAAGTCTAGCCCTTGTCAACCCGACACTCAATCGCATCCCCTTCCATGTTTAATTTGCAAAGGAAAACAATTCCAAAATCATAATTGTACCCAACAGATATAACTATCCCATGTACAACTACAAACACGATATATTTTTAGAGATGTTTCTCAAAGGTATAATAGTTGTCTGCAGAAAATGGTAGAGCCTTACATCAAAATCCCAAGGATCTTCCCTATGACTCACCTATAGGGAACCTGCCAGTGACTCCAAAGAGCATCCCTATCAGCCACTGAAACCTGAAGTATCATTGGTTTTCTTAGATCATATGGCCCAAGTGGTATAGCAGTCTGCAGAGCAGCCTTGACTTGTTGAAGAGCCTTCTCTTTTTCCAGGCTCAAAGCTAGAACTTTTCTAGTCACTTGTATGGGTCAGAGTAACACAGCCAAGTGAGGAATATGCTGCCTCCAGAATCCACTAAGAACCCAGCATTGTGCTTCTTTCTTGGTGGTGGGAGGGGCCATATGCCACAACTTATCCTTCACCTTAGAAGTAATTTCTCTATATGCCCCACGACATTGGACTCCTAGAAATTTCACTAACAGCAGGTCCATAGTGGTTGCTACTTCCTGCTCTCTTGATCCAATCAGCATAATGTCATCCATATAGCAGAGCTAATGCCTTGTGGCAGAGACAAGCAATCAATATTTCTTTGAACTAAGTTATGACGCAGGGCTGGAGATTAATGTACTTCAGTTAAAACTGTAAAGCTGTACTGCTTGCCTTGCCATCTGAAAGCACATTCTTTCTCATGAGTTTTATGGACCAGGGATTGAGGGAAAAAAAAACATTTGATCAATAGCTCCATACCAATGCCTGGAGGTGTTAATCTGTTCAAGTAAAGAAACCATATCTGGTACAACTGCTATAACTGGAGTGACAACTTGATTAAGTTTGAGATAATCAGCTGTTATTCTCCATGATTCATCTATCTTCTGCACAGTCCAAATAGAGTTAAAATGGAGATGTGTGGGAACCACCCCCTCTGCAGCTTTCAAATCCTTGAGGGAGGTACTAATTTCTGTAGTCTCTCCACCAATGTGATATTGGTTTGGGTCCACTATTTTCCTTGATAGAGGCAACTCCACTGATTTCCATTTGGTATTTCCAACCATAATAATTCTCATTCCACTACTCAGGAAACCAGTCTGAGGATTCTGCCAACTTCTGCATGTATCTATCCTAATTATACCTTCCGGGGTTAGGAAAATAACCACAGGATGAATTGGGGGACTGACTAAATGAACTGTGAGTCAGACTTTAGCCAAAACGCATTCAATCTCCTAACCTCCATAAGCCTCTCCTTTAACTAGAGGGCCACAAGGCTTTTGGGGATCAGTGTCAATTCAGAACCAGTATTCAATGGGCCCTGAGAAGTCTGATTATTTCCTTTCCCCAATGTACAGTTACCGTGGTAAAAGGTTCTTCTAGTCAGGATGAGAGACTGGCAGAGTAAAAGTAGCTGCTATTGTAATAAGGTCCTTCCCTAAGGCTGACCTGAGCTTCCCTTCTTTCAAGGGGTTTATGAATCTGTAAACAGGCTCAGGTCTGGAAATTGGTTGATGGTCCACTATTCCATCTTTCTATTAACCAATTTAGTTGTTCTTTCATTGGGTCTAGCATTTTTCTGCTTACACAGATGGGACAAAAACTTAGTAGTCGTCTTACGCAGCTTATTCTTGGAAACACCGAAGGTCAGCAGCAGCCAGGCCCCCACAGGCTTCACGTCTCCTGTTGAGCCATTACTGTAGCTGTCTTCACCTTGCGCTTGGGGATTCAGTGCTTCCATCTGACCCCTGCTACGCTGAAGATCCAATAAACACATTACATTTAATTCACTCGACTGAGCAACAGTGTCACCAACCCAAAGTCTTGCACAGAAGAATGAGGAAGCTTTTCACATGTGCTGGGAACCCTCTCATCATTTAGCATCATAGAGCACTTGTGAAGAGGATGTCTTCTGGGCCCTTCTACTGTGGAGGATTAGGTTTTAAGCAGCAAATCCACTTGAATATTCCACTTTCCCTGAGCTTTGAAATCCCTTCATCAGCACTAAGCCAACCAAGCATTTCTTTTTAAAAAAAATTTTTTTAATTAAATTAGTTTTTATTGATGCTTTGTGCATTTCATACATTTTTTTTAATTTTATTTATTTCCATATGTGTATGAATGTATTGTCTGCATGCAAGTCTGTGCACCCGTGACGTGCAACGCCGCGGAGGTCAGAAGAGGGCGTCGGACTCCCCTGGGACTGGAGTTCTCCTGGAATTGGAGTTTCAGACAGCTCTTGGCCACCATGTGGGTGCTGGGGATCGAACCCGGGTCCTCTGCAAGAGCGGTCGGCGTTCTTAACCGCTAGGCCATCTCTCCAGCCCCCAACCAAGCATTTCTACTTCCTTCTCAGAAGGCCATCTTTTGACATATACTTCAGTTAACCAACCAAATAAACTCTTGGGAAATTTTTGAACTGTAATCTCTGCTCAAAAGGCCCATATTGAGAAACTCAGCTTTATCAAGTTTTATGTTGTATCCCACACCATTAAAATCTATTTCCATACATTCTTCCCAGATGTCTGAATGAATTGGCAAAGTCCTTAAGTTCTTCAGCAGTGTTGTACTGGGAGTCAAAGCCAGGTCCTCTGCAAGAGCCATTGGCACTCTTAAACACTAGGCTATCTCTCCAGCCCCTTATTTTGTTTTTTAATCCATTTCACTAATCTATGTCTTTTGAATGGGAAGTTCAGGCCATTGATACTTATAGCTTTTATTGAAAGATGTGTATTGGTTACTGTCATTTTAATTCATTTGTGTTCTTGGTCCTATTTCGTGTTTCTGTAAATATAACTTCCTTTATTTTTCTTTCTATAACCTCTTGGGTATAGTCATTCTATCTTCAGTGCTTCGTATTGTTTTGAGTATTCTCTGTAGGCCTGGTTTGAAGGACATGAATTCTTTCAGCCCATTTTTATCATGCAAAAATTTTCTTTCCTTTTGATTATAATAGTTAGTTTTCTGGGGAAAGTATGCTGTGTTGGATCCACAGTCATTTAGTATCAAATATTTTAGTACAGGGTCTTCCAGCTTTCCTACCTTGCAATGAAAAGTCAGTTATAATTCCAGATGGGTTTTCCATTATTTGTAACTTGTTTTTATCTAGGAGCTGTCAGTACCCTCTCTTTGTTCTGTACATTAGTATTTTTACTACGATATGTTGTGTGGGGAGTTTCTGTTCTGTTCCTGTCTAATTTGTGTTCTGTCTGTTTCTTGTATCTGTGTAAGTAAGTCTTTCCTTAGGTTGGAGAAGTTTTCTTCTATAATCCTGTTGAAGATCTGGTCAATGCCATTGACCTAAGATTCTTCTTCCTCTCTGCCTATGATGCATAGATTTGGTCTTTTCACGGTGTCCTACATTTCCTGCACACTGCAGTCCTATGTTTTAAAATTTTTCCATGTTCTTTGATTGAGTGGTCCAGTTCTTTAACGTTGTCATGCAGTCTTGATATTCTGTTTTCCATTTCATTCATTCTGCTTTTGAGGGTTTCTCCTATAATTTCAAATTGACTTATTGAATTTTTCAATTCCATATCCATCTCAGCTTGAGTTTTCTTCAGTATTTCTATTTTGTGAATTTACTTTTTAAGTCCTGAATGGTTTTTGTCATTCCATTCAGCTGTACATATGTATTTTTCTTGAGCTTCAGTCAGGAGTTTATTTCTATCCTCTTAGTTCTTTGTGTGTTCTTTAAGTTCCTTGTTCATGTTTATTATTGTTCTTTTAAATTCTGTCTTCTGGGGCTCCTCTTGGTGGTTCTTATTGTACCACACTTCTGTAGGGCTGATGGGTTTTGTTGGAGACATATTCTCTTGGTTTTTCATATATTTTGTGTTTTGAGGTTGTTGTTTGGGCATATGGATTTATTTTATTGGTTATGTGTCTGATAGGAAATTCTAGTCTGCCTTTGTTTAGATGAAGTTTGGTTCTGTTTATACTGTTGATTTATCTTGGTTTCTTTTTGCTCAGGTAAGAATAGTTGATGTGTGCCTCACATTCCTGCTTTTGAATTTCTATTGGTGGGACAAGATGGGTCCAAGCTTATTAGTGAAGTGCTCTCTGGCCGGTAGAAGGAAGTCATGGCTATGGGTTTTCAGTGGCTGGGTTCTGGCAGGCTAGTGAGGAAGCCTCAGGCAGGAAGATCAGGCAGGGGTTGCAGAGCTAAGGTTAGTGTGGGATCAGAGGGGGCAGGGAGGAGGAATAAATTGGGGCCCAAAGTTGGAGAATGCAGCTATTCTGGGTACAGGGATCAGGACATAGTGGGCAGGGTCTTGGTTAGGAGGTTAGTCCAGAGATCTGAGGCAGGAAGAGCAGGAGAAGGCCTGGACCAATGGCTGGAAGGGGGGCAGCATTTGAAGAGGGAAATGGCACTCTTTAGCATGCAGGGTATCAAGCTGCAGTGGGAGGGGTTGACTTCACAGGGTGGTATGCAGGTCTCTGGCCAGGTAGAGTAGGAGGAACTAGAGATGGTTCCAAAGCAGGGGGATTGGTAGGTGAGATTTGAGGTACTCACCCCTTGGTAGCCCAAGGCTGAGTCAGGTCCTCCCTGGCCCTTCTAGAGGGATCCTCCAAAGCCCAAGGAGAAGGGATTAGAAAACAATGTGGCACAGGCTGCAGTGTGAATCTGCCAATGTTGTGACAGTTCAGATGTAATAGGGAGACCAATAAAAACCTAGGGGAAGCTGTAATGGGCCCCGGAGCTTTAAAGCATCAGCCCCTCTGGGACCACTGGCATCAAATGAAGGACTGGATTCTCCATCTCTCTGAGTGAATGCTTGGTTTCTTGATTACCTGATTTCCATAATGTTCTAATCAGTTGGTCAGCCTTGCAGAAGCTTAGTTTAAAGATATATGGTTTGGGGGGAAACTTTTGTTCACGATATTAATTTTCCTTTTCATAGTGGGAAACACACGAGTTTCAATCCCTGAAAACAACATTCAGAATCTAAGTGAGTTTACCCTGTAATAGAAAAAAAAAAAGACTCAGAAAAACAAATGACATATGTTGTCCCTCATTTGTGGATCCTAGCACTAAATCCCTATATGTAAGTATATACAATGATGCAACCGCAGGAACCAGGTAAATGAAAAGGAACCAGGAAGCTAAAGGGAAAGAGGGAACCTGAGAGAGAAGGCTAGTAGGAGACAGGCGTTACTAAGGGAGGAATGGATAGAATCAGGGTATGTAAGTGGGAAGGGGGTGGAAGGATTAAAGAAGGAAAGATGGGGGATAAATCGGGAAAACAAAAAGGAGCCCAAGAGAAGTGGGCCATAGGAGACTGGCAGTATCAGGGGAGAAGTGGGGATACTTTAAATGGAGACGACATGGAGGGAGGGCTAGATAAGTAAAGGGAGAGAGGAGAGATAAAGAATGCCTTGCTAGGGTAAAAAATAAACAGAGAGAAGAATCATATTAGTCTAACAATCTATTGACAAAATACACACATAATGCCTCTACATGAATCCATACAGAAAGATGAAGGCTCCATGTCCAGAAACAGCATCAGACAGGAGAAATCTTCCATTGAGCTGTTGGCCAGGGAAGACCAAGAGACTCTGAAAACTACAAAGGCTATTGTCACAGCCCTTGATTGCCTCCCAGAACTTGAAGGTTAAGACCCTATTGCTGGGGCTGGAGAGATTGCCTAGCGATAGGAACGCCGACTGCTCTTGCAGAGGACCTGGGTTCGATCTCCAGCACCCACATGGCAGCTGAGAACCGTCTTTAACTCCAGTTCCAGGGGAATCTGACACCCTCTTCTGACCTCTACGGCATTGCACGACATGGGTGCACCAACCTACATGCAGACAGTACATTCATACACATAAAATAAAAGAGCCTATTGCTGAAGACAGAACATATTTTTGAAGACTGGATCTTGAGCAATGGATCTGGACCTGACCTGGAAGCCACCACCCCTGAAAGCTAGGTCTCATAGCTGTGGAGAGCACTATGCAAGCCACTAAGGGAGATCATTAACAGATGGTCCAACACCAATCTCAAGACCACATATCCATGTCAGTGACCAGCACAACATATGACATCGGTGCAATAGAGACACTTCTATCTTGGGGGAAATCAATGGCTAACCAGTTGGGCCTAAAGCCCACTTGGTGGAAGGAAACTCATATGTGGTAATGTTAACATAGCCAGATGCACACATCTGGAGAGGTCATAGATCCTAGACAATTCCACAAGGTAGACACATCCCTAGGATAAGGTAACATTTTACTAACTCCAAAAGAAATATCCTTATATTTACAGATATCCCAGACACCACTCAGAAAAGAAGCTTCTTTTGCTCCAGATGAGAATAGTACAGAGTCCCACAACTGGACACACAGACATGGTCTGTGAATGGCTCATGCCTAGGCTTCACATCTACAATGCAGCCTCTACACACATGGCCCAAGCATCATAGAACAAGGACCAAAAAGGCATTAACTACCTCTTAACTCTCGCTAGGAAAGCTCTTCCATGCAACCGGAGACCAGGAACCCCAAAGGGCCTGAATGGCCAAACTGCAAAGATTAGCATTCTACAGAGTGTGGGTTCATGGAAAGGCTGCCTATGAAAGGTTCCATGGAAAATCTTCACCCACCCAGGGCTCAGGGAACATTGTGAAAGAGGGGGCAGAAAGAGTGTAAGAGTCAGGGAGGTGGTGCAAGACCAAACAGAAATGAATCCTACAAGCTCTTGGGACCTGGTTCATATGAACCTACAGCATTGGTATCAGCATGCACGAGACCTGTGTAAGCTCAGCTGGATGAAAACCCACCACAGAACTGCAGAAATGGGTAGCAGAGCCCAACCTTGGCTGAGAAAATACTGGCAGCAGATGGTGGTCATGTGAGGAAGACCTGGCATCTTTAGAAAATAGACTCCAGATGTAGGCTAACTAGAGCCCAGGGGAGGAGCTGGCACTGAGGAGTGAATGGGGAGAGTAATTTGACACAGTGGACTCCAGCAGGCATGGCAGAAGGTATGAATGGGGGGGTGAAAGAGGGTGCCAAGGGAGAAGGTGTGAACTGGGGGGAGTTGCCAGGGGAGAAGGGGGTATAATGGCGATTAAGACTGACTGAAAAATTATGTATGAAACACATAAAAAGTTCAATAACATTTTTTTAAAAGTCTGTTTTTATGTCTCACTAAAAAGCGAAATAACTAACATCTTCCACTTAAATGTATCTAAATTATTAAAATATGCTTTTATTAACTGCTAAAAAGATTTCTCAACCGATTTTTCCTAGGAACTCTTGGAATGTTTTTAAAATAGTAATTTTAGGACTGGTCTGTATGGAGAGGTACTTTTGTATGACTTATTCCATATGAAATGTACATTTATTTTTATAATGTTGAGATGGGCTAATTTTGCTGTTGAAATAATAAAATTGTCATTAGACATTAATTCATTGTTGATAGATAACACACTTTATGTAAAAATATTGATTATTTTTATTTCTAATGTAGTTTGTATATAAATAGTAAATTTATCAAGATTTTTAGGTTTTACTGAAATAAGTGCTTTGATTTTGTTGATTTTTGTCAGGTTTTTTACTTAGAAAACTGTGCTTTAAAAATGTCAAGTTTCATTTAAAAGTTGGGTTTTGTTGAAGGCTTTTTAAATTATCACCTTATAAACAGCTATTACTTTTATCATATTTATACATATTTATGCAACAAAAATCTTTTAAATAGTTTTAATAAATACAAAGTTTAGTGGATGTAAAGTGGCCAATAATTCTTTTGACATTTCTGCTATTGTTTACCAGAACCATTCAGATGAAATATGTTAATATGTAAAAGACTTTTACATAGTTCTACATAATGATGCTAATTGTTGCTGGCTCCTTTTTTTTTTTAAGAAAAAATGTATTGTTGGCAGGGTCTCCCTGTAGCCCCAGCTGTCCTGGAACTTACTCTGTACAGGCTGGCCTTGAACTCACAAAGATCTGCCTGCCTCTGCCTCCCAAGTGCTAGGATGCTATAAAGGCATGCACCACCACGCCCAGCATGATTGTCCTTTTTAAGCTGTGACAATTAGATATGCCCTAACTCTATGTATTCCAGGCAGTGCCTCCTTAGTAATACCTTATTAATGAAAGGTACATTGTACATTGGTCAGCTAAGGAGTATATTTATAAAAACTGTTTCATTTCAGACTAGTTTTCTTTAAATATTTGTTCTTATTTGTTGTGTTTTAATAAACTTTTATTGACTGTTAATATTCTCCAAAAGTACAACTTCTGACAGTATCTTTTTTTTAGATACTAGGATGTCACTAGCAGTACAGACAGAATTAATTACAAAAACGGATTCTAGGTAGGCCTGACCTAAGAGCTAGGCCTTATATACCTCTTAGGTGTTAAAATTGGCCTTATTGGCACAAAGCCCTTAATATCTGTCCCTTACCCACACAAGGGAACAGAAAGGTCCAGCCAGGGCAATTTTCATCCTAGTGATGAAGTATAGTAACTATCAATCTCACAGATGATAAACCAGTGATATCGTCAGAGAACATTGTTCAGAAACAACAGAAGTTGTCAGAATCAAAACAGAACCATGCTGAGCATGGTAGCTCTTGCTTGTAATTCAGGTACTTAGAAGGCTGAAACAATAGGGGATTGTGAGTTCATGGCTAGTCTAAACTTCATAGTGAGATTCTGTCTCAAAGCCAACCAAAATGGAGTCACTTGTGTCATCCTTTCCAAAGGTAATTAAAGCCAAAAGGTAATGAAGAAATATATGGTTACTTGGCACCAACTGAACATGTTCTAATCTTGGCTCCTATTTGGATTATATAAATATTTGTTTTATACACAGTGATATTTCATGAGTTTTTACACCAAAATCCCTCAAGACTGAGGTCTACAAGGAGTAAGGAATTGTGACTATCATAGCAGGAATGAGATAAGAAACTACTGCTGTCAGACTATTGAAACAACGATGCCAGAGGAATTGGAATTCCCCATGGATCTTACGCTACACGAAGGGAAAGGATGACGCCCTCATGCCAGCCAGAGGAAGAGTTTGTCTCCCAGTAAGAGATTTCACTTGGTTCTGACAGTTTGTCGGACCACCTTGCAGGAAACACTGGAGCTGAGATAATGATAGGCCAGCGATGGGAGGGACCACACCTTGACCAGGATTGTTTACTTAGGCAAAACTGTTGCTCTTGGTTTAAGTATAAACCACGTGTTAGGACCCCAGAGATGGGCTTGACAGTCAGCAGACCTTTTGTTCCTCTCCTCATTGTAGCCACATTGAATAAATCTGATTTCCAATATTCTCTCTTTAAACTGTACTCTATCAGATATGAGAATACTGATGTCAGCTGACTTATAGGTTCATTTGCTCGGAAGCCTGATTTTCATCTTTTGACTCTTTTGTGATATCTTTGACAGTGAGATGTATTTCTTGGAGACTACTGGTAGTTTGATCAAGGTTTTTTTTTTCTTTTTTCTTCTTTTTTGGTATTTTTGAGACAGGGTCTCCTTGTAGCCTCAGCTGTCTTGGAACCCACTAGGTAGAACAGGCTAGCCTTGAACTCACAGAGATCCACCTGGCTCTGCCTCCCGAGTGCTGGGATTAAAGGCATTTGCCAGTACTCCTGGCTGATCAAGATTTTCACATTTATTATTTCTATTTTATGTGTTTGAGTGTATTGTCTGCATGTATGTTAGTGTACCTGTGTCCTGCAATACTTACAGAGGTCAGAAGAGGTCATCTGGAAATGGAATTAGGGATGGTTTTTAGCCACTATGTGGGTGCTGGGAATCGAACCCAGGTCCTCTGCAAAAGAAGCTAGTGCCCTTAACAGCTGCTTGATCTAGCAGCTAGCTCCACTGATCAAGTTTTTAAATCTAGACAGTTTGTCTGCATCATTTAAGTGGTGATTTGAGGCCACCTTCACTTAAGACTGTTATTGAAAGGTTCGCTATTACCCATGGTTGGTCATTCTGGTTGGTTGGATAATTGATAGTTCTTCCCAGTTCATTATGTTGAGCATGATGGATTCCTTCCTGACTCTCCTGTGCTCATGTATTTCTCTTATGAAATGTATTCTTTCTTGTGCTCTCATGAATGGTACTGTCTTATTCCTTTGCTTGTATAGGATTCCTTTAAGCATTTTATGCAATGCTGGTTTGGTAATGGATTGTCTTAACATGTGCTTATCTTGAAATGTTTCTATTTTTCCATTAATTTTAAGAATTATTTATGGATAGAACAAAATTTCCTGACATTTATGTTCAGAGCTTGGATATATTATTCTATACTTTCCTAGTTTTTAAGGTTACTGATAATATATCTGATGTTGCTCTGATGTTTCTTCTCTAAGTGAGTTTGTGCCTTTCCCTTATAGCTTCTAATATTGTTTTTTCTTCATAGTTTAAATGTTTTATCAGTATATATTAATTACACATGACAATAGGTTCTGTTATGACATTTTCATACATGTATAAAATACATTTTGCTCATATTCACCTTCAGTAACCTCTTTTGTCTTCTCTACTCTGTTTGAACTTCTTCCCAAATGGCCCAACTTCTACTTTCTTTCTTTCTTTTTTTTTTGGTCTTTTTGAGACAGGGTCTCCCTGTAGCCCCAGCTGTCCTGGAACTCACTCTGTAGATCAGGCTGGCCTTGAACTCACAAAGATCCACCTGCCTCTGCCTCCCAAGTGCTAGGATTAAAGGCGTGCGCCACCACGCCCGGCAATTTCTTTTTTTTTTTTTGTAAGCCAGTGGCTTTCATTAGGGCTGAGTATGAGTGAAAGATTATTTACAGGAGCATGTGCACCTTACCTGAAGAAAATGTCTCTCCCTTCCCCAGAAGCTATTAGCTGTAAATAAATCTTCATGGGGGAGTGGAGCTCTGTGGCCACTTTCTCCCCTTCCATTACTGGATGTTGATGGCCCCAGTCTTGTGCAGGTAATCACAGCTATTGTGTGTTCAAGACTGCCACAGCTGTGTTATGCTAAAAGGATAGTGCTCATCAACAACTCATCCCATCCTCTGATTTACATTCTTTCCACCCTCTTTTATGATATTCCCCAAGTCTTGGATGATATAGATGTCTCTTTTATGGCTGAGCATTCAACATTCACCTTTTGGGGCACGTTGACTAGCTATTTGCCTCTGTAATTACTGCTCTTCACTGCAAAAAGAAACTACTCTCCAAAGCTGACAGAAGCACTAATCTACTAACATAAGTATTATTATTTAGAAGGCAATTTAGTGGGCACATCATATCCATTTAAGAACAACAACAGCAACAACAAAAACAGTTGTAGCTTCCCAACGAGGATCTATGACCTCTTCAGCCATAGGCTTTTGGCCAGGGTTACAATACTAGGTATAAATTCCTTGCCATGAAGCAGGCCTTAATTCTAGTTAGAAAGCAATTGGTTACTCCCATAAAAGATTTGCCACTATTGCATCAGTGGCCACATCTTGCCTGACCAGTATGTTTATAGTGTGGTAAGCTGAGTAAGATTGTTAGCAGTTGTTTCTCATCCTACTTAGTACCTTCAATCTAGCCATAAAGGAGAACTCTCCATCTCAGTTCCAGCTTGATCCTCTATATCCTCCAACCAGAGCATGTAATTTCATCAGCAATAGAGTCTTACCACCTAGTTTTGGTGGGCAATCAGGTATAATGGAAACTGCTCGCATTGTTTTGGAGATCCCAGGGGCCTCTCTAACCAACAACTTGTACGGGAATAGCCCATTCCAGGCACTGGGACCTTAATTTAATAACCTATGATTTCTGGGAGATTTTATACCTTATACAAGGTACCTTCATGTAAACACTTTAAAATTCATATTTAAATTATTTAAATTATTACCAAGTATCAGGGTTCTTCATGGTATTTTCACGTATGTTTATTTATTTATTTATTTATTTTTAATTTATTTTATTTTATTTATTTCCGTATGTGTATGAATGTACTGTCTGCATGCAGGTCTGTGCTCCCGTGTTGTGCAATGCCGCGGAGGTCAGAAGAGGGCGTCGGATTCCCCTGGAACTGGAGTTCTCCTGGAATTGAAGTTTCAAACGGTTCTCGGCCGCCATGTGGGTGCTGGGGATCGAACCCGGGTCCTCTGTAAGAGCGGTCGGCGCTCTTAACCGCTAGGCCATCTCTCCAGCCCCCCGTATGTTTATTTTGGTAGACTCTCCATTCCTTTTCTCCTCATGTCCCTGGGCTCCCTCCCTACTTAAACTGTTCCATCTGCATTAGTACCCCTTCCACATTGAAATCACATGGGTTCTACTCCCTTATTCCTCTTCCCCTGTTCCAGATCTTAGTGGAAATGCTTTGTATTTTCCTCCATCTAACATGATGCTGGCTACAGGTTTGTCATATGTAGCTTTTCTAGGCTGAATCGGTTCCTTCTATTGCTAGTCTCTTCAGTGCTTTATCAAGAAGGAACAGTGGATTTTGTTAAATGCCTTTTCTGTATCTATTGAGATTATCATTTGATTTCTATCCTTGAGTGCATTTATGTTATTTGTTAATTTGCATGTATTGATTTAATACATGTATTGATTTACATATATTGAACCACCCCTGTGTCTCTGGAATGAAGCCGACTTGATCATGGTGAATGATCTTTTTGATGTATTTTTTCTAGCACATGAATCTTCTTTAAATATTCTCAAACAGAAATAATATTTAACAAACAAAATGATGCTTATTAAAACATCTGAGTTTTACTAATGTTATTTGAATTTGTAACTAAATGCTGCAGTTTACCTGGCCCGAACCCCTCAGGCCTGAGAAATAGCACCCCAAGGGCCCCAGGCATTCCTGGTCCTGTGAGCTGGAAGGTCACAACACTTCCGCTGCAATGCAAGTGGAGCGAACCCCAATCACCCACCCAGTGAGATGTACTCCTGGAACCTCTGTACACCACCCTTAATCTACCGACCTATTCTCCAGGGCCAGAGGCCAAGTAGGAGAAAGTTCAGTAGGAGAAAGGCTCAGCCGGCACCAGGGCTTTCCCTGTTGTCTCCTGACACCCTGGGGTGATGTCTATAGCACCAAATTGTAGTCCCTAAGGGTCCAAAAGCCCTCGGACCACCTCCGATGCTTCCCAGTGCTCTTGGGGGCCCCTCAGTCCCCCTCCCTGACTTTGCCCTTAGCTGCTCAGAATGCACCCGCTGCCTCGGGAGCCGCCATCTAGGAAATGCGCCCTGATGTATTCTTAAATTTAGATTGCAAGTCTTTCGTTGAGAATTTATTTATTTATTTATTTATTTATTTATTTATTTATTTATTTATTTATTTATTGTGTCTGACTGTATTGTTGGCAAGTATGTAAATGCACCCATGTCCTGGAATACCCGTGAAGGTCAGAAGAGGGCGTTGGATCCCCTGGAACTAGAGTTATGGATTGCTGTTAGCCACCATCAGGTGCTCTGATTCACACCTGGGTCTTCTGCAAGAGCAGCCAGTGCTCTTAACCACTGAGCCATCGTTCCAGCCCCTGGAATATGAGTTTTTAAGGTAAGTACTTATGGTTTTCTAAAGTTCTTTGATATCTCTTGTAATTTTTCTCTATTTGTAGTTTTATTATTCAGGTCTTTTGTCTTTTTTTTTAATTTTTTTTTTATTTAATTTATTTTTGTATGTGTATGAATGTACTGTCTGCATGTAGGTCTGTGCACCAGTGTCGTGCAATGCCGCGGAGGTCAGAAGAGGGTCTTGGATTCCCCTGGAACTGGAGTTCTCCTGGAATTGGAGTTACAGACGGTTCTTAACCGACATGTGGGTGCTGGGGATCGAACCCAGGTCCTCTGCAAGAGCAGTCAGTGCTCTTAACTGCTAGGCTATCTCTCCAGCCCCTCTTCTGTCTTTTTTTGGTTAGTTTGGCTATAGTTTGTCAATCCTGTTTATCTTTTTTTTTTTTTTTTTTTTTTTTTGGTCTTTCAGATGGGATCTCCCTGTACCCCAGCGTGTCCTGGAACTCCATCTTCTGTGACCAAGCTGGCCTTGAACTCACAAAGATCTCCCTGCCCCTCTGCTCAGTGCTGGATTAAAGGCGTGCGACCACCACCCAGCCTAAAATCTTTTATCTTTAAAAGAACCCACTGTATTTCATTGATCTTTTGTAGTTTTTTACATTTCTATTTCATTTATTTTTACCCTAATCCTTATCCTTTCAATTGATTTTGAATTTGGCTTCTTTTGTTTCTCTAAGACCCTAGGACACATTGTTTAGTTATTTTAAAGTTTCTGATTTTTAGTTACATTTACTTATTTATTTGGGGTACGTGTGTGTGTGTGTGTTGTGTGTGTGTGTGTGTGTGTGCATGTGTGTGTGTGCATGTGTGTGTACCACAGCATGTATGAGAAGGTCAGAGAAGAATCTACTAGAGTCTCCTTCCACCATGTGGGATCTGGGGATTGAACTTTGGCCATCAGGATTGATGGCAAGCACTTTTACCAACTTAGCCATCTCTGGACGAATCTGAATTTTTTTTTTTTTTTTTTTTGAGACATGGTCTCACTATGTAGCCCTGACTAGCCTGGAACTTGCTATGTAGACCAGGTTATCCTTGAACTCATAGAGATCTGCCTGCCTCTGTCCCCTGAGTCCTGAGATTAAAGGTGTGTACCTCACCATACCTGGTCCTGTCTGATTTTTTAAATGTGGGCGCTTGCACTTATAAACCTCCTTCTTAGGACTACTTTCATTGTATCCTATAGATTTTGATATCTTGTATTTTCATTTTTATTTGATTATGTAAACTCCTTTCTTCTCTTAATATCTTCAAAGCCCACTTTGTTTAATCTCCATGAATTGGTGTATATTTTCTGTAGATTCTCTTGCTGTTGATTTTTAGTTTTATTTCATTATGGCCCAATATGATATATGAAGTCATTTAAATTTTCTTCTATTTGTTGACATTTGCTTTGTGTTCTAATATATGATGTATTTTAGAAAAAGTTTCATGGGATCCTGAAAATAATGTATATTTTGTTTTTGTATGGAGTGATTTGTAGTTATGTTTGGTACATTTAACCTACAAAATCATTTATCTCCAATGTTCCTCTGCTTAGTTTTTGTCAGCACTACTTGTCTATTGATGAGAGTGGGGTGCTGAAGCCACCCACTTCTACTGTGTTGGAGCTAATCTTTGACCTTTTATATAGTCATTTATTTTATGAAGTTTTGTATCCAGCCGGGTGTGGTGGCACACGCCTTTAATCGCAGCACTTGGGAGGCAGAGGCAGGTGGATCTCTGTGAGTTCAAGGCCAGCCTGGTTTACATAGTGAGTTTCAGGACAGCTGGGGCTATAGGGAGAAATTGCATTTCCATGTTCAGTGTGCATGTGCTTCATATTGTAAAGTCCTTTTGATGTATTGTTTCCTTAATCAGTATAAAGTGACCTTTATCTCTTTAGACTAGTTTTGGTTTAAGTATATTTTGTCCTATATTAGAATATCAATGCATACTTGTTTCCTGGTTCTAGTTGTTTAGAATATCTTTTCCCACTCTCTACCCTGACAGTATTTACCTTTGATGGTGTGTGTCTTCATTTTTTTTTTTAATTTATTTTTGTATGTGTATGAATATACTTTCTGCATGCAGGTTTGTGCACCCGTGTCGTACAATGCCGCGGAGGTCAGAAGAGGGTGTTGGATTCCCCTAGAACTGGAGTTCTCCTGGAATTGGAGTTACAGATGGTTGTTAGCCACCATGTGGGTGCTGGGGATCAAACCCGGGTCCTCTGCAAGTACAGTCAGTGCTTTTAACTGCTAGGCCATCTCTCCAGCCCCTATTTTTGTTTTATGTGTATGAATGTCTTACCTGCATGTAGGTACGTGTACCATGTGTGTGCCTGGTGCCCTCAGAGGCCAGAAGAGGGCATCAGATCCTTTGAACAGAAGTTACAGAGAGTTGTGAGCCTCCATGTGGGTGCTAGGAACCAAACCCAGGGGCTCTGTAGGACCAGTGAATGGTCTTAACACACTGAGCCATCTCTGTAGCCTCATGAGTGTTTCTTGAATTCAACAAATAGATGGATCTCATTGTAAAACACTGTGCTCGCCTATGTTTTCTGATTGGGAAGTTGTGACCATTAATTTCATAATTCTAATTTAAATGTGTTTATTAATTCTTGTTGTTTTGTTGATTTTATAGTATTCAGTGTTTTCTTAATTCTGATTTGCCTGACTACTGCTACAGCATTTTATTTTTTTCCATATAGTGTCTTGGACATGTTTATCATTGTCTTCAATCTGAAGAGTTTTTTTCAGTATCTTTTTTAGATCCTACTTAGTGATCCTAAATTCCTTAAACCTTCTTTTATTATGATAATTTTTTCTACTTCAATTATGACAGATAATTTTGCAAGATGTAGTAGTCTGGGTTGGGAGCTGTAGTCTTTCAGAACTTGAAATGCATCTTTCCATGACCTTCTGGCTTTTAAATTTTCTGTTGAGAAATCATCTATTATGTTTATGGGCCTGCCTATGTGTGACTTGGTTCGTTCTTTCTTTTATCTTTCTTTCTTTCTTTCTTTCTTTCTTTCTTTCTTTCTTTCTTTCTTTCTCTCTTTCTACTTGTAATACACTTTCTTATATATTTAAATCATAGTATGTGTAGCATGTTTCTTTCCTGGCCCTCTCTATTTGGTATTCTATATGCCTCTTCTATCTGGTTAGGCATCTCTTTCTCAAGATTTTGGAAATTTTCTTCTATGATCATATTGAAGATATTTTCTATGTCTTTGACATGGAAATATTCTCTTTTTATGCCCATAAATCATCGATTTGGTTGTTTCATGATGGCTCAGAATCTCACATATTCCATTCATACATTTTGATTAATTTATCTTTGTTCTTGACCATGTCTTTAAGCCTTGATTTTCTGTTCTCTCTGTGATCCATTCTGTTAATGACAATTTCTATTGAGCTTTTATTTATTGGATTTTCATTTACCGCATTTTAATTTTTTTGTCTTTTTGAGACAGGGTCCCCCTTTTAGTCCCAGCTGGCCTGAACTCACAGAGATCTGCCTGGCACTCCCTCCCACACCACACGCAGCCCTTAATTTGTTTTTTTTTTCAGTATTTCTATCTCTGTATTGAATTTTATTTTCATATACTGTTCTGACTTCCTTATTTCATTAATCTGTATGTTTGTTTTCTCTTGAAATTGATTCATGTCCTCTTTAATTTCTTGAAAAAAATATATAATCATTCTTTTGATTACTTTTCCTGGAATAATTTCCACATCATTCTCATTGGGCCCCATTACTCTGGGGTTGGGGCTCTTTGGAGGAGACTTGGTATTTTGTTTTTTTCATATTCCTTGTGTTCTTCCATTGAGACTTTGCCATCTGGAGTTAGAACACTGAATTTTCTGGTGGTGTTTTTAAATTTATTTATTTATTATTTTTACATTATGCGTATGAGTATATTGTGTGTATATAAGTGTACTCATGTCACACAATGGCCACAGAGGGTAGGAAGTTTCTCTTGCTATGAGCAGGTCCTGCACAGTCCTGCTAAGGGAAGGGAAGCAGTGGGCACCTGTGGTCACTGCTGTGGGACTGACTTCTCAGCACAGACATCAGTTGGTCACTTTCATAACCCAACCTGAGAGGTGCTTCCAGCTCAGGACCTTAGCCTGGGTGATAGAATGCCTCCCATTGGGTCCTCTCCCATTGAGACTACTGATCTCTGGACAGGAATTTCAGGCTGATGGGTGATGGCCTATCTTCAGCCTACACCCACTCACAATTCACTCCACAGGTTGGTGACCTGATTGGTCTCTATCTACCCTCACGCTAGCTTACCAGGTTGGTGATCTGATAGATCCCTATTCAACCCACCAGCTACCTGCTTTGGCCTGTATACATGCAAAAGATTGGACCTGGGAATTCTGTGTAATGATGGTAATGGAGAATTCGATTTATTGCCTGCTGCAAGTCACTTTTATTAAATTTTATTTATTTTTCTTATGTGTATGAATGTACTATCTGCATGTAGGTTTGTGCACCCATGTTGTGCAATGCCACGGAGGTCAGAAGAGGGCGTCACTTTCCCCTGGAACTGGAATTCTCCTGGAATTGGAGTTACAGACGGTTCTCAGCTGCCATGTGGGTGCCGGGGATTGAACCCGGGTCCTCTGCAAGAGCGGTTGGTGCTCTTAACTGATAGACCATCTCGCCAGCCCTGCAAGTCACTTATTTATTTATTTATTTATTTATTTATTTATTTATTTATTTGAATGTATTGTCTGCATGTAGGTTTGTGCACCCATGTCGTGCAATGCTTCAGAGGTCAGAAGAGGGCATTGGATTCCCTTGGAACTGGAATTCTCCTGGAATTGGACTTACAGATGGTTCTCAGCTGCCATGTGGGTGCTGGGGATCAAACCCAGGTCCTCAGCAAGAACAGTCACCACTCTTAACTGCTAGGCCATCTCTCCAGCCCCCTGCAAGTCACTTTTATAAGCAAAATGACATCATCTCCCAGAGCCAATCACAGACCCCCAGTCTTGCACCACTGTATACTGCTGTTGTACCTAGCATCATGTGTTTGGGCTATGTTGCTCCCTCTTGGGACGGTGTCAGAGGAATCCCATGATTTCCACATTGTGCCCTGAGGGATGCTAGCTGAGAACTAGCCCCTAATTCAAACTGGATCATCCCACATCTCCCCCTTTTTATTTTATTTTTGTCTGCGAAGCAGACAAGCCCATGGCAGAGGCTGGAACCATGAAGGAACCCAGGTCTTGAATATTCAATTGCTTAAACCTATCTTGAGTGCCAGGTGGGGGCAGGCCAGCCCTAAGATTTTATTTTTTACACTAAAACCAATTTATGCCCCCCCAAACCAACCATGAAGTAAACTAATTGTCAAACATAAGTAATGAATACAAGCAACTTTCATGCAAAACCAATTTGTAAGTAGCTATGTCCAAATTTGACAAGCCAAAGTCCCCATTGTCCAGTTGGAGAGGCTTGTATGCAGAAGCATGTTGCTCAGATGAGTCAAGTCTATATTGTTGTAGTCTCACAGTTTACCCCAATCTCTGCAGCCCTTACATTCTACCACACCTCCTCTTCTGCAGGTTGTTTCCTAGGCTTTGGGAAAGTGGCACAAGTGGATGAGAAGCAAAACAGTGTATTTTCTCTTGAGATTTCATTTCAGACTCTGGTCTGTTCAGGCTGTTTCCTTTCATGGGTTAGCAGTTTAACCAGGGATACCTTTTTTAATTCTACTAACAAAAACACAAGTAATGATAGGTACAAGCATTTAAACTGTACAAATTATTTTGGAAAATTACATTGTGGGCATAGACACAAATGTTTGGATGGTATGCTAATCTATGAGCTGTGGCTTTTCTGTAAAGGATGGCAAGTTCTTATTGTGGCTTGTAACACCTAACCACTAGAGGATGCAAGTTTATGGCATCAGCCATGAGTCATTCCTCCAAGGAGAGAGCAAAAAGCCAATTAGGGGGCTGGAGAGATAGCCTAGTGGTTAAGAGCACCAACTGCTCTTGCAGAGGACCTGGATTCGATCCCCAGCACCCACATGGTGGCTGAGAACCGTCTGTGACTCCAATTCCAGGAGAACTCCAGTTCCAGGGGAATCTGAGACTCTTCTGACCTCTGTGGCATTGCACGACACGGGTGAACAAACCTACATGCAGACAGTACATTCATACACATACAAAAATAAATAAAAATTTTCAAAAAAGAACATATATGCTAAAAAAATAAATAAATAAAAATAAATAAAAGCCAATTAGATTTGGGATATATGGATATATGGCTGCCACTGGCTGTGCAATATCTCCCGGCACGTGAGGTGTAGCTGAGGCTGAGGACTCTTGCTTGACTCAAGGAGCCCAATATTTCCTTCTTAGCTTTGGGTAATGCTCTCTGGCATTCCAGAGACCTACTGTCCACTTGTAAGCGCAGTCTCTATACATTCTTCCTATACTTACACAAGGTCTTCAGCAGCAGGGCCTTACCACAACTCTTCTTGTGTGTACCCTATCTCATAGGGAAATAGCCTTTACCTTTTAGGGGCTCAGATCCCCTCACCAACATCTCCTCAGTAGAATAACCACCACTGATACCAAAGCTTTTCTCTATTAATATATTTTATTTAATCACACAGCTTTTAAAGACTTTACTATTATAGTTGGCTTTGAATAGAGATTTTTTTTCACAGTTCTTTTGTCTATTAGTCAATTAAAGAAAGCAGTTATACCTGCTCTATAAGAGATTACTACTATAATAGTTGGCTTTCATTTACAGCTAGGGAATGACTTCATTACCATCATGTTTTTCTTTTTTCTATACAAAGGAGAGTTAGGAAGGTTTTTCATATTAAAACTTAGCAGCACCTGGAAAACAAGTTTCATTGGGACACATTATAAAAAGTTATTTTATTTTTTTATTTTTATTTTTATTTATTTTTATTTTTTATTTTTTTGGTCTTTTTGAGACAGGGTCTCCCTGTAGCTCCAGCTAGCCTGGAACTCACTCTGTAGACCAGGCTGGCCTTGAACTCACAAAGATCCGCCTGCCTCTGCCTCCCAAGTGCTAGGATTAAAGGCGTGTGCCACCACACCCGGCTTAAAAAAAAAGTTATTTTAAATAGAATCCAGAGAAATGCTTGGTGTCTGTGACTCAGGCAGTCTGAGAGTTTTCTTTTTTATGTTCAGATGGGCCAGCCATTCTTGGTTAATCCTGCAAAGCCCAAAGTCATACCTTTTTCAGGCATTTAAGTTTGAGGTGTTTTTACCTGTGGGAACATACAAGCCTTCTCTCATAGCTTTAAGATTTAAAATCGAAAATTTTGACAAAAGAGAATTTATATTTAACTGTATCCATGAGGGAGCCCTATTACCCCCACCCTTTTTCATATTTTAGGTTTTTATTTTTTGACCCATAAATCTCTAAAAGGCAGTTGTATTACACACATACCTATAGACAGGAATCAAGGTGTCACATGTCACTAAATTTATCCAAATTGTTTATCATTACACTGTATACTATTAATTTGGGAAGTAAACTTTAGTCAAATTATCCTTACAGGCAAAATAAATGGTACAGGTGATACTGTACAACACAAAAAAATATAGAGAACATTTGTGTACATCAACCCCAAAGTTATTGTTTGAAACTCAATACAAATTACAAATAAAACAAATATTATTAACATTTTATATTCCCAATTAGTTTAAATGTATTACCATTTTATTAAAACTTTTAACCAATTTTAATTAATATAGGCATTATTGCTAAGTCTTAAAATATCAAATAATATGTAGACAAAACTTGGGCAAAATTGAATACCTGTCAAATAAATTTTGACAAATATACACTTTGCTCTTTTTAAATTTTATTTATTTATTTTTTATGTCTGTGAATGTACTGTCTGCATGTAAGTTTGTGCACCTGTGTTGTGCAGTCCTGTGGAGGTTAGAAGAGGGTGTCAGATTCTCCTGGAACTGGAGTTAAAGATGGTTCTCAGCCACCATGTGGGTGCTGGGGATCAAACCCAGGTCCTCTGCAAGAGCAGTTGGTGCTCTTAACCACTAGGCAATCTCTCCAGCCCCACACTTTGTTATTTAAAGCTATATGACTTCAGAAAAATCAAGTCCATTAATTTATATTATTCATTTTGTATTTCTGTATAAATCTCTACTGACATACCTCTCTATATAAATGTATAACAGTTATTTTTAAACATACCACTTTAAACTACAAACCTCATAGATTGAGATTTAAATTTTTTTTAATTTTTTTTTATGTTTATGAGTGTACTGTCTGTGTCGTGCATTGCCTCAGAGGTCAGAAGAGGGCGCCATGTGGGTGCTGGGAACCAAACCTGGGTCCTTTGCAAGAGCAGTCAGCGCTCTTAACTGCTAAGCCATCTCTCCAGCCCATAGATTGGGATTTTAATGACCATTTTCCTCCAAGCCCTTGGAGATGTTTTTTCCAAGCCTGGCATGAAACCCTGCTTTAAAAATATTTTGACTCATTGTTAAATGCTCTACAACACACATTTAACTATACTTTAAGTTATATCTAAAATAAAATAAGATTATTTTTTAAATTAATTTATTTCCTACAACACTTTAAGAATTTGCTTACATTTTTGTCTTAGGCATTGAAGGAGCACAACCAGCAGGTGGCAGCATATGCCCACAAAAATTTAACTGTTACCATACCTATATGATTTTATTAATAATTCTTAACCAAGACAAGTAAATTAGATAAATAACCATAGATGTTTAATCATATTAATAGAGCTGCATCTGAATTGAAAGGGGCAAATTCAACTTTTTAGAATTATGTAAATACATATTAACCTTTATATAAACCCAATTAAAGATTGTTAACACCAAAAGGTATAGAAAAGTACTTTTGTACAGGTTGAATCTGTTTGCAGTGATTTATAGTCGACCTTTTTTTAAATTTATTTTTGTATGTGTATGAATGTACTATCTGCATGTAGGTCTGTGCACCCGTGTTGGGCAATACCGTGGAGGTCAGAAGAGGGTGTCAGATTCCCCTGGAACTGGAGTTAAAGACGGTTCTCAGCCGCCATGTGGGTGCTGGGGATCGAACCTGGGTCCTCTACAAGAGCAGTCAGTGCTTTTAACCTCTAGGCCATCTCTCCAGCTATAGTTGACCTTTTTTTAAATTTTTTTTTAAATTTTATTTTATTTTCATATGTGTATGAATGTACTGTCTGCATGTAGGTCTGTGTATACATGTCATGCAATGCTGCGGAGGTCAGAAGAGGGTGTCAGATTCCCCTGGAACTGGAACTAAAGACGGTTTTCAGCTGCCATGTCGGTGCTGGGGATCGAACCCGAGTCCTCTGCAAGAGCATTTGGTGCTCTTAACCACTAGGCCATCTCTCCAGCCCCTAGTCAACCTTTTAATAGTCAGGAATTTAGAAAGTCATAGAGATTCAAACAAGTACTCACACACCCATACACACATGTGTGCATACACACAACCATGCACATACATATGTATTAAAGAAAAAAGATTGTGAGACCAACCTGTGGGAAGAAAGTTACATTATTGATTTATACTCAATGAGAAACACAAAATCATCTTCACAATTACGTTTGGGTTTAAATTTCCACAGAAGTCCACCGTCCTTGTCTCCAGAGCACTGGAACCAAAGCCCGCACCTTTAAAAGAGTTCAGATGAGCTACTGCTCCAGGGCAGTTCCGGAGAGCACTTTGAACACAGGCTTGTCAGGCCTGCTGCCAAGGCAGCTTCCTCAGCCACACCCACATCCACCATCCCTGGGGGTTGGGGGAGAGCATGGTGTCTCAGCCGCAGCAATTCCAAGTGGCTCTGGCTGCTCTCCAGCCAGCCACTGGCCTTTTCATGTAAAATTCCGCCTGCCCTTGGTCACCTAGGCAACCCTAGGCAACCTCTGCTCATGGCTCTACAACCCACAGGCCCACTCTGCAGAACACAGTAAAGCCAGCCCCTTCCCCTCCACCACTGTTTCACCATAGCAGAAGGAGAGGGGCCCTGGTGCTGAAACCTGCTGTTAGGCTCCAGGCCAATTGTACAGGCAAGGTGAGAGGGCACAGAACAAACCCTGGACTAGGTGAATCTGAGACTAGGTGAATCATTTACAGACTGCTACAAACTCTCACAGTTTCACTTTGTTTTTGGTCTTTTTGAGGCAGGGTCTCCTTTTGGTCCCAGCTGGCCTGGAGCTGGCTATGTATAGCAGGCTGTCCTTGAACTCACAGAGATTCAACCACTTCTGCCTCCAGAGTGCTGGGATTAAAGGCATGCACCACCATGCTCAGCCTTAACAGTTTCATTTTGAAAGCAAGGCAGTTCCAGAAGTCTGGAATGTAAGAGCCCAATTTGCATTACAGACGGCTGGCCTCTCAGAATGAGGCCCTGGGTGAGATGGCCTAGTGCTTAAGAGTGCCAACTGCTCTTGCAGAGGACCTGGGTTCGATCCCCAGCACCCACATGGCGGCTGAGAACTTTTTTTTTTTATTTTTGAGACAGGGTCTCCCTGTAGCTCTGGCTGTCCTGGAACTCACTATGTAGACCAGGCTGGCCTTGAACTCACAAAGATCTTCCTGCCTCTGCCTCCAAGTGCTAGGATTAAAGGTGTGGCCACCACACCCAGCTGAGAACTCCAGTTCCAGTGGAATCTGACACCCTCTTCTGACATCCAAAACATTGCACGACATGGGTGCACAAACCTACATGCAGACAGTACATTTATACACATAAAAAAATTATAAAAAGTTTAAAAAAAAGAAAAAGAAAACTTGATCTTAATTAACCACAGCAAAGACAGTATTTACAAGAAAAAAAAGGCTACAAGAAAAACTTTTAAGGCATACTTAAACTGTAACTGGCTTTTCACAAACTCCCGTACAAGCCAATATCCAGGCAGGCCAATTCCTGGGTGGAGAGTTGTCTCCACAACACCAGCCCACCTAGAACTGAGAGGCCTGGGTGAATGTGCACCTCATAGAAGGCTTGTGGCCAGCCTTGAACTTGCTGTCTCAGTCCCTGCCTCTGTGTCCTCACCACCCAAATGGTGTCAAGAGAGAGGAAGTCTGGGCTTCCCTTAAGGGCTGAAATTCACACTGCAGGGTAGGCTCCATGCCCACTGAAAAAGCCTCTAGAAGGCAAGTGGAGGGGAGAGGAAACACTTCCCTCTCACAATTTCTCTGAACACCCATAACCTGGGAAAGCTGTGGACCAACAGATGCCTCCAACCCGAGAAAGCCAAAATAGCATTCAGGGGCTCTGTAGAGGTGCCCTGCTGAGTGGGTGAAAACCAAGAGAGTGCAGGCCATGGATATGTCTCAAAGCCTATCAGAGGAGGGGACTCCAGCACATAGTTCAAGTCCCTGTCAGCGCCATCCACAGGTGCATCAGCAGAGTTAACATGGGAATTTACTCTGCTTCCGTCCTTAGTCTGTGCCTTTGATGATTCAGAGATGCTAAACTGTCTCCTGGCCAGAACTTGAAAAACAATAGCTACAGCAAGAAACACGGTGAACCACACACAGTGTACAGTCAACAAGTATATGCCATATATTGCAAGATGAGTTCTCCTGAAACATAGCTCCCTTAAAAAGTATATTTCCCATCTTGCAGGGATTCCAACTCACCAGAGTGGTGACAATGGCCACATAGAGGCACCATATATGTAGTTAGCTTCTCTTGCTACGAGCAGGTCCTGCACAGTCCTACTAAGGGAAGAGCAGTGGCCACCTACAGTCATTTCTGTGTGACTGACCCCTTGGTGGAGAGGTCATTTGGTCACTTTCATAATCCAACCTGAGAGGTACTTCCAACTCAGGTCCTTAGCCTGGGTGGCAGAATGGCTCCCGTCTGGTCGTGTTTTCCCACCTGCCCAAAGACTGCTGGTCTCTGGACAGGAATTTCAGGCTGATGGCGATGGCCTATCTTTAGCCTACACCCACTCACAATTCACTGCACAGGTTGACCTGATTGGTCTCCGTCCAACCCACTAGCCTCTGACACTCGAAATCCAGGCCTACTTTGGCTTGTATACATGCAAAATAACAGACCCGGGAATTCTGTGTAATGATGGTAATGGAGAATTTTATTTATTGCCTGCAGCAAGTCACTTTTATAAGCAAAATGACATCATCTCCCAGAGCCAATCACAGTCCCCCAATCTCATGCCACAGTATACTGCTGCTCCGCCTATCATCATGTGCCTGGGCCATGTTGCTCAGTCTTGGGGTGGGGAAGAGGAATCCCATGATTTCCACATTGTGCCCTGAGGAATGCTAGCTGAGAACTAGCCCCTAATTCAAACCGGATCATCCCACAACAGAGGTGAGAGAGGGAGACAGATACCCTGAAATTGGAGTTTACGGACAGTAGTTAGCCATCATGTGGATGCTGGGAATCAAACCCAGGTACTCTTCAAGAGCAGACAATTCTCTTAACCACTGAGCCCATTTTTAAATTCTCATCTGTGCTGGATAGCTTTAGTGTCAACTTGACACACCTGCGTTAAGGGAGCCTCAGTTGGGGAATTGTCTCCACTGGACTGGCCTGTGGGCACATATGTGGAGTAGTCTTGATTGTTGGGCAATGGGGAGGGCCCAGCCCACTATGGGTGGTACCACCCCTGGGCCGGTTGTTGTGTACTATATAAGAAGGCAGGCTGGGGTGCTGGGACCAGAGGGGTCGGTGCTAGTGGCCTGCACCTTGGTGCGGGCGGGAGTAGTTACCTGGGCAGGCATCTGCCGCCTCTGCCGCAGGTAGGGGGCCGTGGGCGGGACAGTCCTAGTCTCTTTTGTGCTGGGACCAGAGGGGTCGGTGCTAG
>VZQC01000045.1:888267-972457 GCA_009823505.1 Rhizomys pruinosus
AAACTGAGAGAGATATGCAGGACAGTCATGGCAGAATGCATGATCTCGGTTGGGGTGGGGGTGGGGGTGAAGGGAAGGGGAGATATGCCTGAACTGAATTGGAAAATGATGTATGAAATGCACAAAGCATCAATAAAAAAAAATGTTGAGAAAAAAAAAAAAAAGAAGGCAGGCTGGGCATGGACCAGGGGAGCAAGCCAGTGGGCAGCATTCCTCCATGGCCTGTGCCTCAGTTCCTGCCTCCAGGTTCCTGTCTGATGAACTATGACCCAGGAGATGTGAGCTGAATAAACCCTTTCCTCCCCAAGTTGGTGTCGGTCGAGTGTTTTGTCACAGCAATTGAAGAGAAACTAGAACATCATCTTGTTTTTTTTGTTGTTGTTGTTTCCGTGGGAGTATTTGCAGTATTAAGAAGAGACTAGGCTGAAGTGAGGTTAAGGTGTCATTTTCTTCAGTTAGACTGGTATTCAAGGCTCTGAGAGTAGAGTGCTGTGCATAACAAGTCGTTAGCCAGAGGTAGACTTACTATGAAAATGGAGTAATAGTCAACTACAACTACCCCTTAAACGTCAATCATTTTAGGGTGCAAAGAGATAATGATAGTATTGTGTTTAATAATGTTGTTATTGTGAGTGTGAATGGAAAGAAAAAAGAAAGAAAAAGAAGAAAAACACAATAAGACTAGGAAGATTATACTGAGTTACTGAAGAGAAACTAGAAAGGTATTTCAGGGGTAATGAAAGGGAGTGGGATATTGCAGAGAGTTGATGAAAGGGAGTGGGATGTGGGAGAGTGTTGGATGAAAGGGAGTGGGATACGGGAGAGTGCTGGACGAAAGGGAGTGGGATACGGGAGAGCGCTGGACAAAAGTATACTGAAAAGAGAGGTAAAAATATATAATCATGGCTGGAGAGATGGCTCAGCAGTTCAGAGTACTGGCTGCTTTTGCAGAGGACCCAAGTTCAATTCTCAGCACTCACATGGCAGCTAACAACTATCCATAACTCCAGTCCCAGGGGATCTGACTCCCTCCTCTGACCTCCATGGGCACTGTGTGATATGGGTGTTCTAATATACTCATGCACATAACACAGACTGTGTTCCTGCAATCCAGGAGTCAGACCAGTTTTCGTGTCCCACATCTCCACCCAGCCTGCTCACCTCTCCTTTATCTTTCCATCTTTATCTAATACCAGCAGTAAGCGTAGCAGGCCAGTCTGCTGCTGTGATAAAACACTCAGACCAAAAGCACTCAGGGAGGAAAGAGTTTATTTTATTTTCTTCCAGGTTACAATCCATCAGTAATGGAAACCAGAGCAGGACCCTGAAGCAGAACCATGGAGGAACGCTGCCCCACACTCGGTGGCTCATGGTCATCCAGCTTTCTCTCCCAGGAGCACCTGCTTAGTGCCTTCCACAGGGAGCTGGGCCACAGTTCAATTTAATCTGAGAAATTCCTTAATCAAGGTACCCTTTTCTCAAGTGACTCAGGTGTGTCAAGTTGACAATGAGACTACCAGGAAAGGGAGGGAGGGAGGAGAGAGAGAGAGGAGAGAGAGAGAGAGAGAGAGAGAGAGAGAGAGAGAGAGAGAGAGAGAGAGAAAGGCTCAACTCACTTTCTCCTTTCCAGGGTCCCAGCCAGTGCATCCTCTGACCTTGATGAACCCAATCTAGAAACTTCATCACAGTCATGACCAGAAATTTGTCTCCTGATATCAATATTGTCAAGCTGATATCAATATTAAGCAACACGGCCTTACTGTTCCTGAACTGTGAGGAACCCAACAAGGAAGGAAGTTCCTCTCTCTTTGGGGACTGCTGAGGCCCTGCGGCCATGCAAGCCGGTCTCTATGGGTGACCCTCGGGGAACCCTACCTGTGGCTGAGAAAAAAATTACTTTTAGATACTGTGTTAATTTTTTAAATAGAATTTTTTCAATTTTTCATATAGTATAGTTTGATGGCATTTAGACTTGCTCCTTCTCCCCACCTATCCCCACTTCCCCTCCACCCAATTTAATAAATTTTCAATGTATTAATGTGGTCTATAGAATAGGATGTGTGTCCCCAGTGTCCTTCAGTGTGGATCCATTCTCTGAGCCCCAAGAGTCCCAACCTTGTAAGACACTGTCTTTCCCTCTCCTAGCAGCCATCATTTATCAAAGTTTCTCAGGTTGAGTTAGCACTTATAAGCCACTTCTCCATGTCTATACTGGGATTTTGTCTGGCTGAGCTTGCATGCGGCTTGTGACTGCTGTCACCATTGCTTTGAGATCATATATGCAAATGACCAGCTGTTTGTAAGACTAGATCTTGTGTTAAGTTTTGAGCCCTGGACACCTCATTTGGTTCAACTTTCTGATCTTCATTCTTCCTCACTGGTATTGATGGCAAGCTCCAACCAGCTTGGATTGTATTTATTTTAACCTACATGATAGATAACTATCTTTTTCTCATCCTTTTCTGGTCCTACCTAGTTGCCCCGTTCTCCTATGAAGAGATATGTCTAAACTTCAGGTCCATTTAAGTCTGACACTCCAGACGCTCTTAGGGCAATCCTAGCACCAATTCTTCTGTCCCATCAGGTCCAGAGTCATCTGGAGCCTCAAAGCTCCCTGTGTTCTCTGTGTAGACCCTACATCACTGAATCATTGGCCCTGAAGTATGGGGATGCTTCAATATCTGGGTCATTGTTAACGGCCCAGCTGCTACAGTCAGAATTATTTTAGGGCCCCTAACAATTTTCCTCAAAGGCCCCAATGTCCTTAAAGCCCGAGATATGGAAAGGCTCCATCTTATTATTGATAAATGTTTGGCAACCGAGTCACTCTGATCCTGCAGCTGTCAACATAACACAGTGGTCTGGGACCTGGGCCCATAAATGAAGCTGTGGTTCCAATCGACATCATCCGCTCCCATCTTTACACCGCCTTGGGGCAGGTATCTTCCTGGTTCACAGTGTTAGATCTTAAGGATGCTACCTTTTGTGTTCCCATCCACTCAGATTCTTAGTTACACTTTGCCTTTGAATGGCAGGTCCACTCCACCCAGGTTACTTAGCTTATCTGAACTGTCTTTCTTCAGGTACTTTGAGATAGCCCCTGCCTCTTCGGACAGGTCTGACCCAAAGAACTGTTAGCGCTTAGATTTCCTCCTGAGAATAGCTTCTTTCAATATGTAGGTGATTTATTAATCTGTAGACCATACCAACCCAATTTGCATCCAAATACTGTTCTAATGCTTCAAAATTTAGCCTTCTGTGGTATAAGTTCCATATGGTATTGTCCCCGAATATCAACCATGACCATCTCCTGCTGCCCTTGTCTCTCACCACTGAGGACTTCATGATTGATTGCACAGTCTGGACTTCAAACTCCTGCAATAACCACTCCTTCCACACTCCAAATGAGGCTTAAGCCTTCTGCATCTTATGGCCCTATGTTCCTATAACACAGAAGCAACTCCAGTCAGTTACAGATGGGACTGCTACACATGGCTACTTTTAAACATGGGTTTTGGGGATCTGAACTCAGGTCCTCAAGCTTGTGAAACAAGCTTTTTGCCCACTAAGCATCTCCCCAACTCCCTTTTGTCTATTTTTTGTTTGTACCTTTGGTATCTTATCTAAAGAAATCATTGCCAAATCCAGGCTGTGGAGCTTCTCCTCTATATTTTCTTCTACAAATTTTATAGGTTTAGCTCTTACATTTAGGACTGTGACCCATTTTCATATGTTTTTTTTATTAAAATATTTTATTTTAATTTTATGTGTATGAGTGTATTGCCTGCATGTCTGTAAGTGCACCTGTATTGTGCAGTGGAGGTCAGAAGAGGGCGTTAGATCCCCTGGAACTGGATTTGTGGACAGTTGTTAGCTACCATGTGTGTTCTGGGTATCTAACCCAGGTCCTCTGTAAGAGCCTCTGGCCATCCCTCTGAACCATCCCTCCAGTCCCTTCATATGGTTTTAATATGTAATGTTAGCTAAGAGTCTAACTTCATTTTCCTGTGTGTGGATATCCAGCTTTCTTGACACCAATAGTTGAAAAACTTTACCTTTCCCTGATTGAATAACTGTTTGGGGGCTGGAGAGATGGCCTAGCGGTTAAGAGAGCCGACTGCTCTTGCAGAGGACTTGGGTTCGATCCCCAGCGCCCACATGGCTGCTGAGAACCGTCTGTAACTCCAATTCCAGGAGAACTCCAGTTCCAGGGGAATCCGACGCCCTCTTCTGACCTCCGCGGCATTGCACAACACGGGTGCACAGACCTACATGCAGACAATACATTGAATAACTGTTTGGGGGCTGGAGAGATGGCCTAGCAGTTAAGAGCGCCGACTGCTCTTGCAGAGGACTTGGGTTCGATCCCCAGCGCCCACATGGCGGCTGAGAACCGTCTGTAACTCCAATTCCAGGAGAACTCCAGTTCCAGGGGAATCCGACGCCCTCTTCTGACCTCCGCGGCATTGCACGACACGGGTGCACAGTCCTACATGCAGACAATACATTCATACACATAAATAAATAAAATAAAAAGTAAATAAATAAAAATTTGAAAAAAAGAATAACTGTTTGACCATATATGTCTTCATATATTATTCACATATTTACGTCTTGACTCTCTATTCTTTTTTTTTGTATGTGTACTGTCTGCATGTATGTCTGTGCGCCCGTGTCGTGCAATGCCCCGGAGGTCAGAAGAGGGTGTCGGATTCCCCTGGAACTGGAGTTCTCCTGGAATTGGGGTTGCGGACGGTTCTCAGCCGCCATGTGGGCGCTGGGGATCGAACCCAGGTCCTCTGTAAGAGCGGTCGGCGCTCTTAACCGCTAGGCCATCTCTCCAGCCCTTGACTCTCTATTCTATTCCATTCACCTGTCTTTCTAGGTTTAATGCTGGACACTGGATTACTGTAACTTTTTGGTAAGCTTTCAGGTTTTTTTTTCTTTTGATTTTTTTTTTTTTTTTTTTTTTTTTTTTTTTTTTGGTGTTTTTGAGACAGGGTCTCCCCTATTCCCAGGTGGCCTGGAAACTCCCTGTAGCCAGGCTGTGTCTTGAACTCCCAGAAATCTGCCTGCTCTGCCTCCCAATGCTGGATTAAAGGCATGTGTTTTTGGTCTTTTGAACGGGTCTCTGTAGCACCAGCCGGCCTGGAGTTCATTATGTACATGGGATGGCCTTGAACTCACAGAAAATGTGTGTGTCTCTGGCCTCACTGAAGTGTTGGGGATAAAGACATGTGCCCACCACACTGGTTTTTTTTGGTGTTTTTGAGACAGGGTCTCCCTATAGTCCCAGGTGGCCTGGAACTCACTCTGTAGACCAGGCTGGTCTTGAACTCCCAGAAATCTGCCTGCCTCTGCCTCCCAAGTGCTGGGATTAAAGGCATGTGTTTTTGGTCTTTTTGAAACAGGGTCTCTGTAGCACCAGCCGGCCTGGAGCTCATTATGTACATTGGGATGGCCTTGAACTCACAGAAATGTGTGTGTCTCTGCCTCCTGAGTGTTGGGGACTAAAGACATGTGCCACCACACCTGGCTAAGCTTTCAAAATTTGAATAGAAAAATAATTATAAAAACAATACATTCGGGGCTGGAGAGAAGGCCTACTGGTTAAGAGCACCAACTCTTGCAGAGGACCCAGGTTCGATCCCCAGCACCCACATGGCAGCTGAGAACCGTCTTTAACTCCAGTTCCGGGGGAATCTGACACCCTCTTCTAACCTCCGCAGCATTGCATGACATGGGTGCACAGAACTACATGCAGATAGTGCATTCATACACATAAAAAATAAATAAAAATAAAAATAAAAATAAATTCTTAAAAAAACCAATACATTCTACTTTTTATATCTATTTATGCAGATAACTTCCAGTGCTCTTTATTTCTTTACATTTATTCATGTCCAGGGTCTTGTCTTTCCAGTATGAGAGACTTCCCAGTTTTTCTTGAAGGACCATTGGCTAGTAATGGATTCTGCTTTTGTTTAATTTGGAAGTGTGTTCATTTTCTTCAATTTAGAAATACAATTTTGAGAGATACAAAATTTTCACTAACCCTTTCTTTGAGCATTTTTCTTACACCACTAGCATGGCCTCTGTGAATTCTGATGAGAGATCAGATTTTAGTCTTATTGAAGATTTCTTGTATGTGATGGGTCATTTTTCTCTCAATTTCCAAATTCGCTCTTCATCTTCAAATAGTTAACTAACAATGTTTAAGTGTGCATCTCTTTTGGTATTTCTTATTTGGAAGATATGTTCTTGAGTTTCTTAGATTTGTAGATGAATAGTTTTATCAAACTTGAGATAGTGTTCATCTTTATTTTTCAAATATTTTCCCATCCATTTCTTTCTCTCAGCATGTACCATTAGGTATATGTCAACACTTAATGGAGTGGAGTAGTTATGTCTCTCTTTGCCCTTTGTTTCTCTGATGAGATAATCTCAACAGATTCTTCAAGCCACTAATTCTTTTTCCAGCCACTTGAAATCAAAGTTAAGCCCCCATAGTCAAATTTTTAAATTTCAGTTATATTTATGAAAAGTTGTCATACTTTCCAGCTTTAGAATTTGTATTTGTTTTTGTTTTTTGTTTTTTTTTTTTAGTCTTTTTGAGACAGGGTCTCCCTGTAGCCCCAGCTGTCCTGTAACTCACTCTGTAGACCAGGCTGGCCTTGAACTCACAAAGATCCGCCTGCCTCTGCCTCCTGAGTGCTGGGATTAAAGGTGTGCACCACCACACCCAGCTGGTTCTTATTTCTAATTTAATCTCTATGTTAACACTCTCCATTTGGTTAGACATTGTCCCCATACTTTACATTTTCAGATATGATTTCCCTTGTTTTAGTAGATCTGTTATCTCCTGAGTCCTATAGTTTTTATTGGAAATTGTACCCCTTTTGTGTTGATTTTTGTTTCTGTTAAGCTGGCTTAGTGGTTAGCCAGTAATTGGTCAGGAACTTCCCTAAATTCATTGAATAGGAAGTCTTTTCACTTTTTGCAAGAGGTTCTGTGTGCATATTGGGGTGCACCTGCACCTGCATTTCTCACAATTTTACAGTTCTGTTTTAGCCTTTATACCCTGCTTATAGAGGGCAGTAAGCCCAGCAGGATGAGAAATGGTGGCGCTCTGTCTAGTTTTTTAGTGCACCGCGCTCTCCTCTGTGGATGACACAGCCTTGTGACTTCCCAGCAGCATTGATGGGCTATAAACTGGGACTGTGAACCAAAAGAAGTTGCTTTGGGTGCTGAAGGCAGTTTTGGAAGATGACTGGAACTAGTGACAGGTTGGTACCAAGAGAATGTGGAGTGCCTGATACTCATTTAAGTTTCATCCCAATGTCTTGGGCTCTTTCCACGTTGGGTTAAAGCATGCATTTTTAACAAACTTCCTGGGTGTTTTTAATTCCTTCTGCAGGACCTTGGTCATTAGTCACTCTTTTTTTTTTTTAACTCTTTAAAAAAAATTTTTTTATTGATGCTTTGTGTATTTCATACATCATTTTCCAATTCAGTTCAGGCATATTTACCTTTCCCTTCCCCCACCCCCCACCCCATCCCAGATCATGCATTCTGCCATAACTGTCTTGCAACTTTCTCTCAGTTTTTTTTTCATTTTTTAGCCATAAGTGATAATTTATGAGTACCAGCATCCTTCATGTAAAACAAATTTGCAGGCTGTTGTGCCCAAACCCCCACAGCCCCATCATCCAGCCAGGGGGCGGGGCTTGTATGTTCAGTCAAGTTGATAAAATGAGTGTCCAGACTATATTGCTGTAGTTTCACCATTTACCCCAATCGCAGCCTTTACATTCTACCACACCCCCTCTTCCGCATATTGTTCCCTAGGCTTAGAAAAGGGGCACAGGTGGATGAGAAGCAAAACAGTCTACTTTCTCTGGAGCTGTTGTCTTGGACTTTGGTCAGTTCTGGCTATTTCCTTTCATGGGCTGACAGTTTGTCCAGGAATAACCTTTCAATCCTACTAATGAAGCACAAGCAATTAGATATATAGGTATTTAAACAGCACTAATAGTTATGGTAGGTTACTTTGGTATAGACACAAATGTTTGGATGGTATGTTAATCCATGAATTACATTTTTTTTCGTGTTAAATATGACAGGGTCTTACTGTGGCTTATAACATCTCCTAACCTGTAGAGGATGTGAGCTTGTGGCATCAGCCGTAGATTATTCCTCTTGATTGCCCATTAAAGTCACTGGTTTTGAGCCTAGCATTGTCTAGAGTAGTTCAGTTCTTGAGCTGATTCTAGCCTAGATCTCCCTCTGCTGGCTATCATTAATATTGCAACGGGCTGCTACCAGCCCTTCCACTTGCTTGGGTCTGGATACTCAGCCTGAATATTCAAGTCTGACTGCTCAGCCTGTTCCTACCCTGTGACTTCCCAGAGAAGGCCAGCTGTGCTGCTCTGCTCTAGGAAAACACTCAGTCCTGGGGCCTGGAAAGGTGGCTCAGTGAGTAAGAGCACTGACTATTCTGACCAACAACTCGAAGGGAGGTTTCTTCTGTCTGGGATTGTTCCTTGTTATATAGCCTTCATGCACTAATGTTCAGATACTGTATGTGTGTTTTGGGGGGAGTGAGTACATACATTTCTGTCTGGATTTTATGCCACCTAGGCTTTATTATCTCTTCTGTTTCTCTCCCTGTCTAATCTCCCTCCTCCTCCTGCAGTTTAAGCACCCTCATTTTCCCCTTGATGATATCTGTCTCCTATTATGCCTTCCCGTTCAGTCCCATGGCTCCTTGTATGTCCTTCCCTCCCTCCCTCCCTCCCTCCTCCCTCCTCACCTCCCTCCTCCTTCCCTCACCTTCTTCATTTCTCTAACAGTTGAATCCCACTATCTTCACCGTTTCCCCGCTTGGTAACACCTGTTCCCGACTATCCCCCTCTTTCGGGCTCTTTCCATCCCTTTACCTCTGTGTTTCCATTTTCCTGGCTCCTACCATTACAGCAGGATATATACTCATATATAAGGGTTTGGTGCTAAGATCCACACTCAGCATAACAGTTTCTAGTTCTGTCCATTTACCTGCTAACTTCATCATTTCATCTTTTCTTACCACTGAGAACTCCATTGTGTAAATGTACCACACATCCATTATTCATTCATCACTTCAGGGACATTTATATTGTTTCCATTTCTTATATATTGCAAAAGGAGCAGCAGCAAACATGGATGTACAGGTATCTTTAGAGTAGGGTGAATCCTTTGGGTATATGCCAAGAAGTGGTATTACTGGATCATATGGTAGATTTAGTTAGTTGGTTTTTTGTTGTTCTGTTTTGTTTGTTTGTTTTTTGAGACAGGGTCTCCCTTTAGTCCCAGCTGGACTGGAACTCACTCTGTAGACCAGGTTGGCCTTGAACTCACAGAGATCTACCTGCCTCTGGCTCCTGAGTGCTGGGATTAAAGGCGTTCATCACCATGCCCAGCTTAAAGACAGTTCTTAGCCAGCATATGGGTGGAATCGAACCCAGGTCCTCTGCAAGAGCAGTTGGCGCTCCTAACCATCTCTCCAGCCCTAGTTTTAGTTTTTTAAGAGTTCTCCACACTGCTATGTGCAGTGGTTGTCTGAGTTTCCCACCCAGTGAATGAGCAGTCTCCTTTCTCCACACCCTCGCCAGCATTTGGTGTCTTTTTTTTCTCTCTTGATCTTAGCCTGTCTGTCTTACTAAGGATGTTTAATATTTTTAAGGTTAATATTTTTAAGCCATTTTCTTTTCTTTGTTTGAAAACTCTCTGCTCAAGTCCTTAGCCCATCTTTTTATTGGGTTATTTCTTGTTTCTTTGTTTTTTCAGTTCTCAGTTTATTCTGGATCTTAATCCTCTGTCAGAAGTGTAGCAGCGGAAGATTTTTCTCCCACTCACCGGCTTTCCTCTTCATTTCCTTGGTTGTTTCTTTTGTTGTATAGAAACTTGTAAGTTTAATGAGGTCTTACCTGATTGTTAATCTTGATGCCTGAGCAACTGATGTCTTATTTAGAAAGTCATTTCCTACACCTTTATCATGTAAGGTACTGCCTCTGTTTTCTTCTAACACTTTCAGGATTTATATTGAGGTCTTTGGTCCGTTTGGAGTTGATGAGTGTCCGATTTCATTTTTCTACAGCTGAAGATCCAGCTTTGCCAGCATCATTTGTTGAAGATGCTGTCTTTCCTCCATTGTGAGTTCTGGGCACCTTTACCAATTATATTTGACAAAGGTGGCTGAAATCATGTGCATTCATGTTTGGGTCTCCTATTGTGTTCCATTGGTCTACATGCCTGTTTTTGTGCCAGTATCATGCTGTTTTTGTGACTATAGCTCTGTAATATATTTTGAGATCTGGTATGGTGATTCCTCCAGCCATTGCTCTTTTGCTCAAGATTGCTTTTTGCTATCTGGGATCTTTTGTGATTCTATATGAGTTTTCTCTCTCTCTTTTTGCGTGTGTGTGTGTGTGTGTGTGTGTGTGTGTGTGTGTGTGTGTGTGTCTTTTTTGAGACAAGGGTCTCCCTGCAGCCCTGGCTGTCCTGGAACTCACTATGTAGACCAGGCTGGCCTTGAACTTACATAGATCTGCCTGCCTCTGTGATCCTCTGTAATACCTTGTTGGGATTAAAGGTGGGTGCCACCACACCTGCCTGGAATCTATATGAATTTTAAGTTGGATTTTTTTTTTCTAGCTCTGTGAAGATTGTCATAGGGAATTTGATTGGCATTGTACTTAGATTGCTTTTGGTAAGATGCTCATTTTCATAATATTAATTCTACCAATCCATGAGCATGGTAGGTTTGTCCATCTCCTGGTGTGTTTCTCTATCTCTTTCTTATAAAGATTAAAATTTTTTCATTGTGGAAATCTTTAATGTCTTTAGTTAGGTTTATTCCTAGATTTTTTTGAGGCTATTGTGAATGAGAGAGTTTCCTTGAATGCTTTTCCTGACTGGTTGTTATTGGTATATAGAAAGACTACTGATTTTTGTGAGTTGATTTTGTAACATTTCACTCACATTATGAATCATTTATACAAGTTTTCTGGTGGAATTTTTGGGATTTCTTATTTGTAATATATTGTCTGCAAATAGGGATAATTCAGTCTCTTCTTTTTCCAATTCATACTCCTTTAATTTCCTTGTCTTACTGCTATAGCAAGAGTTTCAAGCACTATATTGAAAAGAAGTGGAGATCGTGGACAGCCTTGTCTTGTTCCTGATTTTAATGGGAATTCTTCCATTTTCTCCATTAAGAATGATGTTGGCTGTGGGTTTGTTGTATATAGCTTTAATTATGTTGCAGTATGTTCCTTCCTGTCCAATTCTCTCTAGGACTTTTAACATGAATATATGTTTGATTTTGTCAAAGGCTTTTTCTGCATCTATTGAGATAACCATATTTTTTTTGTTTTTAACTCCATTTATATGATTTATTACACTTATTGACATGTATATTGAATCATACCTGCACCTCTATAATAAAACTGACTTGATCATGATGGATGATCTTTTTGATGTGTGTCTGTATCTGGTTTGTGAGTGTTTTGTTGAGAACCTTTTCATTCATTGAGGATATGGCCCTATAGTTTTCTTTTTTGGTTGTGCCTTTACCTGGTTTCACTAAAGTGATCCTCAATTCATAGAAGGAGTTTGGGAACTCTCCTCCTGTTTCCATCTTTTTGAATAATTTAAGAAGTATTGGTTATAGATCTTCTTTAAAAGTCTGCTAGAATTCTTTGGTGAATCCATATGGACCTGGGTATTTTTAGTCTGGAGATTTTGCATTACTGTTTCAATTTCCTTATTTGTTATGGGTCTGTTTAAGCTATTGATCTCTTCTTGGCTTAAATTTGGTGGTTTCTATGGATTTAGAAATTCATGCATTTTGTGGTGGTGCATGCCTTTAATCCTAGCACTTGGGAGGCAGAGGCAGGCGGATCTTTGTGAGTTCAAGACCAGCCTGGTCTACAGAGTGAGTTCCAGGCCAGTTGGGGCTACATGGAGACCCTGTCTCGAAAAAGACCAAAAAAAGAAAAAGAAGAAATTCATGCATTTCTTTTAGATTTTCAAATTTAATAGAGTATAGGTATTTACAGTATTCCATTTTAATGTTCTAGATTTTTTTTTTTTTTGGTGTCTGTTGTGATGTTTTCTCTTTCATCTCTGATTTCATCAATGTGAGTTTGCTTTTTATTTCTTTTGGCTTACTGTGCTAAGGGTCTGTTCATTCTGTTCAACTTTTCAAAGAATTGAACCAGCTCTTAGATTCATTGATTCTTTGTATTGTTTTCTTTGTTTCTCATTCATTAATTTCAGCTCCGAGTTTTGTTCTTTCTTCTCATGTGCTAGGATTGGGGTTGATTTTTTTCTTGCCTTTCCAGAGTCTTGATTTGTACTGCTAAGTCATTTATATGAGATCTTTCTGATTTTTTAAATGTAGGCACTGTAGAGCTATAAACTTCCCTCTTAGGACTGCTTTTAAAATATCACAGATGTTTTGTTGTATTTTATTATTTTCATTTATTCCAGAAATACTTTTGTTTCTTTCTTAATTTCTTCTTTGACTCATTCATCATTCAGGAGTGTGTTATTTAATCCTCTTAAAAAAGAGGAAGTCAAGCTATCCCTTTTTGCTGATGATATGATTGTTTACCTAAGGGGTGCCAAAAACTCCACCAGAAAACCCCTAGATATGATCAAGAGTTTCAATAAAGTGTCAGGATACAAAATTAGCCTAGAAAAATGAGTAGCCTTTTTTACACCAACAACAAGCAACTGAAGAAGGAATTCAAGGAGAACTTGCCACTCACAATAGCCTCAAAAACAATAAAATACCTAGGAACAAACCTAACCAAAGTCACCAAAGATCTCTACAAAAATTTTTTTGGTCTGAGACAGTNTTTTTTTTTTTTTTGGTGTCTGTTGTGATGTTTTCTCTTTCATCTCTGATTTCATCAATGTGAGTTTGCTTTTTATTTCTTTTGGCTTACTGTGCTAAGGGTCTGTTCATTCTGTTCAACTTTTCAAAGAATTGAACCAGCTCTTAGATTCATTGATTCTTTGTATTGTTTTCTTTGTTTCTCATTCATTAATTTCAGCTCCGAGTTTTGTTCTTTCTTCTCATGTGCTAGGATTGGGGTTGATTTTTTTCTTGCCTTTCCAGAGTCTTGATTTGTACTGCTAAGTCATTTATATGAGATCTTTCTGATTTTTTAAATGTAGGCACTGTAGAGCTATAAACTTCCCTCTTAGGACTGCTTTTAAAATATCACAGATGTTTTGTTGTATTTTATTATTTTCATTTATTCCAGAAATACTTTTGTTTCTTTCTTAATTTCTTCTTTGACTCATTCATCATTCAGGAGTGTGTTATTTAATCCTCTTAAAAAAGAGGAAGTCAAGCTATCCCTTTTTGCTGATGATATGATTGTTTACCTAAGGGGTGCCAAAAACTCCACCAGAAAACCCCTAGATATGATCAAGAGTTTCAATAAAGTGTCAGGATACAAAATTAGCCTAGAAAAATGAGTAGCCTTTTTTACACCAACAACAAGCAACTGAAGAAGGAATTCAAGGAGAACTTGCCACTCACAATAGCCTCAAAAACAATAAAATACCTAGGAACAAACCTAACCAAAGTCACCAAAGATCTCTACAAAAATTTTTTTGGTCTGAGACAGTCTCCCTCTAGCCCCAGCTGGCCTGGAACTCACTCTGTAGACCAGGCTGGCCTTGAACGCACAGAGATCCACCTGCCTCTGCCTCCCAAGTGCTAGGATTAAAGGTGTGTGCCGCCACACCTGGCTCTACAAAAAATTTTTAAACCCCTGAAGAAGGAAATTGAAGAAGACATCAGAAGATGGTAAGACCTCCCAGGCTCATGGATTAGAAAAATTAATATGGTAAAAATGTCAGTTCTACCCAAATTAATATACAGATTCAACACAATCCCAATTAAAATCCCCAAGAGTTTCTTCACAGGCTTGGGAAAAAAAGTCCATAATTTCATATGGAAAAACAAAAGACCCTGAATAGCCAAAGCAACCCTGAGTGAAAAGAGCAATACAGGGGGGATCTGACATCATGAACTTTGTAGGTAAATGGATGGAACTAGAAGATATTATGTTAAGTGAAGTAACACAGTCCCAGAAAAACAAATGATGAATGGTATCCTTCGTCTGTGGATGCTAGTACCAATTACCTACTTGTAAGGCAAACTAAACAATGTTAATGTGATCTGAAATCAACCGTGTTCTTATATTGTGAATCCCTTAACAGGTTCTAGAACTAAGCTATCATTTATTTTCAGAGTTAGGAAGTTTTGGTATATGGATGAAAGATATGTATGTATATTTTAGAGTAATATAAGATCAAAGGAATGTGGAAAAAAACTAGTTTGTCATGACATTATGTCTAACCATTTATTTTATAGAAGTGCTTCTTAGTATTTCTTATACAAGGCTGCTTGAGCTTTTGTCCAAGCATTTTTAAAATATTATAAAGTAGTTAAAAGTATCAGGCTGGTGTAACTTAGCCTTTCTGGATGCTTAACGACCATACTTAATGCCCATACCAATTTGGCCAAGGGTATTAAGAGATAACTTTGTTCCTTGCCCTCAGAGGTCAACTAAGTCCCAGGAGACAACATGGGGGCATCTCTTGAAATGTCCTGCAAATGCAAGACCTTCCTGTGCAGGGAGGTCTTGGAGATCCACTAATGGGACTTCAGCCAGTGCCCAGTCTATAAAGAGGAAAGTCTGCTCCCTATAAAGGGAAGCTTGGTCTAGCAAGACCTGACTTGTCCTCAAGTGGATGGAACTGGTGATTGAAAAGCCAAAAGGGGCCAGGGGCTCCCTTCCCCCCCCAAAAAAAACCCCCCCTGAGTGACCCTTGAGGACCGGATCCTCAACTGACCTTGTGAAAACAAAAACCTTGGTTAATCTGGGCTAACTGTGTGACATTAAACATCCAAAAGGAAAGTATAACCAGACATCTAAATAAAAAGTACTCCTGAGAAAAATTGACTTCATGTATAAAAACTTGAAGATCTAGTAAAAAAGGACAAAAGCGCCGGTCGTTGTGCGCCTCTGCCTTTTGTAATCTCAGCCTACTTGGAAAGCTGAGGTAGGTGGCTCTCTGTGGTTCAAGCCCAGCCTGGTTACAGAGTGAGTACCAGGACTTGCTGGGGCTTCAGGGAGTCCCTGTCTCGCAAAGACACCAAACAAAAACCGAAAAAAAAAAAATAAAAAAAAAAAGACAAAGATCACGTTGTTTGCCTGTCTTACTGGCAAGTGCAGCTACCTTGTGGCTGCAACTGCTTTGCCCTCCTTCAAAGACATGAGCGAAGACACAGGTTTTTCAACTTCAATATTGGCTGAAGGGGGACGATATGTCTCTCCAACAGAATCCTCCCAAATAACCTTCAGTGCCAGATGGGGGACTGCTGAAACATCAGTTTGAGGGGACTGAGCTATCACTGGGGTTTCCACTTCTTTGGAATATAGACTGCCATCGTTGGAATACCCAGTACGCATCATGGAGACCAGTACAGAAGCTCAAGTAGACAGGACATGTGTCACTTGGAACCTCATTTGGTGGACCCATGAGAGGAAAAACACAGTTGTGGAGCACAGAGCAGAAACTGCTGGTGGCTGGGCTTGAACAAAGGATGGAGACTTCAAACCTTGACATCTTTCAGCCTAATAAAGAAAATGAAATCATAAGCCGAAGATGCTAAACCTTTGATATATCGTGGCATGCATATGTGCTATTTTGGAGTGATGCATTTGGAAGAATAATAACAACAGACACATACAGAAAGACTCATCAGCCAGACTGAACTGAAATTGTAAAATTCTGCTGAAGCAATAAACTTCTTGCATCAGGAATTTTGAGAAGGACTGAAAAAGATGAAAATACGTTTTGCAAATGCAGAGCCTCTGTGAGGGGGGAGGGGATGGGCCATAGGCCAGGATTTGGCTTTTGAATGTAATTTTATGAAAATGCACAGAGCTTCATAAAATTGGCTTAAAAAACGAAGTATTACGGTTTTATAAGAGATCTGACTCTTATATATAGTTGTCTCCAGTTTACAGTTGGAGAATGACATCATCATCATCATTATTTCTCCTTGTTTCTTGGGGGGGGTGATAGGTAACAAGGTCTCTCGTATTAACATTAAAACCTTTGCAGCACCTAAATAAGTAAGCTTTCGATTAGGACTCATTATAATAGTTGTTAACAAGTAGATCCACAGAGGGGTTTGGATGTGTAGCACTCTGAACTTTTCTTCCTTCAATGTTCAGATGGGTCACTTTCTGTTGGCACTTTCTGGTAACCCTACACAATGAAAGCTGTTGTCTTTTCCTTTCTCACGCTGTTAATTTGGTGACATTTTGCCCTGTTGAACATGTACAAATCTTTTCAACCGTCAGTTGTTTTAAGATTGAATTGCAAGGTTTTTGACAAAAGGTTTTCATATCTATTCTTTTGTTTAAAAAAATCCCCTCCCCCCCAATTTTTTTTTTTTTTAGATTGTGGAATTTGACCATGATACGACTCTCTTATAAAACTGGTAAAACTGCCTTACTTTAATTGACTAATAGACATAGGAACTGGGAAAGATTATTCTCTATTCCCGAACCAAATATATATACTAAGTTTCCTTAAGCTAGGCACTTAAGCAAATATAATTAAACAGGAGCTCTGACATCAGCGACTGGATATTCTTTATAACAAGATGTTTGGCAGGGGATTGGTCTAGCTTTGTCTTCCATTGCTGTGACAAAACATCTGATGACCCAACTTGGGGAGGAAAGGGTTTATTCAGCTTACTCTCCTGGGTTAAGTTATCACTTAGGGAGCCCAAGCAGGAACTCAGGGCAGGAACTCTGGCCAGGACCGGAGGCAGGAGCTGAAGCACAGGCATTGAGGATGCTTGGGTTCTGGCCTATTGCTCTCCGCCCTATGCACAGACTAGCCTCTTATTACAGTCACAACACCCACCTGCCACAGGGTGGCACTACCCATAACACTTGTGGGCTGGGCCTTCCCACATTGCTTGACCATCAAGGACAAATACTCAAGATGTGGCCTACAGGCCAACCAATGGAGCCATTTCCAGAATTGAGATCCCTCAACCAGGTGTGTCAAGTTGACTACTAAAGCAATCCAGCCAAAATGACCTTGTCATCTTGCACACAAATAAACATCACTATTTAAACCCCACACCTTTCCAGTTCTTATCCCCAAAGTATGATGTTAACATTAATCAACCATTAAGACGTACAACTTTAAAACCCCAGTCCTTAAAATGTCCAAAAACTTAAAATTCACAGTCTATTAAAAAGTCTTTTAACTGTGGGGCTGCAAAATCCAAACAAGCACGTTTATTTTCAAAGGAGCCATCGGCACTCTCAAACAAAACTAAGTCCAGCCAAAGTAGTCAAGGCTGGACACCTGGAATTCACTCACAATCTTCTGGGCTCCAAAGGGTTTTCGGCAGCTCCCCTCTCTGACTCTGCCATCCGTGGCACACACACTCATCTCGCAGGCCCAGGCCAACTCCATTCCACACCTGCCGTTGCTCTTGGTGGTCGTCCCATTGGTCCTGGCATCTCCAAAAGCTGGGGTCACCACGAAACTGAGGCAGCACCTTCACCAATTGTCTCTTCTGACCTCTCCTGTGCAAAGCCTCAGCTTCTCTCCATGACCCCTGAATCCTGGGGTTCCATTGCAACCGAGGTGCACTCCCACCAATAGTCTTTCCTGAACTCTCACAGTGCAAGCTTGGCTGCTCTTCTGTGACCCCTTCAAATTTCAATACCAGAACCCTATAGGAGACCTCTTACACACTACCAAGATCTGCTTCTGCTTGAATGGAGAGCTCAGGCCCTTCTGACACAGCTTCTTGTGCTGAACTGAGAGAAATTCTTCCCAGAAGATTTCACCACAGTGATTCTGGTCTTTTGTTACTTAAGCTGTTTTTTCAGCCCCAGCTACCAGTACAATTGTCCCAGTAAACAAAAGATTTCACTTCAGTTCTGGTCTCTGTTACTTACAGTGATTCTTCAGCCCCAGCTGACCAGAACCCACGATTCCACAGTCCTGATGTCTCCGCTTCCATTTGAAACTGGAACTTCACAAGCCAGGCCTCCCTCTTCAACATTCCTTCATCACAAAACTGCTCCAAGCTCCATAGCATGATCTTTAGGCCTCAATGATCTTCCCAGCCCAAAGTTCCCAAACACTCCACAATCCTTCCCCAAAAACACCAAGGTCAGGTCTGTCACAGACAATACCCCATCTCTTCTGGAACAATTTCTGTTTATAGTTTGTCTTTCATTGCTGTGACAAAAACTCTTGACTGACACCCAACTTGGGGAGGAAAGGGTTTATTCAGTTACATCTCCTGGGTCATAGTTCTCACTTAGGAGCCCAAGGAAGGAACTCAGGGCAGAACCTGGAGGCAGGAGTTGAGCACAGGCCATGGAGGAATGCTGTTCACTGGGTTGCTCCCCTGGTAGCCCAGGCCGCCTCTTATACAGTACACAACAACCTGCCCATTGGCACCACTATTGTGGGCTGCGCCCTCCCACCTGCCTGACCATCAAGACAATACTCACCAGATGTGGCCACAGGCCAATCCAATGGAGCCATTCCCCAACTGAGGATCCCTCAACCCTGGTGTGTCAAGTTGACACTAAAGCTATCCAGGACAGGATCAAGACCCCCAAAAGTAAGGCTCCTTGCCTCTAATTGGGATACCTTCAATAAGAGAGGCCATAAGGCCCTGCTGTGCTGAAGACTGATGTTTAACATGGGAAAGATGTATTGCGACCACACATGCAGTGTAAGATGGTCTTCGGCATCCAGAGAGTGTTCCAAAGGCCACTAAACCAATATAAAATCAAAATGGGTTCCTGAGTAAGCAGACTCCTCTGTCAGCACCAGCTACACCTCACCCTGCCTGGAAGAACTGTGACAGAGGCAGCCAGATGCGCTGTATACTCCAAATCTAACTGGCCTATTGCTCTCCTCCTTGAGAAAGTCCCATGGCTTGATAGCCACAAACTTACATCATCTAATCGTTAGGAGATGTTATAAGCCACAGTAAGACCCTGTCATATTTAACAGAAAAAAATGTAATTCATGGATTAACATACCATCCAAACATCTGCATCTATACCAAAGTAACCTACCATAACAATTAGTACTGTTTAAATACCTATATATCTAATTGCTTGTGCTTCATTAGTAGGATTGAAAGGTTATTTGTGGACAAACTGTCAGCCTATGAAAGGAAACAGCCAGAATTGACCAGAGTCCAAGACAACAGCTCCAGAGAAAGTAGACTGTTTTGCTTCCCATCCACCTGTGCCCCTTTTCTAAGCCTAGGGAACAATCTGCGAAAGAGGGGGCATGGTAGAATGTAAGGGCTGCAATTGGGGTGAATGGTGAAACTACAGCAGTATAGTCTGGACACTCATTTGATCAACTTGATTGAACATACAAGCCCCCCCGCCGCTGGATGGTGGGACCCATGGGCTGTGTGGGTTTGGGCACAACTGCTTGCAAATCAGTTTTACATGAAGGATGCTTGTAGTCATAAATTATCACTTATTGCTAAAAAATGAAAAAAAAACAGAGAAAGATGCAAGACAGTTATGGCAGAATGCATGATCTGGGATGGAGTGGGGTGGGGTGGGGGAAGGGAAAGGGAAATATGCCTGAACTGAATTGGAAAATGATGTATGAAATACACAAAGCATCAATAAAAAATGAAAAAAAGATAAAGTATATTCTTTGGTACTTCGGTGGAATATTCTGGAGATGTCTGTTAGGTCCATTTGATGTAAGATGTCATTTAATTTAGATATCTGTTTATTCTTTGTCCAGTTGAACTGTCTATTGGAGAGAGTGGGGCACTGAAGTCACCAAATATTACTAAGTTGGGGCTATCCTGTGCTTTATATTTCCGTAGTACTGTTTTTATGAGATTGGGTGTGCCAGAGTTTACTGCATATATGTTCATGATTGTAAAATCTTCTTGATCAATTGTTCCTTTGATTAGAATGAAGTAACCCACTATCTCTTCTGATTAGTTTTTATTAGTCTATTTTGTCTTATATTAGAATTGCAACACCTTCTTGCTTCTTAGTGCCATTTACTTGGATTATCTTTTTTTATCCTTTCATCCTAAGGTAGTTCCTATCTTTGAAAGTGAGATGAGTTTCTTGAAGACAACAAAAAGATTTTCTTTTTATTTATTTTATTTTATTTTATTTTATTTTGGTCTTTTTGAGACAGGGTCTCCCTGTAGCCCCAGCTGTCCTAGAACTCACTATGTAGACCAGGTTGGCCTTGAACTCACAGAGATCCACCTGCCTCTGCCTCTTGAGTGCTGGGATTAAAGGTGTGCACCACCATATCCACCAAGATTTTCTTTTTAATCCATTCCATTAGCCTCTGTCCTTTTTTAAAATTAATTAATTATATATTCTTTGTATAAGATTATGTAGCCTGTGTCCTTTGATGAAGGCGTTGAGGCCATTGATATTTGTAGTTATTATTGAAAGATGATTATTGGTTACTATGATTTTAATTCATTTGTGTTTTTAGTACTATTTTACATTTGCATAATTATACCTTCCTTTCCCCCTTCTTTTATTATCCCTATCTTCAATCTTCTGTATTTTTTTGAGTATTTTCTGAAGGGCTGGTTTAGTGTACATGAATTTTTTCAGCCTATTCATGTCATGGAAATTTTTTTTATTCCCCTTCAACTTGATATATAGTTTTTCTGGGTAAAGTTTCAGGGTTGGCATCCAGGGTCATTTAGAACTGTGTTTACTTGGGTCCATGGTCTACTGGCTTTCACAGTTTGTATTGAAAAGTCACCTGTAATTCTGATGGGTTATAGTTTATACAGAACTTGTTTTCTCTAGCAGCTTTCAGTACCCTCTTTGTTGTGTGCATCAAGTGTTTTTACTGTGATATGCCATGGGGAGTTTCTGTTCTGGTCCTGTCTAATTGATATTCAGTGTGCTTTTTGAATCTGTATGGGTAAATATTTCCTTAATTTGGGTATGTTTTCTTCTGTAATCCTATTGAAGGTCTGGTCAATGCCATTGCCCTGAGATTCTCTTCTTCCTGTATCCCTTTGATACATAGATTTGGTCTTTTTATGGTGTCCCACAATTCTTGTATATTCTATTCCTGTGTGTTTTTAAAAATTATATCTATTCTTTTGAGAACTATCTATTTGGTTCAGTAGCCCATTACTGATAGGGTGGTTTGATCTTTTGGGGATTTAACTTTTGAAGTTCTCTGTATATCCAAGATATTAATTCTGTCTGATATGTAACTGGTAAAGATATTTTTCCCATTCCATAGTCTATCTCTTCACTTTGGTCAATATTACCTTTGCTATGTAGAAGCTTAATAATTTCATGTAATCCCACTTATCAATTCTTGAGATTATTTCCAATGCTATTGGAGTTCTGTTCAGAGAATCTTTGTCTAGCCTTATATTTAAGTATTTTACCTATTTTCCCTTTTTTTCCCTTTTTTATTTGTATCCTTAATTTCCTCTCTCTCTCTCTCTCTCTCTCTCTCTCTCTCTCTCTCTAAAAAAATAAGCTTGAAGAGAATGAGCACTTGTCTCATTCCAGGTTTTGAGATTTTTTTTTTTTTTTTTTTGTTTTTTTTGGACCGGGTCTCCCTGTAGCCCCAGCTGTCCTGGAACTCACTCTGTAGACCAGGCTGGCCTTGAACTCACAAAGATCCGCCTGCCTCTGTCTCCCAAGTGCTAGGATTAAAGGTGTGTGCCAGATTTTTTTCCCTCCCATTTAGAATAATGTTGGATATAAATTTGTTTTATATAGTCTTTACTGTGTTGAGGCATTGGCATACTCCTTTTTCTAATTTCTTTAGGTCATTTATCATGAAGGACTGTTGAACTTTGCCAAAGAGCTTTTCTTCCTTGATTGAAATGATGATGTGACTTCTGTCCTTAAGCCCACTTATGTGCTGAGTTATATTTATCAATTTGTGTATGTTGAAACAAACTTACATCCCTGGAATGAAACCAATGAAACACTTCATAGTGTGTTCTTAAATTTAGTTGGCAAAAAATGTGCATCTATATTGATTAGGAAAATTGGTCTATAGTGTTCTTTCTTTGTTATAGCCTCATCTAATGTTGGTATCAGGGTAATTCTGGCTTCCTTGCATGAGTTTCGTAGTGTTTCCTTCCTTTTTATTTTATGAAACAGTTTGAGTGTTGGCATTAGCTCTTCTTTAAAGGTTTGGTAGAGTTCAGCAGTGAATTCATCTGGTTCTGAACTTTTCTTTCTTTCATAGATAATTGCATAATCGCCCTTATTTTTATTTCTTAAATGTGAATCTGTTTATCTTCCTCAATGATTTTTTTTAGAGAATGAGAAAATGTATACCAATTTTTATGTCTTATATGATAAGCAGAACATTTGCAGACACAAATTAAAACTGTTAGTTTCAATTTTGTTGCAATTACTTTAACAGCATTTCTGATTCTTAGGCACAAGTCTACAGCAAGTAAAAAAGTATTCATTAATGAACTTAAACCCTTTTTATTATGTGGTTTTTTAATTTTTATGCATTTCACATAAAACATTGTAATCATCTTTATACCCCTCTCCCATCCACACACCCCTACAGCTTCCCACTGAATTTCCTGCATTCTTTCATATGTGTTAAAGCCTATCCTGTCAAGTTACTGTACACGTTTCCGTTTCCTTTTAGTCATGTACCTCCTCCCCTGGCTCTTACAATCTTTCTACCCTCTATTACACAATGGTCCCTGAGCCCTTGGTGGGCAAAGTTCAACACAGGAGTCCTGTCCAGTGACCCACACTCTTCAGACTCTTATCCTCTGCACTTTGGCAATGTGTGGTCTTTTGTGTTTATTGTTATCTGTTGCATGAGGAAACTTTGCTTATGAGACTTGAGAGGTGCATTAGTATTCTCTCTACCCCTTGTTCCACTGTGTTCTGTGAGCCTTAGGTGTAGAGGATCCATTGAGATGTGTGACTTAGGGTTGGACATCTCACAGATAATTATTTTCTGTGTGTGCCAGTTGTAGAACTCTGTAATAGTCTTTGTTGCAAAAGGAAGCTTCTTTCATGAGTGGTGACTGGCATACTTGTCTGTAAGTACGAGGATAGACATTTTGCACATACTAAGAAATTACATTTGACAGCTTTAGGGTTTTCCTTTAAGATCTATGACCTCTCCAGCCATGTGTATTTGGTTATCCTTACAGTGCCACACATGAGTTCCCTCCCATTGAGTGGGCTTTAAGTCCAGTTGGGTAGCTGTTGATTATCCCCAAGATAAAAGTGCCACTACTGCACCAATATAGTTTGCTGTGCCAGTCACTGTGCTTATTTATTAGGTTATTAGGCCATTGATTGATTCTTCCCTCAGGAACTGGACTTTTCTTTGTTGAAAGGCTTTTTATTACCACTTCAATATCATTAATTACTATGAAATCAATTAAGTTATTTTTATATTTTTTATTTAATTTTGGTAGATCATATGTTTCTGGGAATTTGTCCATTTCTTCTAGATTTTCTCATTTCTTTGGATATTTTCAACATATTCCTTAGTTATTCTCTGTGTTTCACTGGAATCTGTAGCAGTCTCTTATCCTTTGTAATATCTGATTTATTACTTTGGATCTTTTTGTTTCTTCTTTGGATTTGTTTGGTAAGTGGATTGTCAGTCTTAATCATTTTTCCCCAATGGGAAAATCATTTTTCCCCAAACTGGCTCATTACCTGATTGTTCTTTTACTCTCCATTTTATCATTTATTTTCACATGTAGGAGTGCTCTGCTTACATGTATGCATATGCCTATGAAAGCCAGAAGAGTCAGAACCCCTGGAATTGAAGTCATAGACAATCATGAGCAGCCATATGGGTGCTGGAAACAAAACCCAGGTCCTCTGCAAGAGCAACAAATGCTCTTAACCAGGAGTCATGTCTCCAGGCCCCTGTTTTTTATTTTTAACGTAAGCATTCATAACTATCCACTTTCCTCTATGACCTGCCGTAGCCATGTGCCAAAGGCTCTGACAAGGTGTGCTTTCATCTTCCTTTGATTCCAGGGACTTTAAATGTTCTCCCGGATTTCTTCGTGACTGTTCTGTTTCTCCCCTATGACTGTCACGAGTTTGCTTGTTTACTGTGCTGGGCATGATGGATTCTTTTCTAACTCTCCTTTGTTCAGCCATTCCTCTCAGGGAATTTATTGTTTCCTATGATCTAGTGATTGAGACCATCTCTCTTCTTTCTTTGTGCATCTTCCTTTTGAAAGTACCGTCTGCAATGCTGGCTTGATGATTATGAACCATCTCAGAAATGTCCTTATGTCTTCACACTTAGTTGACAGTTATTTACGTCCAGGAATTGAAATTATCACTTCATGTTTATTGACTTTAAGGGTTGCTAATGTATGACTTATGTTGGACATCTCAGAGACACTTATTTTTCTGCATGTGACCAGTTGTGGAACTCTGTACTAGTCTTTGTTGCAAAAGGAAGCTTCTTTGATGAGTGGTGACTGTATAATTGTCTGTAAGTATAAGGGTATATTTTTTGCACATAGTAAGAAATTACATTTGTCTAATATTATACATGTGTCTTATATTATTCTGGTGTTTCTGCTATTGTAGGTGAGTTGGCAATTTTCCCATTACAGTTTTATATTTTTGACCTATTGACTATAGTATATAGTGGAAAAGTTCTTCTCTGGTCATGTATATGTGGAGTTCTAAATACTTCTTATGTTTGAATGTCTATATTTTTCTACATTTGGGAAAATTTGTGCTGTAATTCATTGACTGAATTCTCTATACCTTTTTTTAATTTTATTTATTTCTGTATGTGTATCAATGTACTGTCTGCATGCAAGTCTGTGCACCCGTGTCGTGCAATGCCGCGGAGGTCAGAAGAGGGTGTCGGATTCCCCCAGAACTGGAGTTCTCCTGGAATTGGAGTTTCAGACGGTTCTCAGCCTCCATGTGGGTGCTGGGGATTGAACCCGGGTCCTCTGCAAGAGCGGTCAGCGCTCTTAACCACTAGGCCATCTCTCCAGCCCGTATACCTTTAACATTTGTCTATCTCCTCCTTTTATCCTGTGGATTCTTGGATTTGGCCTCTTGATAGTATCACACAGTTCTTGGAGATTATAGTCACACTTATTTATTTTAGTTTTTAAAATTATTTTAATTAGCATACATATTGGGTTTCATTATGGCATTTTCGATCAAAACTTGCTTTTGTTGATTGTCCTTCCCTTTCTTCTCCTTCATCCTCCGTTCCCCCCTTGTCCCCTTCCAGCCCCAGGAGCTCCTTTTTCATTTCATGTCATGTGTCCTTTTGTCCTCCTTTCTCTGTCCAGTCTCATGATCTCTCTCCTTTTTTTAGCATTGGAGCCTGTACTCATACTCATAATCACATACATACATACATACATACATACATACATACATACATATAAATATTAAAAGTTAGGATACATGGGGCTGGAGAGGGGGCTCAGCAGTTAAAACACTGGCTGTTCTTGTAGAGGACCTGGGTTTTGTTCCCAGCACTCACATGGTGCCTCACAACCATCCCTAACTCCAGTTCCAGGGGATCTGACACCTTCTTCTGGCCTTCCCAGGCATTGCATGCACATGGTAAAATACTCATACACATATAAAAGTTATTAAAATATTGTTGCCGTCTATACTTCAGACAGAGGATTTATCTATAGAATACACAAAAACTGCAAAAGTTAAAATGCAAAACAAAACTCAAACAGTAAATGGGGAGGTCAAAATAGAAAATGGGGGAAAACAGGCAGTTCTGAAAAGAAGAAACACAAATGGCCATAGTATATTTTTTGGTCTTTTTGAGATAGGGTCTCCCTATAGCCCCAGCTGGCCTGGAACTCACTATGTAGACCACACTGGCCTTGAACCCACAGAGATCTGACTACCTCTCAAGTGCTGGGATTAAAGGCATGTACCACCACACCTGGCACCATACGTATTTTTTTAATTAATTTTTCAAAAATTTTTATTGAGCGCATTTCATACATTTCTTAATCAAATTTAGACTCATTCCCCCATCCATGCCCACCTCTCATGTCCCTTGCCCCCTGCCAGAGCTCATGGATTCTGTCATACGTGTTAAGTCCTGTCTTGCATCTTTTTCTCAGTCTTTTATAACCTTTTTGATGCACAAGTTTAATGTTTTGGTCAGTTCTTTGAATAGGTTTTTCTTTCTCTTTTTTTTTGTTCCCTTTGATTTTATATTATTCAAAAATATGCATATATATACACTATGCACATAAATCAAAATTATAAAATCTGAAAATAAACTATAGGTTAATTCCAAACATGCTTAGAGATTCATATTTTAACAGTAAAGTTGCATGCAGGTAAAAAGAAGTATAATTTTATACTTCTTTTTACCTGCATGCAACTTTACGTTCTTTTTTTTTTAGAACATGAATACATATCTTCCACCCATATATGGTAATTACAATGAGTGAATACAAGTGGTAGGTCAATTCTGGAGCCCACTAAGAGATTCACATTATAATAGCACAGTTGCTTGCAGATACAATGAAATATAATAATAATAAAGTTGCTCAGTTTGCCTGCCAATTGGGGATTTGGTGTTAGCATCCACAAATAAGGGAAACCATTCACCTTTTTTTTTTCTGGGACTGTGTTACTTTACTTAGCATAATGGCTTCAAGTTCCATCCATTTACCTGCAAAGTTCCTGATGTCATCTTTCTTTGCCACTACATAGAACTCCATTGTGTAGATGTACCACATTTTTGTTGTCTAGTTATCAGTTGAGGGGCATTTGGGTTGGTTCCAGCTCTTTACTATTGTGAAGAGAGCTACAATATACAGCTGTGTATGTATCTTTGTGGTAGGATGCATCTTATGGGTATATATTCAGGAGTGGTATGGCTGGGTCAGGTGGTAGGCTCATTTTGAGTTTTTAAGGGTTCTCTACACTGCTTTCCACAGTGGTTGTACCAGTTTACATTCCCACCAGCAGTGGATGAGTATTCCCCTTTCTCCACAACCTCTTGGTGTTTTTTGTTTTCTTGATCTTGGCTAGTCTTATTGGAGTGAGATGATACCTTGGTGTGGTTTTAATTTGCATTTCCTTAATTATTAATGATGTTGAACACTTTTTAAGTTGTTTCTCAGCCATCTTTACTTCCTTACTGGTGAATCTCTGCTGGATAGCTTTAGTGTCAACTTGACACACCTGGGTTGAGGGAGCCTTAATTGGGGAATTGGCTCCATTGGACTGGCCTGTGGCCACATCTGTGGAGTATTGTCTTGATTGTTGAGCAATGTGGGAGGGCCAGCCCACTATGGGTGGTGCCACCCTGGGCAGGTTGTTGTGTACTGTATAAGAGGTCAGGCTGGGCATGGGCCAGGGGAGCAAGCCAGTGAACAGCATTCCTCCATGGCCTGTGCTTCAGCTCCTGCCTCCAGGTTCCTGCCCTGAGTTCTTGCCTTGGGCTCCCTGAGAACTGTGACCCAGGAGATGTAAGCTGAATAAACCCTTTCCTCCCCAAGTTGGTGTTGGTCAGAGTGTTTTGTCACAGCAATGGAAGACAAACTGGAACATCTCTGTTCAGCTCTTTACTCCTTCTTTTGAGTAGGTCATTTATTTTCTTCTTTGTTTTTAAGTAGTTTATATATTCTGGATGTTAATGCTCTGTCAGATGTATCAGTGGTGAAGGCTTCCTCCCAGTCTGTGGGTTTTCTCTTCACTTCCTGATTGCTTCTTTAGCTGTACAAAAGCTTTTGCGTTTGATGAGGTCCTATTTGTCAGCTGTTGTCCTTATTTCCTGTGTAGCTGCCGTCTGATTTAGAGAGTCTTTTCCTATGCCTATGTCTTATAGGTTGCTGCCGACTTTTTCTTCTATCACCTTCTGGGTTTCAGGTTTCAGGTTGAGATCTTTGATCCACTTGGAGTTGATTTTTGTACAGGGTGAGAGGTAGGGGTTTAATTTTGTTCTTCTACAAATGGTGATCCAGTTTTGATGACACCATTTGTTGAAGATGCTATCTTTCCTCCATTGAGTTTTTTTGGCACATTTGTCAAATATGAGGTGGCTGAAGTTATATGAGCTCAAGTGTCCTCAAGAACCTTGTGTTCAGGCTTAGATATTCTGTCTCCCACATGGTCCATCCCATTGGCAGAGATTTCTAGTTAACATTTTGGAGTGGCCATTCCCAGCATCATTTTAGTTGTTTTTTCTTCCATATTTCTATCTGCGTTGAATTATATTTTCATATACTGAATTGATTCTCATATTTAATTCATCTGTTTGTGGTTTCCCTAGATTCCATTTCAAGAGGTTATTTGTATACTTTTAAAATTCATTAAAAATTCATTTGTAAGTTTATTCATGTCTTTTTTATTTATCTTTTTGTGTTTATTTATTTATTATTTTTATGTGTATGAGTGTACTGTCTGCATGTAGGTTGGTGCACCTGTGTTGTGCGATGCCACAGAGGTCAGAAGAGGGCATTGGATTCCCCTGGAACTGGAGTTAAAGATGGTTCTTAGCTGCCACGTGGGTGCTGGGACTCAAACCCAGGTCCTCTGCAGGAGCAGTCGGTGCTCTTAGCCACTGAGCCATCTCTCCAGCCCCTATTCATGTTTTTTTTTAATGCTTTGAACATGTTTGTAAACATTCCTTTGAATTTTTTGTCTGGAATTTCATTTTAGTCACTTTTCTTTGTGGTATTACTATGGGATTTGTAATTTTTGGAGGAGACATTTCTATCCTGGTTGTTCATATTATTTGTGTTTTTACGTTGGGACTTACCCATTTGTAGGTAGTATATTGATTACGTCTTTCTGTGTTGTTGAGTGCTTGGATTGGTGTTGGGTATTCCCTTGACTTGGTGCATCTTGGCTCAGCTTAGTGTTGCTTAAAGCTCCATCATAGAAACACTAGGCATTGATTTGTGGATGGGATAGCTGAAGTGATTCTGGCAAGCTGGGGGTGGGGGCAATGGCCACCAACCTCCTGAGCCAGAGTTCTTAGAGTTCTTATAATGTATCAGGAGGGGTTATGTGCCAGGGATGGGGGTTTCACACATTCTCTGATCTCACAAACCAGTGTGCATGTGGGGTGGTGGGAGTGTATATGGATGGGGACAGGTTACATGGCCTCTAAACTTCATAAGCCAGGGTGTGTATGAAGCATGGGGAGTATGCACCTGGGAGTGGGTGTGCCACACTCCTCTGGCTTCCCCAGTTGGGGTACACTAGGGAAAGACCAGGTCCCACATCCTCTCACTCAGCCACTGGGGTGCATGTAAGGTGGTGGAAGTGTGTGTCGTCAGGGCAGGGGTCCTCACTCCTCTGACTTCTCCAGCTGATGTGTGTTCTGGGTAGAGGGAGTGTCAAATTTTCTCTTTAATGGCATTAATCTCTTTAATAATTGTGCTGGATAGCTTCAGTTGTCTACATGACACACTTGAGAAGAGGGAACTTCAATTTTGGAATTTCGTCTATCAGATTGTCCTGGGGCTATGTCGCTGAGACACTTTCTTGATTGTTGAGTCTTGTGGGAGGCCCACTGAGGGTGGTGCCACCGTTGACAGGTGATCTTAGGTTACACAAGAAAGTGGACTGAACACAGACCACAAGGGGAGGCTGGCAGGCAGTGTTCTGCTGTCGTCTATGCCTCAGTTGCTGGCTCCAAGTTCTGCCTGAGTTCTTGCCTTGGCTTCCTTCAAGGATGAACTGCTATTGAGACATGTAAGCCAAATAAATCCTTTCCTCACCAAGTCTGTTTTGGTCATAGTGTTTTATCACAGCAACAGAAAACAAACTAAAACAATTATAGTTGCTTTCTCTACTGGCCTTGTCTGCACCCTTAAACTCACTCACTCCTTTCCTCACCAGACTGCAAATTTTTACTTATCTTGACCCTCGCCACAGATGAAAAAGCATAAGCAATACCAGAGCTCATGCAGGACGCTGGTCTGTCTTGCAGTTTCCTTCCCAAGCAACTATTACTTTTGAATTCAGCCTCACTCAAATTTTGAGGACATGGACAAAGTACAACCAGATTCACTGTGACAATGTAACATGAATGGGCTCTAACCCACTTCTCAATAGAGGCTGTGTTGTTCTTCAAAACTTTATAAGCCAAGCCTCTACCATCCATATTTTTCTTGGTATTTTAGTTTTCTGAGTTTCTGCTAAGATGATCTGCAATCTCTGATTATAGTACTCTAGGGCTTCCGGAGCCCTAGTTCAATGTTCTGCCACGTTCCTGCCACAAACCACTCCCCAAAAGGCCTCTGAACTACACTGCCACGTTTATCACAGTGCCTGTCCTGCTCCTTAGTACCAATTTTCTACTTTAATTACTTTTCTTGCTGCTGTGACAAGATTATCTGGCGGGAGCAACTTAAGAAGGAGGAGTGTGAGGTACAGTGTACCATGGCTAGGAAGGACAGGCGGAACAAATAGCTGTGGCAAGAGCATGCGGCTGCCCAGTGTGTCAGGAGGCAGAGAGAGGCATGTGCTGGGCTCTGTGCACTTTCTCCTTTTTATTTAGTCTGAGACCCTAGTCCATGGGGTGGTGCTGCCCCCCACTCAGGGTGAGGCTTCCCTCCTCAGTTAGACCTCCCAGATATACTGAGAGGTGTGTCTCTCAGGTGACTCTAAATCCAGTCAGGCAGACACCCTCATCCTGACTATCCACCAGCATACACCAATCGCTTTAGATTTCCATTTGGTGTTTATTTGGTATCATACATCTCCTGCTTCTCTCCCACCACCACCCACTGCCGTCCTCCCAATCTGTGTGACTACAAACTTCTCGAAAGCAAATGGCCCTGCTGTAGAATCCCTACAACCTGATCATAGTAGCAAACGGCCCTGCTGTAGAATCCCTACCACCTGATCATAGTAGGCTCTCAATCACTTATCCCTCAGTGAAATCTTAGCCTCATAATTTGGTGGCCTGGTGATCCTAGAAGGATCATACATGCAGAATAAAGTGTGCCAATATCACACTAAAAATACTCAAATCCTTCTGTAGATTTATGGGCTAACCCCACAGAACCCAAGCTGAAGCAATGGCTATTAATTTGCAAATGCTTGGTTTGGAATTCACACAATCTCACTTCTCCACTTGGGCAGGTCAAGGGCACATCTTCATCTAATTCAAGAGTTAGAAAATAGACTCTGTCTGTTCTTGGAAGAAATGGTGAAGCCTTAATAAAAGGAGCATGCTAGCAGAGTGGAAACATCATTTTGGCCACCTTTGCAAATAATCTTCCCCACACGATAACTGCTGCTGTTCTACCATAGACAAAAGAATTTTAAATTTTCATGAGATAGGTCCTGTTGATGCTTGTTAACTACAACAGGAAACCAAGGCAAGGCAAGGTTAGATATTATGGTGAATCCCGTCAAGCTGGGCAAGAGAGCTAGGGTTTGAATAGAGGCAGAGAGAAGCACAGCGTGGGTCCACACCATCTCTGAGGGATGTGTTCTTTGACAGCAGGACTGGGTTCCTTCAGCTCTGTCTGCATGGCTCCTGGTGCAACGCCTGGCACGTGACAGCTGCTGGAGGATGACACTAGAGGGAAATTTGTTAGGAATTTTAAATATAATTTTCAAGTAAAGGTACCTTAAGCAATAAGAATATGTACTACCTCACTTAAAAATGAATCTGGGGGGCTGGAGAGATGGCCTAGCGGTTAAGAGCGCCGACTGCTCTTACAGAGGACCCGGGTTCGATCCCCAGCACCCACATGGCGGCCGAGAACCGTCTGAAACTCCAATTCCAGGAGAACTCCAGTTCCAGGGAAATCCGACGCCCTCTTCTGCCCTCCGCGGCATTGCATGACATGGGCACACAGACTTGCATGCAGACAGTACATTCATACACATACAGAAATAAATAAAAAAAAACGAATCTGGGGGTTGGTAGTTCTAGAATTAGCAAATTCAATGTCCCATCAGTGTCAGAGATCTGAGTCATCTTTCTCTGTTCCCAAGAGGCAGCAATTCACTGGATTCTGTGTTGTGTTATCTCTTCAAATATTAAGGATGAGACTCAGTAAGATTGACAACTAAAATAAGTATTAAAAGTGTCCTCATTAATCACAGTGTTCTTTTCAAAGGTGTTACAGACACAGTGTTCACTGGAACACACATTCCTTATGTGTCACACCTTCTGTGTACCCTTCAATTAGCTACAACAGGTGAAGTAAAGCAGGTCTGTTCTGCCTTAAAGAGTTCACAAACTGGTCAGAACTGCCTCAGGATCCATGTGCTAGACACAGAGGTAGACTGCTCCACATTTCCCTTGGTCAGGTCTTAACTGACCCGTTGTTAATGAGTTAATGAGAACACATCTTAGACACCCTGGCAGCTAGCTGTGACCACATCACTAAGTTCTAGCCAGTGAGCAGATATAAATGCATGATTTTGGAGGTTTCCTCCCTGGAGGCCATGGAGAATCCAAGTGGCAAGGAGTGGAAGCACACAGAAGACTCAAGGGAAGAACACCACCAAATGTCTAGTCAACCAAGCACATCTTTGGCACAAGGGACAAAATGAAAAAAGCCAATGAACGATACTAATCCAAAAGACAAAGCACAAGACACCAAGACTAGAAAACGTCCACGTAAGAAAATAGCAGTTCCTCCCTTGCCCACCACACTGCCTTCAGTCACCGAGATTCACCAGGATGTTTTGCGGGTTTGGTGCCAGAAGTTAAAGCTGAGCAGCAAAGGCCAGAAATTTGACACCTACGATTGAATTTGGAAACATGCATACCCAGACCAAAAGCCCTATGTGAATAATGTTCCTGATACACCAAAAGAGGCCAGGGTGAAGGCAACGCCTAAAAACCGAAAATGGAAGAGGAGCCAGCACTGCGTTCTGAGGGATTGCTCCACTGCAGCGATCTTTACACCTGAGGAGCATTTGCCCGTCCTCAGCGATCCCCTGTTCTCTGTGAAGAAGTCAGTCCCGCTGTAGTGACCACCTCTGTCCCTGAGGCAATGCTGGCCTCGTGGACCAGAATTGCAGCCAGCGCTGGGAAGTTGGAGACAGTGAAGCGTCTAAAGCCACCAGGGCCTTATGAATCCACGAGGTGCGTGGTCCATGGGGAAAACCTCCCTGTGGGCTCCAGTGGTAGGTTCAGCTGCAGTTCCATGCTGGACAAGCCTGGGTACCTGGGAAGAAGGGTGAAGTGAGTGTTCCCTTCCTGTACATTTCCACCCCATCTGGAGGACAACATACTGTGCTCCCAGTGTGTTTACAGGAACAAGACCTTAAGCAAGGCCCTCCACTGAGATCGGAGTTCCAAGGTAAAAGAACATCTGTGTGGTTTGGGTTTTCTGATGTCGCCTGTGTATGCGTGGAGTGGCCTGTGGTACCGAAGCCATGACTAAAACCGATGAGGACTGTGTGCCCTCTGAGATGCCCACCTCGTCCAGAAACCATTGGACCTTGTTCACTAGTCATAGAAGGACGAGCAGTGTAAGAAAAGAGGGTACTGAGGCCACTGAGAACTTCAACAGAAACATCCCTGGGTTCAGTGTGCTGGTTCTGGACTCTACGGAGGTGTCTGCAACCACCCCACACCTCTACTGTTAGGTGAAGCAAGGTGACCTACGTGTTCTGCTCCAAGAAGACCCTGATCTTGACAGTTTCCTGTCACCAGCACAGAAGTATCACAGCTGATGAAACAGTCTATTGCAAGGCTTAGTCTACACCTATGACCTCTGCCTGTCCTTCCTGACCCCCTGAGTTGTATCATACTCTCTCTGTTAGTGTGGAGTGCTTGAGTTTGTTTTCTGTTTTTACAAAACATACCCATCTTGTATGTGGCTTTGTATTTTTTTTTTTTTTTGGTCTTTTGAGACAGGGTCTCCTAGTAGCCCCAGCTGTCCTGGAACTCGCTTTGTAGACCAGGCTGGCCTTGAACTCACAAACATCCGCCTGGCTCTGCCTCCAGAGTGCTAGGATTACAGGCGTGCGCCACCATGCCAGCGTGGCTTTGTATTTTAAGAAATGCATAATTTCTGGGGGCTGGAGAGATGGCCTAGTGGTTAAGAGCACCGACCGCTCTTACAGAGGACCCGGGTTCGATCGCCAGCACCCACATGGCGGCTGAGAACCATCTGAAACTCCAATTCCAGGAGAACTTCAGTTCCAGGGGAATCTGACACCCTCTTCTGACCTCCGTGGCATTGCATGACACGGGTGCACAAACCTACATGCACACAGTACATTCATACACATACAGAAATAAAAAAAAAAGAAATGCATAATTTCAAATGTCAACTTTCAGATTTTCTCTTAAAAGATTTATTCATTTATTTTTTATTTATTTATTTGTTGTCTTTTTGAGACAGGGTTTCGCTATAGCCCCAGCTGTCCTGGAACTCACTCTGTAGACCAGGCTGGCCTTGAACTCACAGAGATCCACCTGCCTCTGCCTCCCAAGTGGTAGGATTAAAGGTGTGGGGCACCATGCTGGGCTTAAAGATGGTTCTTAGCCACCATGTGGGTGCTGGGAATTGAACCCAGGTCCTCTGCAAGAGCAGTCAGTGCTCTTCACTGCTGAGCCATCTCTCCAGCCCCTTTATTTATTATTTTTATTTTGTATGTTTGAGTGTATTGCCTATATGTAAGTGGACCCATGTTGTACAATGCACATGGAAGTCAGAAGAGAACATCAGATCCCCTGGAACTGGAGTTATGGATGGTTGTCAGCCACTGTGTGGGTGCTGGGAATTGAACCCAGGTCCTCTGCAAGAGCAGTCAATGATCTTATCCACCGAGCCATCTCTCTAGCCCCAAACTGTTCTCTTAATGAGAAAGAGGATGTTCATCTGTTCTTGTGTATTCCTTTCTACTGAGAAGACTGTCAGAATTATGCTTTAAGTTATTTTGAGGCCCAGACAGAAACTACCCAAAGAAGAGTATAACCCAAAAGGAACCTGAATTCTTGAACATCTGTGTAAGAGAAAAATAAATGCCTCTCTTGTTTAGTTAGGATCCCGGTATTTCGGATCTTCCTCATATAACAGCTGCTTATAGACTAACTGACATAGAACAGCAGCCTAATTCTGGGATCCAGCAGGCAGCCATTTGTTTCCTGTGCTGGTTAGTCTTTGTCACCTTGACACAAACCAGAGTCACCTGGGTAGAAGAGACCTCAACTGAACAATTTCCTCCATCAAACTGGCCTGTGGGACATTTTCTTCATTGCTTATTAATGCAGGAAGGCCCAGTCCACTCTCGATGATGCCATCCCTAGGCAAGTAGGCCCAGGTCATGTAAGAAGGGTAATGAGCAAGCCAGAAGAAGCAAGCAATTAGCAGAGCTCCTGTATGGCTCCGTTTCAGCTCAAGGTTCCTGCCTTGAGTTCCTGCCCTGGCTTCCCTCAACATTGGACTGGGAGCTGTAAGCCAAGTTAACCCTTTCCTCCTCGAGTTATTTTTGGTTATAGTTTTATCACAGGAATAGAAAACAAATTAGGACAGTTCCACTTCTGACTTCAATTCTTTCAGAAATAAATGCAGTGTTGTTACCTCTATATGCTATTCTTGATTTGTTTCTAAAGTTGTTCAGAACCCAAATGGGATGGGAAGCTTATTAGATATATCCTTCACAAGGCACCTGGGCCTGGGTTGGTTAACCACGTTACATGAATTTTTAATGTCACGTCTTAAGCATCTCCTTGGGGGTGAAATCCAAGGGCAGGAGTCATGCTGAACCTTGAGCACAGCCAGCAGTAGGTACTTGGTAAATGCAGAAGAGCTGGTGCTTGAGAGAATTAGCCTGGGGCGAGCCTTCTACAAGTGGGAGGAAAGGGCAATCTCGATTTCTTTTCCTTTCTATCAGAGGCTAGGGAAGTAAGTCTGTCTACTTCATCCAAGTCCTCACTGGTGGCTGGGGCAAAGTCTGTGGGGTAGAATGAGCACCTCCATACCCAAGTCAAGATAAAGGGAAGATCCTAAGAATCCACCGAGAGAGAAAGCCTGCAAAGGGAGACACAGCTGGGGACCTGCTCGGCTGCAGAGACTTGGGGTCAGGAGGGAGTTCTGAGGAGAGTTGGATATGGGGAGAAAGTATGGATACAGATTCTGGTGCTGGATTCTGCCAGGGGAGGTGGGATGTGGGAGCAGCCTGACATGCAGGAAGAGGAGAGGACAGCTGAGTGCAGCCTGCTTCTTCAAGTCTTCTCACTTCCCATGGTACCTAGCAGGCTCCAGCCATCATGAAAGTGCCACTGTGCTATTTCAGGGCAGTTAGAGACATGTGCCAGCCAGGGAGCCTGGAACATACAACCGCTGCACTTAAACACCAGTTCACAGATGGCCCTGGTGATGGTTGGCATCATGCCAGTAAAAGCAGACTTCTGTCATCTTGTGACCTCCTCCCTGCTGCAACGCTGCAGAATCAAGCACTAGGAAGGAAAGGATGACAACTTCTTTGCAAGCATAGGGGAGGCCTGGGCTGAGTATAGGTGAAAGGTTTTGAACTGGATATAAAGTAGAGGTTTCTGTGTGTAATGGACTAGTCCCTGAAATTTCAAAAAGTGAAAGAATGGACAAATTGGGATTGACTAGCTCAAATGGCCGGAAACACATGGGGTCTGTTTTGAGATATTTCTGTTGTTTGAGATAGAGTCTCACTGTGTAGCCCAGGTTGGCCTTGAACATGTGAGCTTCCTGTCTCAGCCTCCCAAAAGCTGGGATTACAAGTGTGTGCTACCACGCTTAATTACTTAGGGTTATTTTAAGGGGCAAATGCTGAGGAATTATTAGAGGAATTATAAGGTAGAGAATGTTCTGGTGGCATTTAACACACTGCTGTGGCTGAATGTGGATTCTCTCCTGACTGCAAGAAGAGTTCTGTTGCATGGGGGAAGTGCTATGGTTTGGATGTGGTTTGAATTTTCACCCCAGAAGCTCATGAACTGAAAACTTGGTCTGTGGTATTGCTATGTTAAAGGTAATGGAGACCTTTGGGGAGGAGCTACTGGGAGTCATTGGGGTACTGGTCTCAGGAGGGATAAAGCCAGTTCTTATGGGACCCTGAGATATCCTCATGACAGTGAGTTATAGTACAGTGGGCCCGTCCCTGTCCCGCTTGCTGACTTCCTTTCTTGCCATGTGACTTTTCTTCCTGAATATACTTCTGCCATCTGCCCTGAATCCTCTATCAGAATTATCATGCTATTTGGACTTTCAGCCCCCAAATTATAAGCTAGATAACCCTCTTCCCTGGATGTTATCCAGCTTCAGGCATTTTGTTAGAAGAACAGAAAATGGACTAATAGATCTGGAAAGAGTCTAGTGGAAGCAGAGCCTGCTTTACCATAGGATTCCAGCAAAGACTCTGACGTCCTCTCTTTCTGACACATGTGGAAAGGCTCCCAAGGACAAAGAGCTCCCTCCCAGGGCAGCCCCATTTATTCTTGGACATCATATTGGAAAATTTTCCTCACTGGCTTGCAGTGTCTCCTGATTTTTGCCCTTGAAGCCACGAAGAACAAGCCCACTTCCCAAGGACACTGAAACCCATGGGCAAGGCCTCCCCAAGACCAGCCCTTCTTTAGAATGCACCACCCCAGCTATTTTCCCTCCTTCACCATCCAAGGAAAGCAGCAGTCTAGTGGACTCGGTGGTGTGTGATTGTACCTGTTTAATATTTGATTGTAAGCATCTGAGCGCATGTATGTGACAAACTATTCCCTGCCTTCCGTGGAGGCCAAAGGAGGACCAGGAATATCCCAACTGCAGGCTGAGAAGCAGCAAACAGTCCAGACTTGCTTCTTCCCAATGTGCATCCGGAGAATTTCTAGGGCTGGTGCTGCTTTATCCTGCAGCATTGGTGGGTGTGAGGGATGAGCAGAGCCAAGGGCTCACAGAGCAGGTGTCTTCACGGAAAGCAGTCAGGAAATGTGCAAAAATGATCAAGTCCTGGGCCACAGTGGACCTGGGCCAGCCTGAGGTGACGGGTTCGAGTGAGGGGCTTGCTAGAAGTCCAGCAGCCTTAGGGGCATAAAGGGCTTCTCAGGCTAGACAGCATAGACAGCAGTTTCACTCTACAGGCGAGCCCTTTCTGCTCTGTGCTACCCAAGTTTGTGAGGGGGCTGCTGGGCCCTTCACTTGGCCACATCAATGGACAGCATAGCCTTGATTGCACGGAACTTGTTGCAGGAAAAGTCAGCGACCAGTTGCTTGGTGCCACTCCTGGTGGGACGAATCTCAAATCGGACCCGGGATTTCTCCTTGGGGCGAAGGGCTGGCACACTGATGAGGAAGGGAACATGTTAGTGTTGGTAGGAAACCACAGAGCTCATATCACTTGGGCCAAGTCCTGCTCTAATGGGATTTGGCTAGCTGCCTCCATGGCTCACCTGGTCACTTCAACTCTGTGACATCAAACCGGGGAGGGGAACGGTAGTGTCATGGTCACCCAAATGTGTTAAGCCCTTTCTTTCGAAATTTGGTTTGGGTCAGTGTTTTATCACAACAATAGAGGGAAACTAGGACAGATATCGAGACTCAAAGAATGAAGATTACAAGCACAGAGGGTGCTGGCTGTCCTGTTCAAGGCCTCTGGGCTGGCCTTCCTGTCCAGTCCTGCCATCCCACTCTGGGCAGGCCTTCCTGTCCACTCCTGCCATCCCGCTCTGGGCAGGCCTTGCTGTCCACTCCTGCCATCCCGCTCTGGGCAGGCCTTCCTGTCCAGTCTTGCCATCCTGCCCTGGGCAGGCCTTCCTGTCCACTCCTGCCATCCCGCTCTGGGCAGGCCTTCCTGTCCAGTCCTGCCATCCCGCTCTGGGCAGGCCTTCCTGTCCAGTCCTGCCATCCCGCTCTGGGCAGGCCTTCCTGTCCACTCCTGCCATCCCGCTCTGGGCAGGCCTTCCTGTCCAGTCCTGCCATCCCGCTCTGGGCAGGCCTTCCTGTCCAGTCCTGCCATCCCGCTCTGGGCAGGCCTTCCTGTCCACTCCTGCCATCCCGCTCTGGGCAGGCCTTCCTGTCCAGTCCTGCCATCCCGCTCTGGGCAGGCCTTCCTGTCCAGTCCTGCCATCCCGCTCTGGGCAGGCCTTCCTGTCCACTCCTGCCATCCCGCTCTGGGCAGGCCTTCCTGTCCAGTCCTGCCATCCCGCTCTGGGCAGGCCTTCCTGTCCAGTCCTGCCATCCCGCTCTGGGCAGGCCTTCCTGTCCACTCCTGCCATCCCGCTCTGGGCAGGCCTTCCTGTCCAGTCCTGCCATCCCGCTCTGGGCAGGCCTTCCTGTCCAGTCCTGCCATCCCGCTCTGGGCAGGCCTTCCTGTCCACTCCTGCCATCCCGCTCTGGGCAGGCCTTCCTGTCCAGTCCTGCCATCCCGCTCTGGGCAGGCCTTCCTGTCCAGTCCTGCCATCCCGCTCTGGGCAGGCCTTCCTGTCCACTCCTGCCATCCCGCTCTGGGCAGGCCTTCCTGTCCAGTCCTGCCATCCCGCTCTGGGCAGGCCTTCCTGTCCAGTCCTGCCATCCCGCTCTGGGCAGGCCTTCCTGTCCACTCCTGCCATCCCGCTCTGGGCAGGCCTTCCTGTCCAGTCCTGCCATCCCGCTCTGGGCAGGCCTTCCTGTCCAGTCCTGCCATCCCGCTCTGGGCAGGCCTTCCTGTCCACTCCTGCCATCCCGCTCTGGGCAGGCCTTGCTGTCCAGTCCTGCCATCCCGCTCTGGGCAGGCCTTCCTGTCCAGTCCTGCCATCCCGCTCTGGGCAGGCCTTCCTGTCCATTCCTACCATCCTGCTCTGGGCAGGCCTTCCTGTCCACTCCTGCCATCCCCACAAGCCTGCTTAGGCTCGGGACTCACTCAATCTTGAGGTTGCCACGTAGCAGGCCACTGCCCTCCACCATCAGCACACAGTCCTTCACTGGCTCATCCAGCGGGTTGGAGAAGAGCATTTGTACATTCAAAGGCTTCTGCACCCGGGCCTGGTCCAGTACCTGTCGAGAAGCGGCTGCAGGTCAAGATGCTGGCTGTTTGGACCCTGCCTGCTACTCTGTTAGAGCTAAGCAGGATGATGAGGTTGAGGGAGAAGATGCCACTGAGGACTCAGGACGGGGAGCACTTTATCCCTCTTAAGTGTCCCGTGGTCTCCTGACCTCCATGAATATGAGCCGGGTGGAGATACCAAGATATTCCCATGATTTCCACAGTATGAAAGGAAAATGTAGGCTCAGAAGGAGATTCAGGCTGTGCTTTGTTGCTAAGAACACATGAGCCAAGCTCAGAAGCCCCAACTTAGCTGGAATAAGCAGGCCCTGCTTCCAAGGACCTCTGCTTCTCAGAGGGCTTAGGAAAGTTTTCTTACTGAATTTATTAACACTAATTTTCTTGAGCAAGAGAGAAAGAGAGAGAAAGAGAGAGAGAGAGAGAGAGAGAGAGAGAGAGAGAGAGAGAGATGAATGAATGAAGAAGTGCTCGGAGAGGCCACAGGAGGGCATTGGATCCTCTGGAGCTGGAGTTACAGGCAGTTGTGAGTTTCCCAACATGGGTGTTGGTAACCAAACTTACGTTTTCTTCAATAGCAGTTTTTTGCTTTTAGCCACTAAGCCCTCTCTCCAGCACTTCGTTGGTTGTTTTTATTCCCTTAAAGCCATTCTTTTTTTTTTAATGTGAAAACATTAGAATAAAGCCATTCTTAGGACCTGCCACAGGTATTGAAGATAAACCACGGACTCCTGAAGCTGGTTAGATTTGGGCTCATGACCACAGCCTCTTCTACTCTTGGTCACAAGATTGGGTCTCTCTACATCTCCAAACAGGCCACCCTCTATGGTGACACCCAGACCACTAATTTCCTTCATAACTTTGGGAGCTCGCAAGGTTTCTATGAGGAACTCTGGTTTTGGCTCCAACAGTGACTGAGTTGGGGTCCAAGAAGATGAAGCCAGGATTTTTAGTCATAAAAGCAACATGAGCCTTAAAAGATATCATTTTTCTACTTAGAATTAATTGTGGGGGTTGAAGGGGACCAGAGGAGCCCACCAGTTAGCAGTGTACCTCCATGGTCCCCCAAATCCTGCCCTGAGCTTCTGCCCTGGCTCTCTTGATGATGAACTGTGAGCCATAAGGTGAAATAAACCCTTTCCTTCCCAAGTTGGTTTTGGTCAGTGTTTATCACAACAATAGAAAGAAAACTAGGACAGATATCAAGATGCTCGAAGAATGAAGAAGCGGTTAAGAGAACCATATGTTCTTTCAGAAGATGAAAGTTTGGTTCCCAGCATCCACATGGTGGCTAACAACCATCTATAATTCTAGTTCCAGGGGATCTGATGCCTTCTTCTGACCTCCATTAGTATTCCATGACACAGGTGCCATTACATACGTGCAGGGAATATACCCATAAAATAAAGTAATAATAAATAAAATACTTTAAACTTAAAGAATTAGCTCTGAACATAGCTAGTAAAGAGGATAGGTAATTATCTCCTCCCTTCTAGGAAGAAAGTGTTTTGGAGATAGCAGTTGAACTTGTGTGCCTGATAGATTTCTTTCTTTTCTCCCTTTGAGAACCACTGGAGATTACTGTTTTTTGTTTTGTTTTGTTTTTCCTTGTCATTAGTGCTCATAGAAACTATTGTATAGTCAAAGCTCAAGTTCATGCCAGGAGTGGTGGCTCACACCTTTAATTCTAGCACTTGGGAGGCAGAGGCAGGCGGATCTTTATGAGTTCAAGGCCAGCCTGGTCTACAGAGCAAATTCCAGGACAGCTGGGGCTACAGGGAGACCCTGTCTTGAAAAGACCCCCCCCCAAAAAAAAGCAAGTTCAGACTGATTTGATAGGAAACACACACTGGAAAACACTAGGTCCACTTGGTTTCAAAGCCTTCCCTGTTTTTGACAGACACTGCAATATGTAACAGTAAATTATGAATAACCAAAGCATATTAGACAGCATGATATGTACTATAATTTCTACCATGGGTCTATAAAGGCACCCAGTAGACTGGATAAGAGCCACTGGTCATGGATTTGAGGGTTCTCTCCCTGTGAAACAAGATTCAGACTTTATGTCTGATTCTATGGTCCAATGCTAATTGCTAATCAGTGTTAGATGATAAAACAGGATTTTATACAAAATATCTATTTATCAATCAATCATCTATCAATTACCTTCATGAGTTTAAAACAAAACATTACTATATGGAGATCTGAGGATTAGGGAACAAAATGAAGGAAAAAAACTAATTTCATGCCGGGCGTGGTGGCGCACGCCTTTAATCCTAGCACTTGGGAGGCAGAGGCAGGCAGATCTCTGTGAGTTCAAGGCCAGCCTGGTCTACAGAGTGAGTTCCAGGACAGCTGGGGGCTATGGGAAGACCGTGTCTCAAAAAGACAGAAAAAAAAAACCCCAAACCTAACTTCATTTAAGGCAAAATGTTTTCAGAACTAAGGCGGCCACCGCCCAGCAGTTTCTTAGCCTTAAGAGTTGGAGTCACCACTCAGCTGCCTGTCATGTGAACAGAGATGGTGAGCTTCTTGGAAAGGCCTGTGAAGCACGAGAGGCCATTCCATGTGGGAGACATGCTGGGGCTGATAACAGCTTTCCTTGGGGAAGGGAAGCCCAGAGACACCTGCTCTGTTCAGATCATGATCCACAGTAGCACTATTTCTGCTTGATAATGTTTATGTATTAAGGTACCACGCCAAGGGAAACAGCGATGACCCAGAACACCTGTACTCCTGGCAGTGACGGGGGGTGGGGGGGGGCACTGTAGAAAGGCATGCTTTCAGCTGGGATGAAGGAAGAGAAGGTTCTAGGGTATGTAACTAGTGACCAGACTTGATTTGTGGGGTCAGAAAAGGCTGCACTGAGGAAATGACACCCTGGAAAGAAACATCTTATCCTTTTGACAGAATTGGAGCCACTGAGAGGTAAGGGACTTGCTCATTCTCCATGCTGATAAATTCTGAAACCAAGATACCAAGCCAGGTCCATCTTCACATGGACCAATGTTTGAATTCATTTCCCGAAATGGCTGTCCTGGCATTTGCTTCAGGACCATCCCTGTCCTGCAGCACAGGGTGGACCAAACAGAACAGTGAAAAGGTGCATCACAGGCCAGCTGCTGGGGTCATGAGATCCCAGGTCAGAGCAGGCACCCTGGGAGTCCTGACCTGTTGCCAGAAACCCTTGCAGCTAGGAGAAGGGGTAGGAGCATGGCTGGTTCCTGTACGATGGGAACTTGGGAAACCAGTAGTGAGAGTGGACAGGAAGAAGCAAGCTCTGTGTACTGACACAGTAGGCAAGGGAAGCCTGATCCACAGGCTCAGGGGTCCACCTCTAGAGCAAACCCTATCTCCTCTGCCTACTTCCTGGTGGCTAGGAGAATTCTGGGATCAGGCTGGCTGGGGGAGGCACCCCTTCCCATCCCCTTACCTCCAGGGTCAGAGTGGGGTTGTCCAGGATGATATCCCGCTCCACTACCACCTCAGCCTCGTCAGTCACCTTGCATATGGCTGTGGTCCGGATCATGTTGTCTGACTTCAGGTATCTGTCATACTGAGCGTATGTGATCTTCACAGGATGCTGTACTTCTGAAACGAGAAACAAGGGGACCCCAGAGTAGAGACCAGGGAGGCACTGACACTTGGGCCAGCAGGCTGAGTCCAAAAAGAATGGGCTTGCAGGGCAGGAGTACAGGTGCCCCTCCCAGGCCTGAGAAATGTCAGAGATGAAGTTCCTTCCTTAGGAACAGGGAAAGAATAGGGATGCAAATGCTAATCTATTGAGTAATGGCAGCAACAGTAAGAATGACCACACAGTAATAATAGGAAGGGAGGCCAGGGTATTGGCTAAACAAGTGCTTAGAATCCTCCCAGTCATCTAATAACCAGATTCCAGCGCAGCCATGTCCTTGACTCCTTCCCCCTCCGCATTTGGACTTCTTCATTTCCCTTCGGTGCAACTGTCTCCTTGGCTTCTCTCCATGTGTCTGGCTCTACTTAAAGCCTCAAAGACTGACTCACTCTCTCTCTCTCTCTCTCTCTCTCTCTCTCTTCTCTTCTCTCTCTCTTCTCTTCTCTTCTCTTCTCTCAAGAAACCACAGGGGCCTTTTGCATTACTAGCACACATCCTGTCATTCAGCTACACCTCCTGCCCTACAAAGCCTCTCAGAAGATTGCAGACAACAGGGACTTCTCTCTCCTCCATGCAGCTGTGCTCACCGGCCTGGGGGTAAGGCTGTAAAGAGGAAGCTGACTCTGCTTTTTACTGCAGGGATTGGCCGCAGCTGTCTCTAGGATGGAGAAGGCAGGCCCTTGCATCAGGTGGTTCAAGCTTCTCAGTGCCCAACCCTGAGGTTCAGAGAGGGAAGGAGATTTACCCAGGGTTATTCCCAAAGCACCTGAGCATTGGGATTCCAAGACCACTTCTCACTTGCCTTGCCTGGACTTTCTACTCCACTCTACTATCTTTTACAGTGGCTTGATTTTAATATATATATATTACTTTTGGCCTACAGAAATAGCTCTTCCTGAGCTGGGGATATATCTCTGGTAAAGTTCTTGCCTAGTATACAAGAGACCCTGAGTTCCATCCCCAGACCCCTCCAAAAATAAGAGTCTATTTGAATGGCAAAGGCAAATAAAGGCAACAGGTGCTTCTGATATTGGAATTTCTGCTACAATTTGTGTGAGAGGACAGAGTGCTAAGGAATGCTTTCAACAGGTGCAGCACAGCTTGATTTCTCTGCAGCTAGAATTCTCATAAGATGGGCTATATAATTAATCAGTTTCTATTAATTCTTTATGTGAAGCAAACAGCCACCCCACCCTTGTTAATCTGCTTGTAAGCCTAAACAGCTCAAGAATTTTGCCAACTTGGGCACACCTGCATTCTAATCCCACAGTACCAGCCTTCCTCTGCTCCGCCTTGTTCCCTACCATCTGGGCTACCCTGGGGCAACAAGTCACTGATCCTCCCAAATGCTTATACCTCCAAGAAAACCTGTCCCTGTTGTCAGGAGCCAAAAAGCTGCATTCAGACCTTGGCAGCTGTGGGGACCATGGGGCAAGGGTTTAAGACCCCATTATCTATTGCATCCCATACAGGGATAAACGAACCTATAAAAGGATTGGTGTGGGTTGGGTGTCGGGTGAGCGTGGGGTGACAGGAACAAAGCCCAGCACCATTGAGTTTAACACCAAGAAATCAAGAACCAAGACCAGCACTGCCACTTAATCACTACGACCCTCTCTAAAGAAGTCAGAAGTCTCTCCAAGCCTTATTTCTTCTGTCTTTGTAATATGGATAAGGAAATCCACCCCTTCTAAGGTCAGATGAGGTAGTATATCCACCTGAAAATTGTGCAGGGTGGTATAAACCTATGCAGGATATTGTGCTGTGGCTATGGATGGCCAAAGCCTCTCTTCTTCCTCTTCTACAGCATAAGAGAGTTTGGCTGGCACTACCATGACCGGCCTGTTCATAAGGACAGCAACTTAAGACCATCGAACTCAAGGCTTAACTCTGAAGGTAATTCATTGCTCTGCCCATAGTCAACAGAGTCACCTGAACAAAGCCCACTGGCAACCCATTATTTCAAACTGATGATCAATTACCTTGAATTGCTGAGCCCCGCCAACTATAGGACAAGTTACCTTCTTCAGGATCCAAGGATATTGTAGCAGAGTCTTTCCATACTTCATGGACAAGTGTGCCATTGTAGACGATGGTCCAGGCCGTCATGTTCACTGTTACTGTCTTCCTGTCAGTAGTCAGGTTTTTGAGCAGCAGGGCCAGACTGACTTCTTTGCCAACTGCCAGCACGCCAGTGACCTTGAACCTCCCAGAAATGCTAGGCACTCCTTCCTCCCCTGCCAAATCTCTTGCAGACGTGGCACCAAAAGATGCATTAGGCTTAAGTTTGCTCAAAGCCTTTTGATATACTTCTCTTTCCTCCCGGGAACCTGCATATTGGGGGAAAAAATCAGGAATACTTCGGGGATGTGGCAGCAATTCAAACAAAGGACAGTAGCCCATCTGGAGAGGTGACTTGGTAATAACATTGACACCACACTTGTGTGCCCAAGCTGCTTTCGGCAAGTACCCAACCCTCCCAGGTCTCCATTAACCTTTGTTAACATGCAGCTTCCAACTCAACTGGTCTCTATCCCTTTTCCAATCAAGTCTATACTGTCAGGAAGCTACAGGGAAAGCTGGGTCAGTTTTTGCAGAAAATTACTGTGAGACTCGATCATTTATTGCTTTAAGCTAGATTTCCTCCCTTTCGTCCTTTTTTTTCTCTTCCTCCTTTCCTTGCTCCCTTTCTCTTTGGATGAAAGGTCTTCTGTGAGAACTGAAGATCATTTAAGAACAAATGACAAAAGCTGAGCTGAAAAGAGTTAGAAAAAAAAGTTAGACCTGACTTCTTTAAAAGAATTCCAAAACACTCTCCTGTGTTCTCCTGCCTCATGTATAAAGGCACGTTGAGAATCAATGTACCAGTCACCAAGAACTTCCCATGGCTTTTGGGTTCCAAGTTATAAGTCTGAATTGCAGAAAGAGCTAGAGTCTCAAAAACAGCAAGGGTTAAAATAAAAGCACAGGTTTTCTGACTTGGACCCAAGCAGCAGGGGTTGCTGAGTGTGATGGCGGCCCGTGGAGAGCCCTGGTGATACCCTAAAGTACGATGGGGCACTGAGAACTGAGCAGCCAACTCCAAGCCCAGGCTAACAAAGCAGTTCACATATAGCTTGCTGCCTTGATTTGAAGGCAGGTATAGCATACAACAGAAAGCCATGGCCTCTCCTGAAGACAAAAGAATGACTACATTGGCATTTGCTGGCCATACTGATAATCCCTAGACTTCTCCAACCAACCTGTGAAAATTTCTAGGTAGCAGAATATATGATAAGCACGCTACAAGTTAGTGAGTTCTTTCTATGTGAACTGCCTGCCAGGGACCTCTGAGGCCCACGCATCTAAGTTCATCAGGTTAGAGAAATCAGGGCCACCCTGGGAGTTGGATGAACAAGGGAGGGGCTGGTCCCCAGGTGTCTGGAGCTTGGTCTAAGGATCCTCCCTGTCCCCTGCTGCAAGAAGGCAGCCAGATTACCCGGGTTGGGAGCTCCTGGAGGATCGAGTTCCTCTGGATGCCCTTCCATTCTCTGGTTGAGTTGTAAGTCCACACCCAGGGCTGAAGGCTGTGTTGGGATCTGAGCTTCCATGCCCAAGACTGCCAAGCAGCTGTTTGCACAATGAGGTTCTGAGCCTGGATGTCTATATAGGTCACCTGCTGGGCTTACTCAAGACTATGTTTCCTTCTGCTGTTTTCTCCCTGCAGTGTTGCTATTGCGTAAATGCTTAGCAAACCATTTTATGAGCTTTTCCTGCCTGGGGCCTCTGAGACCAACTGGCACCATTGGGTAAGATCTGGGCAACACCAGGCAGATGTTCTATCCTGCTGTCATGCAGGATCTGAGGTACTCCCAGGATTCCTGTAAGGAGCCTCCCACCCAGCCCCTCTCCGTTGCTTAGATTGCTAAAACAGCTAGAACCCCAGACAAGCAGGATCAAAGTGTGAGAGTAATAGAGGAACTTCAGAGGCATAAAGCCAGTTAAGCAGTTTGTGAAAAAGCAGTCAGCATGAGCGGGCATTATTCCAGGGACACATAGACATCCACATGGACAAGGGTCCCCACGTTAGGCATGGCAAGCACTACTTAGCACTTTGTGGGCATTTGTGCATTTTTTTTTTATTGGTGCTTTGTGCATTTCATACATCATTTTCCAATTCAGATAAGGCATATTTCCCTTTCCCTTCCCCCCTACCCCCACCCCATCCCAGATCATGCATTTTGTCATAACTGTCCTGCATCTTTCTCTCAGTTTTTTTTTCATTTTTTTAGCTATAAGTGATGATCCATGAGTACAAGCATCCTTCATATGAAACCAATTTGCAGGCTGTTGTGCCCAAACCCCCACAGTCCCACCATCCAGCGGGGGGTGAGGGGTTGTATGTTCAATCAAGTTGATCAAATGAGTGTCCAGACTACATTGCTGTAGTTTCACCATTCACCCCAAACGCAGCCCTTACATTCTACCATGCCCCCTCTTCCACAGACTGTTCCCTAGGCTTAGGAAAGGGGCACAGGTGTGCATTTAAATCCAATCCAAGAGAAAGATTACTATTTTTGTTTTATAGGCAAGGAGACAAGAGGATCAGCGGTCTTAAGAACCCTGCTAAAGGTTGCACAATTATAAGTGGTAGGACTGAATTTCACCTTCTGCCCTGGATTATTTGTTTCCTGCTCCTGATACTTGTTTTACACCATGACATTATTGAAAATACCTGTCTGGCATCTACCTCCCCCATGACAGCATCTGCAGTGTTTTATCCACAGGGCTCTATCTGAGATCAGCAATCAGGGGGTGGTGGTGAAAGTTCTCAGAATGAAAATGTGGAGTCCACTGTGTCTTATGACAAAAATAAATGAAGCTTGGAGGTTATGGACGAATGGTCCTTACATAGAACTGATGCTCTTCCAGAATCCTGGGCTTCTGCCAAGGCCCCAGTGCAGCCCAGCACAGAAGAACCAGGACACCTGCTTAAGTGTCTGCTCAAACTTGAACTGATACCACCCCGGGTATTAATCATTATGGCCAAAAATTATTGTCGAGTGTCTCATGTAATCCTCATTTCTACATTTAAAAATATCCCCTTTATGGGGCTGGAGGGATAGCCTAGCGGTTAAGAGCGCTGACCGCTCTTGCAGAGGACCTGGGTTCGATCCCCAGCACCCACATGGTGGCTGAGAACCGTCTGTAACTCCAATTCCAGGAGAACTCCAGTTCCAGGGGAATCCGAGACCCTCTTCTGACCTCCGCGTCATTGCACGACACGGGTGCACAAACCTACATGCAGACAGTACATTCATACACATACAAAAATAAATAAATAAATTAAAAAAAAAACATCCCCTTTACCTCAGTCCCTTTGAATATACCAATAGTTCACTATGGCACGTGGGTTCCCATTCCAATGTGCTACTATTCCAAAATGTATTCTTGTAGTAGAGAATCTCACTGTGATTGATTTTTAGATTCACAGACTCAATGTATGTTTGTTGACCGAAAGCAGCCTGCAAACATGTTCACATACTAGCACCCAGAGTGGGTGTCCCCTGACCTTGAGGTCAGATATCATCTCCTGGAGTCACTTCCTCTGTAAGCTGTGGCCAACACCAGGGGTCAGCAGTTGCTCAGAGAATTAGGTCTTCTTTCAGGGGTACCTTAGGGACATTTATAAAAGCACTTTTTCTTGGCCTCTGGCCTCCTAGAGATGAACTGTGATGAGCGACTAAATCAACTACTTCTAAGAATTTTAGAAAAAGTGAAGTGCCTGCACATGAAAGGGTGGCCACGGCTTGCTAGAGCAACTGCAGAATTATTTGGGGCTATTTCTAAAATTCAACTACACCTTCGAAGGTAGAACTTTGTCATCATTGCACACCAGCATGCTGCTGGTTTCCAAAGCAACTTCTTAGTAACAAATCTAAGTGGGATAAAGCAACTTCGTAGCACACAGCCTTCCAAGGTGACCCCGGGGAGACCCACGGTGGTATGGCGCTGGAGATTTCAGGGACTTGCCTCTTAGCAGTCCCATGTAATCACACCTCTCTGGGCTTCTTGGGGGTGAGAGCTCTGAGTTTACATACGGAAAGCCTAAGTCCCTGGGTTTCTCTGTTGTTTTTTATTGAGATCCCGTTTTCTGCCTATGTTCTTAGAGTTTAGGGGAAGGACTGAGGAAGGACTCTGTCCCAAAGCCCCTGAGGACCCTCCATAGAGGCCAGGCTCTCCTGTGATGGTCAGTCGTCATGCTACTACCTCAGTTGTACAATTGAGAAAGGAATATATCCGGAGCTGGTATGATAGCTGTATGTGCTCTAAAGCTAACTTCTCCAGGCATGGAAGCTGTCCCTGACATTTTTAGTCCCCACTGAAAACAGCAGTTGAGTACTCAATGGCAGGAGATATTCTACCATTTGTGCAGAACTAGCTGAGATGTAGGTAGGTGAGGTAAAGTCTTTTCTTCTCTCCACCCTCAAAGCAGTCCATCCCCCACTGAGCCCCCTGTGGAACCACTCCATTCACACTCCTCCTACCTTCTGGATACTTGTACTTGTCCGTGACATCCATGCGAGAATTGCTGCCCACCGCCTTGGTGCTGATGTACTTGCCAATGGAGCGAGTATCCAAGGAATTCTGTTTTGGAGTGCCATTCCTGCTATCGAGGATCCAGGTGATGCGGTCAGCATTAACTTCCGGGAAGATGAAGACCATGTCGAAGTTCCGGTCCACGTCGCCCTCTCGGATTGCATTCACTGAAGCGGGACCACACTGGAACACACCTGGAGGCCAGGATGCAGAGGTTAGGTGTATGGCTAAGCTTACCACACCAGCCAACTCAGGGCCGGACTCTCTGAGGGCATTGTACACCAGGCCAACCCTCTGCTTTTACTCTAGCCAAACTCCTTCAGCCCTGACTGAGCCCCATAAGCCTGGCACAGAGCAGATACCCATCGCTGTTACTCTATACCAGGCCCTGCTCCAGCTCCACCTCTAAGACTGGCTCAACTCTATACCCTGTGCACATCCTCCGAGCTGACCCACTGGTGTCAGTCTGGTCTTTCTATGTGATACTTGGGGGAACCGCCTCTTTTCTGTACACGCAAATCATTCTAGCCCAGAAGTGGCTGACATCCCATTTCTAGAAGCTTTCCCGAGGATCTAGCACATGGGATTTCTTGTTCCTCTGAGTTCCTAACCCTTCATTTCCTTCCCCCAGTTTTCAACATAGGTAGATGACTTAGTTAGATAAAGACAGATTTAGATATCTAGATAGCATTTCAGGTCAACTGAAAGAAAAGGAAGTTATAATAGAATAGAAAGAAGAACGTTATGCCATATGTTTACAAAACAAATAAACAAGGCACATGCATAATATTTTACATGCTTTGAAGAGTGACTCAGATTTTTTTAAATCATAACCTCCAGAAAGAAGTACATTTGACATTTTGGTGCATAGGTGATACTTAGAAGGACAATATTTAGTCTTGGTAGCCCCAATATTTTATTTTCCTTTTTATTCTGTTTCATTTTCATGTCTTAGTACAATTACAACTCATTGACTTGATTTTTTTAGACAAAATCTACCTGTAACCCCAGCTGGCCTGGAACTCGCTATGCATAGTGATCAAGCTAGCCTCAATCTCAGAGATCCACCTGCCTCTGCCTCCTGAGTGCTGGCTTTAAAAGCACGCATCACCATGCCCAGAACTATTAATTTTAGAATAATTAATGAGTTGCAATGAAAAGTTAAAAAAAACTGTGGGCTATAAACTATCCAGAAGGTTACTCTTCCAATCCTAAATTTAGCAATACATTTGTTTCTGGTAGAAGAGCCAAGGGTTACAGGGTGGAGTAGATAGTAGGGTCACGGCAAGACTTAATTTTTTTGCAAACCCTTTTACATCTATATGAATTACTTTTAACAATTTACATGTTACTTTATACATTTTTAATGTTTGAAAGAAATATCTCAAAATGAAGGTAACAAAACAAGATGGTTTTCTTTAGAGATTAGAGGCAGAGGAAAGACCCAGAGAACCTGGGATTGATCCTTGATGGGAGAGGAGGAAGTGAGGGGCAGCAGTGGCCACAGCAGCTGCAGGGGTGGCCCCCATTTCAATAGCAGTCTCATCACATGAACAAGGAGAAATCCATTTAAAACGTTATCCTCATCTCACCATGCATGGTGAAGCTAGAGAAAGCTTCCAGTTACTTCCTTAGGCCACTATCCTGTGAACGGTGCAGCCAAGCTCACGTAGTGCTGGCCAGGCTCACCTTGGCTTCTCTCCTGGGGGGTGGCATCCAGCACCTGCCATCCATTGTAGGAGGGGCCCAGGTCAGTCCGCACAAACCAGCCTTCATTCCAGACATGGAAATTCCTGCAGAAGAAGGTCACATAGCAGGCGAGTGGCAATATCACATCTCTGACTCAACGGAGCTCCCTGATCCTCCCGGGATGAGTTGACCCCGGGCCAGCTTTTCTGCTGGCTTTGGTCTGTGAACTGAGAGGCTCAGAGATGGTACTTAGTTAAGGGCAGAATCAAGATGTAGATCCAGGTATCCCTAACTCCAAAGAGAAGCTTTGAGCATCATGGTCTTCTGCCCTCCTGAGGAGCAGAACAAGTCTAGGTCGACACCAGCACCCGAAAGGCAAGCAGCAGGATAGTCTCTCTGGGTCCTTCTGGAAGGGACACTTCTGTATAGGGCAAGGGCTGAGAAATGGAGTTGCTGGGGTGATAGGTCTGGCTAAGAGCTCTGTGACCTCTTGGCCGGGGGTCTGAATTGAACAGAATAAAGCAGTCCTGAAATTCTCTTCATCAGTGCTTCCCCTGCGCCAGGCACAGCCAGGTGGCCATAGTCATTCATTCTGTCCTCCTCTTCTAATTCTGCCCTGTCCTCCCCCTCTTCACGGCCACTGAAACCACAGGGACTTGGTTGTACAAACGCAACAAACAAGAAGCTTATTTCTGGTGAGAAAGATAAAATCTTTAACACATGGACACTTTTGCATGTAGCAGTGCACCCTGGAGGAAGGGAAGAAAAACAGGAAGACAGAAAAGACGGCTAGCTACTGGAGAGGAAACAAAGGAAGATTTTGGAGGGCGTCAACTATGGAGGAAGCGTCCAGTGTGGAGAGGGGGCGACAGACTTTGTCCCAAGGACAGGTGACAATCAGAGAAAGCCCAGGGCAGTGAAAATGCCGACAGAAGCTCGTGGCTGAGGACGCGGCAAGCAGCTAGGGTCCACCAAGCGCGGGAGAAGGAGAGGACTGCTCTGGAAAGTATCAAGAAAAACGAGCCCCAAATTTATCTATAAACCACTAAGATGTCTACATGATCTCTGACCTGAACCATGCACGCACGCACGCACGCACGCACGCACGAAGCAGACCAATAGCCTTGCAAAATCAGAAGGAACTGAAGTCAGACGTGAGGCAGCTTGCAACCTGGCCCGCCCCAAGGATTTTGCTAGTGCACAGTAACAGCATGCAGCCTTATCCTACGCCTTGAGTGTGGTTCAAAGTAACTCAATATACAGAGGACCAGAAAGGACATTAATTCATCCTCAAGAGAAAAGACAGCAGTGTGAACCTCAAAATAATCCACACTTTGGAGTTGTCAAATAAGGACTTTAAAGCAGCCACTGCAACTGGGATCCACGCAACAAAGGAAGTGAATAAAAACAGGAACTCCTGGCAAAGAGGTAGAACATGTCTTAGAAGAACCAATAAAACATTTTAACTGTAGCCTCCCTGATATCTGAAATTGAATAGTTCGTGGGTAAACTTATTAGGAGAATAGAGGTGGCAGGATAAAGGGCCAATATACTTGAAGAGAGATCAGTAGGTCAGTTGAATCACTAGTGTGGAAATGGGAGAGAAAAAAGATGAAGCAAATCCAATAAAGAGAAAATGTAGTAGGCACAATAGATAAGATAGATGATGACTTACTGTGTTAATGGCATAAAGTACTTATAAATTAGTAAAAACAAAACAAAGGAAAAACATGCCAATAAAGAGCAATGAGCAGGCAGTTTTTATAAGAAATACAACTGATGACTGAGCATATGACAATACTTTTAACCTCACCATTGTTAACAGATTAAAATGACAAGAAGCCATTCCTCCCATGCATAGATCACACTGGCTAGACTTGCAGAGATTAAAGTTTAGGATGGTACCCTCTGCTGGACTCACTTCAGGTGGGAAAACAAATGCTGCTGGACAGCACTGGAGTTTCAGTTGGATGACCTTAAAGAGGGCACTTTGGCCTCTTTAAGGTCAAAGTACAAAAATCGCTAACAAGGCCTTGGCATGGTGGGGCACACCTTTAATCCTAGCACTCAGGAGGAAGAGACAAACCTATTTATGTGAGATCAAGGCCAGCCTGGTCTACATTGCAAGTTCTAGGCCAGCTGGGGCTACCATTTCAAATAAACCAAAAGAAAACAATAATTTCTTAATAATTTACACACAATCACCATGCCAGTATTTCCACCTCTAGGAATTTCTCCTGTGGGCAAACGCTCGTGAATGCACACAGATGAAGGTGCTCACTCCAGTATTGTTTATAGTGGCAAAGCTGTTATTGGGAAAAATTAATCAAGGAATAGCCAGATAAATTGTTGCACAGCTATAAGCAAAATAGATCACATGGCTGTAAAATAGAACAAACCAAAGGAACCTAGTATATAACCTAGTATGAAGAGATGGAAAATACACCAAGAAGAAAATCAAGTTAAAGCTATGTGTGTGGTGTATACTGTAGTCTTGGGATACTGAAGCAGAAGACTGGGCTGCATAGGGTCACCTCCTCTCAAAATCAAAACAAAACCCACAAAATGTAAAAAAGAAATCAGATTTTCTAAGATAAAATAAAAATGGAAAATAGATTTAAAAATAATTAGAAAATAGTGTGCACATATATGTGATATATACATATATATGAATCTTTTAAATTAAAAACAATTACAAGATGGTTCAGTGGGTAGAGGTATTTGGCACACAGGCATGGCTACTTGAGGTGGATCCTCAAAACTATGTAAAGCTGGAAGGAGAGATCAGACTCCAAGACATAGTCCACTGACCTCCACATGTGTTCCGAGGCAGGCATGCCCCACCCATCAAGCACACACACAATCATAAAAATTTGGAGAGGAGTTAGGGCTTAGTTAAGTATTTTAGAGTACTTGCCTACCAAGCATGGGGTTCTGGGCTTGGTCACCAGCATTGGAAAAAAAAAAATTGGAGCTAGTTAGTTTCTATTGTCTCAGCTAAATTAGCACTTTGGTAGATAATATATATGAGATAAATATGAAATAAATCTTACATTATTTCTTGAATGTTTTATTTTTATAGTGAAACATTTTAATTTTATAACTGCTCATTACTTGCCTGATTAGAAAATAAGTGACTATTTAAAAGATTATGTATTCAATAAAAATGACAATGACTAAAATAATATTAACATAGAAAGTTGTGTTCGAACAGCTTTAAGTATATTTATTCTTTGTATTTTTTCCCCTGAGATGCTGGGGATTGAACCCAGGACCTTGTGTATGTTAGGCAAGCATTCTACCACTGAGCTATAGACCCAGCCCCTGCATTAACTCCTTTCATCTTTTTTTTTTTTTTTGTCTTTTTGTCTTTTTGAGACAAGGTCTCCCTTTAGTTCCAGCTGGCCTGGAGCTCACTTTGTAGACCAGGCTGGCCTTGAACTCACAGAGATCCACCTGCCTCTGCCTCCCAAGTGATAGGATTAAAGGTGTGTGCCACCACGCCCAGCCCTTTCATCTTTAAGTAGAAAAGATTACCATCTTTTTTTTGACAATTCTGTAAACTGTGGCGCAGAGAAATTAAGTGATATCCAGCATGTCATGGTTAATAAATTTGGATTCAAATAGAAGAGAGGAAAACCATAAGTATTAGTAGCGAAAGTATTAATACTTCAGACATATAGTGGATTATGTTGCATTGAAAATCTTACTTTGGTTGTTTAATGGCATGAATGATATGCTTGTAATATAATATTTAGTCAAAAACATATGATTAATTGGGGATGTAGCTCACTTGTAGAGCGCTTGCCTCACATGGGCAAGAGCCTGGGCTTTGGGCTGGAGAAATGGCTTAGCAGGTAAAAGCATTTGCTCTCAAACCTGATGATCTGAACCTCATCCCTGGAAGCCACAGTAGAAGGAGAGAACTGATTCCCACGAGTTGTCCTCTGACTTCCACCCTGATGCCCACACATATATACCTTCTCCATAAATAAATAAATAAATAAATAAATAAATAAATAAATAAATTTTTTTTTTTTATTCTGGGCTCAGTCCCCAGAATAGAAAACAAACAAGCAAACCTTATGATTTAAACTATAAAGTGGTTGGCTTCTGGGTATTTCTGCCTCATACTCAAACCTTGAAAAATGTATAATCCCAACACTGTAATCACAAAATGCACTAAAGAACAGATAGACACCTATCAAATGTTAATAACGTGTGAACAATAGGATCATAGATGAGTTTTACTTCTTCATATATTTTTTGGTTTTGTTTTTGTTTTTACTTCTTTATATATTTGAAAGATTCAATAACTAGGGAGTTGTCATAATAAAAATTGCCTTGGGGCTAGAGAGATGGCTCAGTGGTTAAGAATACTGACTATTCTTAGCCGGGTGTGGTGGTGCATGCCTTTAATCCTAGCACTTGGGAGGCAAAGATAGGCGGATCTCTGTGAGTTCAAGGCCAGCCTGGTCTACAGAGTGAGTTCCAGGACTGCCTGGAGCTACAGGGAGACCCTGTCTCAAAAGACCAAAAAAAAAAAAGGAACACTGACTATTCTTTCAAAAGACCATGGTTTGGGGGCTGGAGAGATAGCCTAGCGGTTAAGAGCACCGACTGCTCTTGCAGAGGACCCAGGTTCGATCCCCAGCACCCACATGGCGGCTGAGAACCATCTGTAACTCCAATTCCAGGAGAACTCCAGTTCCAGGGGAATCGAGACCCTCTTCTGACCTCCACGATGTTGCACGACACGGGTGCACAGACCTACATGCAGACAGTACATTCATACACATACAAAAATAAATAAAAAAATTTAAAAAAGACCATGGTTTGTTTGGTTCCCAGCACCCACATGGCAGCTAACAACCAGGGGATCCAACACCCTCTTTCTGGCTTCCACCGGCATTGCTTGACATAGGTGCACTTACATACATACAGGCAAAGGACTCATACACATAAAATAATTTTTGTACAAAAATGAAAAGTTATCCCCAGAAAGACCCAGAGAGTGTCTTTTCAAATGGCCCTTTACCTTCTGCTAGTATTCATCTAGGAGGTGAAAGAGGAAGTGTGTGTGGCAAGGACCGTAGATAGAGACTCCTTAGCAGGGATGAGGAGGTGGTGAGAACATAAAGCCTTATATTGTTTTGGTTTTGGCAGAGAACCCTAGGGGAAGGGTGACTTGGCAAGGGTAATTGCTGTGTTTTACTACTTATTTGCCAGGTGGGAATCTAAAGACAGTGCAGGTAACAGATGAATCCTGGTTCCCTCCTCAGGCAAAAGCAGCCACTTTAGTCATCATCCTGGGGATGTGCACCATTAGGGAAATTCCAATTTGTCTGTCCCTCTGGTTGTGGCTAACTCTACCATGACCAACCTTAGGCTCTGTTTTCTCTCTGAGGGCTTTAGAACAGAAGCCTGGGAAAGGACAGACTTCTGCCATCAGAACTACTGTACTTTTCATTAACAGACCCAGATGCCAGCTCCTCCCAGCTCCCCACCTACGTTAATTCTAACACAAACTTGCAAGTTTACAAGCCACCACTCTAGAGGTTGTCTTGATCTCTGCTCACTTTTGAGTTCCCAAGGCGAGGAAAATCCCACCTAGAAAGCAGCCTCAAACCCCAGTTTCTTCTGCAGGTAAATGCGGTCTCAGATGCTTCCTGACCAAGACAGCTTTCCAGATGATGTAGGTATGCTGAGCAGAACTTTGTGCTGCCTCTGAATCTTGCACATCATCCAAGGACAATGCTTCTGCTGCATGGTCACTATTCTTTTTATGCAGTAATAAAGTACTGTTTGGTAGGACTGTTAACACAGTCCCTGTTCTAACCCCTCTTGCACCCAGTATCCCAGTTCAAGGCCTGCTGAGTTGAATTGCTTGGGGCAAGATGACTGTTGCAGTCTTGGTGGCATCCCTGAAGATCAAGTGGTTAAGGATTAGTAGATGCCAGTATTGAAAGGCAGAGCTCTATGTGGAAAGACTGCATTCCGAGTCAGAGGTTTGGCCAAGGTGACGTGTAGGGATCCACAGCTCTTCTCTGGAAGTGCTGTCCTACTCTACCTCCCAGGCAGGGTAGGGCAATCCCCACCTGCCTCCGACCTTGGAGCTCTGCAAAGTCTACAAGTAGAGTCAGTTCTGTGAAACAGAGAAATAAAAATTGAGAAATAAGCTAGAATTACCAAAATAACCTTGGTTCTTAATTTGGTTGGTGCTCAGTGACTGAGCAGTCCCTAGAGCCCTTCTTCACAGTGGCTTAGCAAGAAACTGGATAAAAATTCCAAACCAAGTTCCCCCAAAGCATCCTGCCCTGGAAGAAAAGGAACGATGGCGTCTGGGCATTCTTAGGCCAAAATGTCAGCATTAGTGCGAGGGTCTTAAGGAAAAGTGTACTCCATTGAAGGCAATGAGTAGGATCAGAAGGGAGACCTGGGAGAAATTGCAGAGGATTCCTGACCCGGCCCTTCACTTTACAGGTGGGGAATTAAATACAAACAAGCAAACACTTAAATTAAATACAAAAAAAAAAAAAAACCCAACAAAAAACACTGAAGCAACTTTCTACAGTGTGTTACGGTTAATGAAAATGTCTAAATGTCTAGCTGTTTATCCTTATGTAAGGTACAGTCCTCCTTTGGTATCCACAAGGGGTGGGCTCCAGGACCTCCTTGGATACCAAACACTGCAGTACCCAAATCCTTTATATAACATATTTGACAAAGCCTATGCATATCAGTGTATCATATTATCCTTTGAATAATCTCTAGGGGACTCAATGCATAATATAATGTGAACGTGATGTATAGTTTTATGGTATTATTTGGGGAATAATGACAAGAAAAAAGTCTGTACACGTTCAGATGGACAAAATCATGGTAGGCCTAACTAGACATTCATGAGTATTTGACTCTGTGAATGTGGAGCCCACAGATAGAGAGGCCTGGTAGTAATTATCTCTGGGAATTTTTTTCTCATCTATAAAATGACCAAGACCCCCCCTAAGATGGTTTCTAGTCCTAATAATCTTTGAGTTGATGGAATTCTGTTTAAGGAGAACTGTTTTCCAATTCTACTAGTTAAGTCACTAATTTATAAAGTGACTTTGGGCATTTTTCTTTGTGCACCCCACACAGCTATCAGGGAATGGGCTGGGGAGTGGGTGTCCCCTCCATTGCTTTCTGAGAAGGGATCAAAAGGGGGAGACAGGAAGTGGGAGTGACAGGACCCTCAGGAACAGCCAGCGCTTCTGCATACGGAAACCTAGGTGGCTTCCCAATAAGGCCAACAAAGCTTACAGTGGAGTCACCCAGTTCCTCTTCATCAGCACCTACTTGTCCTAAAGGTGATTAAATTTGGGATACAAGGGGGCTGGAGAGATGGCCTAGCAGTTAAGAGCACCGACTGCTCTTGCAGAGGACCCGGGTTCGATCCCCAGCACCCACATGGTGTCTGAGAACCGTCTGTAACTCCAATTCCAGGAGAACTCCAGTTCCAGGGGAATCCGACACTCTCTTCTGACCTCCGTGGCATTGCACAACACGGGTGCACAGACCTACATGCAGACAGTACATTCATACACATAAATAAGTAAATAAAAATTTTAAAAAATTGGGATTCATTACTAAGCTGATACAGGACAGTTACAGGACCAGCAACCGGGAGACTTGCTCTGAATCCCAAATTCAATTTAAAAGCCTTACTTCCTGCTTCTTAGAAGTGTCCCTTGAGGATTTTCTACCTGGGCTCTCATGGTTCTTAGTCTGAATGATGGGCCTGGCACATCACATACCACACTGTGTTGCTAAGTGGGCTCTCCTAATGGCTTCTTTCCCCCGTCCGTGTGGTAAATGCTGTTGGTAGAGGAACTGAATGTCAAGCTCTCTAGTCTCCTTGCCTACTACGCAGTTCATCACAGCCGGGTTAAACCAAAACAGCAGTCACACTGCTCTTGTTTAACCAGCCATCTTCTCTTGTAAAGTAATGACATTGCTCCAATAATCAGAACTGACTGCAATGAGATTTCAGATACCATAACAAAACAAACATAGTGCAAGAAGAAAAACAACACTGATTTTCAGAAAGCTGAAAAAAAAAAGCTTGCCATAAGCATTGGTATTATTAGAGAGAAAACTGTGTATCTGCAGAGCAAGAAAGGAAGTCTTAAATAAGTCCTGCCCCATGAAGCCTGTGTTTGCAGGGGGTTGTTTATCTGTATTAACAATTTTTTCCCAGTGTTTTCTATTTTTATTTCATTTTATTCCACTTGTAAGACTAAACATAGTTCAAAAAATTGGAACTTCTTATCCTGGAAATAAAAAATATGTTATATGAACTATCTCAAAGGTGAACATCTATAAATATATCTGTTATAAATTGTCTAATCATATAGATACTTGTGAACAGTTGTACATGTGTCCTTTGAAATTGGTTCAAACAATGACTATGTACCTCTCTATAGAGAGACACATAGATATTTATGTATATATAGGTATTGACATCTTTCATTTGGTAATAACTGATCATAACAACATACAGAATAACCTTAAATAGTTAAAATAATATGTGTGTGTTTAGGTTTTATATAACCTACTTCTAGTTGGCATCTTTTATGAATTACATATACATATGTATATAGCTACTCTGACTACAGCATATTTATGGTTAGAAATAGCATGCTTAAATATCCATAAATGTTCTTTTTTTCACCTGGAACCCAGAATAAGCATAACTTTTCATTCTGTCAACTAAGGCATACCCATAAAAATACATGTAAGTTAAGAGAAGATGTATTGCTTCTCTTATCCTGTGTAAGAAAACAAACTGGAGCTGGGCATGGTGGCACATGACTTTAATCCCAGTACTTGGGAGGCAGAGGCAGGTGGATCACTGTGAGTCCAAAGCCAGCCTGGTCTACATAGTGGGCTACAGGAAATGTGGGGCTTCAGTGAGACCCTGTCTTAAAAAGACAAAAAGAAGAAGAAAGAGAGAGAAAGAGAGAGAGAGAGAGAGAGAGAGAGAGAGAGAGAGAAAGAAGACATGGTGGTGGACACCTGATATCCTGGCACTCAAGAGGCTGAGGTGGGAAGATTTTTGAGTTTGAAATTAGCCTGGACTACAGAGTGATTCTCTGTCTCAAAAAACAAACAAACAAACCCAATAACAACAAAGCAAAACAACTTCCCCCAAAGAAAAAGAAATTCTTATGTCATATGGGTTGCTTGAAATGAGATAAATTTGTGTTTCTTGCTAGAGTTTCAGTAACCTCAACTTTTAACATCTCAAGTAGTATCAGGGCTAAGGGATCCTATGAAGCCAAGGTGATTTCATGGAGTTTCTGATCCTGTCCTTCACTGGCATTAGACCCTTTAGAGGGCAGCAAAACAGAACAGAACTGGGGCTTTGCAGAGCTCGCAGGACAGGCGCTTCAGGTTCTGAGAGACCGGCGGCTCCAGCAGCATTCCCACCAGAGGGCATGTTGCTTTCTTCCCAGTTCCAGTGTGGAGCTGGGTTCCAGGGGAAGGTGAGGGAAGCTGCTCAGACTTGGTGCTGAGTGTCCAGGGAAGTGGTCGGTTACTTACCACACACTATCACTGCCTTTCTCCAGGGGGTTTCCCATGGGATCATAGTACACATCCACGCTGAGGTTTCGATCTGTGTCATGAGCTGAGTTGAAGTTGGTGATCACCCGGGAAGGAATCCCCAAGGACCGCAGCACTACAAGCCAAGGTCAGGATGAGGATGCTGGTTGTGGCGAGGATGGTACATTGGCATGCCCCATTACTGCCCACAGGCCCAGAAAAGGCACATATCATGCCCAAATTACCTGTATTGAGGGTCCCAGCAAAGACCCAGCACTGTCCGTATTTTACAGGCCTGAAGCCAGATTTTTTCCATTCCTTGAGGATCTCCACACTGCCATTCCAGCTTCTTGGGTCCAGGCCACCTGAGTAATTGCCACTCCAATTTCCAGAAACCACACCGTTGTCATCATTGCTATTGATCTAGGCAGAAACACACACCCCCCTCAGCCCAAATGAATCAGCACCAGGTCTGTCCTACAAGAGTGACTTGCAGAATTCAGAGGACAAGGCGGAGAGATGAGGAAGGAAGCCATGGAGTCTTCAGTGCCCTTTTCTGTAATGGTAATAGTAACAGATCCCTTAGGGTGAGTGGATGGCATTAGAGGCACTTTGCCCAGTATGTGAGTGCCCTTGATCTACATCAGTTCTGTGCTGCAGGATGATGTGGAAGAAAGAGAAGCCACAGTGTGTCAGCAGTAGATAGGGGCAGAAGTCCAAGCAGAGGATGATGCCTGCTTGCCTGCTTGCCTGCTTAGGGGAAACTGGGGGGGGGGTGCGATTTGAAATTATGTGTGTCTGTGTGTGTGTGTGTGTGTTTATATGTATGTGCTGGTCTTCTAAAAATTAGGATTTTTTACTAACTTTTTAGCTAACTTTTTGGAAAAAATAAAGACGTACGACTGCTATTCATTCCTTCTCTGTGTTCATGTCTTCATTTAGCCATTCAGATTAAGGTACCGTTCTAATATAAGGATCATAATGTGATGCAGCATGAAAAAAAAAAACAGTGGGTGAGGACATTCAGGACATCTGGGTTCAATTTTTTATTTTCCTTACAGATATACATGAAATGATATCAAAGGAAGCAATATCTGGGATTCATCACGTCATCTGTGGATGGAGGGGGTCAGGGATGAAATGAGATCGGCCTTAAGTGGACGATGACTGAAGCTGGTTATAGGTATGTAAGAACTTATACCTTCCTCTCTTCTTTTGTATAGGCCTGAAATTTTTCCATACTAGAAGTTATAAAAGAGAGCTGGAGATGTAACTCAGTGGTAGAGTACTTGCCTAGCATGTATGAGTGAGTGGCAGGTTCAGTCCCCAGCCCTGTGTTCATACACGCTCATCATTCCAACCTCCTCCCCCTCTAGACACAGAGAAATTGAGGAGAAACTCAGGTTATAAATGTTGCCTTGCCACTTGTCTACTTGGTGATCTTGGGAAAGTCAGTTCACTTATCTGACTCTTAATCTCTTCACTTTCTAATATAGGGAAAGCGAAATTACATGCACTCAAAGACAGGTGCTTTCCAGCAGTATAGTTTTCTGAGTTCTTTAAACTTTGTCATCTACCCCAGCTGTACAGTGAGATGTTAGACCTGGACCTCCGCAGGTTCCCCAACCTGTCAGTTGTGTTGCTTCTCTTTGGAACATCTATGAGTGTGCCAGGGCTTAGGAATGGCCCTGGACATGCCATTTAGCCTTCTCTGGCCCTCAGCCCAGTCGTGAGCTCTATAGCTCCTCCAGGAGTATCAGGCAAGCCCGTGCCTCCTCAGAGATGGAAGATGCGCTGTCCCTCCCCATCCCCCGAGTCACAGGTACTCCAGACCCTGAAGTGTTATCACTAGGGGCATCTCTGGCTAAAAGCTGAGCATTTCAAAGCCCTTCAGATGCCATAATTAGCTCCTGGCCTAGCTCAACAGAGAGGTCTGGAGAGCGCATCAGGGAGGTGCATCTGAGGAAACCGGCTCTGAGAGAGAGGGTTGGCCCTGGGCTGAAAGTGAGTCAGCACCTGCAGGAGCCAGCGGGTTTCAAGGCTGGTCTCACCTACTGTGTTTGCAGCCAGGAGACTCGGCTTCTTAAGTGGCCAGAACTTCAGTTTGATTTGACCTCTGCCTCCCTTGGCCAAGCTAATTGCTTCGCAAGGTTGACCCGGGTTGTCTTTTGACTCCGCCCTCTTCCTTGGCTGTTCTAGGCCTTGTGGATTGAAGGTGTTAGGTTCTGTGGCTCAGCGCTACTTCTTTTCTGTGTTGGACTTTCAAAGAGTGTTCCCTGATTAACCTGAGCTATCATCAAAATATTGTACCTATTTCTAACAAAGTAATTAACTTGGCTGTTTAGAATAGTTTATCTTAAAAGAAAGGAGGCCAAGATGTGCCTAAACCATAGACTAACATGAAAAATAGTTAAATATATTTATGAGTTGTGTGTGTGTGTGTGTGTGCTATATGATAGTAGGATAATTTTCTCATGTACAAGTCCATCAAAATGGAAAGAGGCAGCTCTAGCCTTACTATAGTTTGACTCACAGTTCAGCACTATGAGCAGGTAACATTAGCTCATTGAGAATTTTTTTAATTAAAAAATTTGCTTTATTTATTTTATGTATATGAGTGTATTGCCTGCATGTATGTACATGCACCCATGTCATGCCATGCCCATGGAGGTCAGAAGAGGGTGTCAGATCCTCTGGAACTGGAGCCACTATGTGGGTGCTGAGAATCAAAGCCAGGTCTTCTGCAAGAGAGGCCAGTGTTCTGAACCACTGAGCCGTCTCTCCAGCCCCTCCTTGAGAATCTTTATTTAGATGAGTAGGGAAGTCTGATGTCCTGTCATGACATGAGTGTTCTATGTTGCCAAGGAGTTGCACATCTCAGTCTCATTAGGGACATGCCTTCCTTCCCAGAAGGTCTCACATGGAACAGAGGCCCAGCTTCGCATCATGTTCCTGGTGAACACTTAAAGGTGAATTCTTATCTCATCTGAGATAGGCCTCAACATATGGCAGAAAGGGCTTGGAAGCCAGCCAGACCTGGCCCCAGTTCTTCATCTTTAGTCCCTGTGAATATCAGACAAACCCTTGACCTTAGACGAGTCCCATGTTCTCTATTGGCAAAAAGGGCAAGGTCATAGCTACTAACTGTTTTTGGTGAGAATCCCAGACAACACTGTAGAGTCATGGGCCTGATTTGCAGTAACAAGTACTTATTATCATTTCCTTTACTCACCATGGCAGTCATCACTCGGGAAACATATTTGGGGTCATTTCTGCGGGCCACATCAGTAACAGGGTCACGGCGGAAATTCAGACTCTTATCTAAGATGGAGAGGCTGATGTTCAGAATGTCTTCTTCAAACTGTTAAGAACAGGATCGTGTTATGATGAAAGAAATGGCTTTCAGATGATGAAATCACACACACCCCCCCCAAAAAAATGGCTAGTGGTGTTGGTTAATTAAGAGAACCAGAGTCACATTGTGAGGCCCACAGGATCTACCCAAGTCCTTTCACCCTGTGGCTTCCAGAACCAAGAGCTTCCAAGGTACAGCCACTGTGCCCAACCTGGCTTCACCCAGCAGATTCAACCAGAGCTCTCTCTATGTAAGAGCCTAAACCTATTGGCCTACAGTGAGTGGGAGGCATCATGGGCCAGTCTACTCTCCGCCTGCCACAGATTCAGGAACAAGTTTTAACCTGTCTGGCTTTGCTTTGCCTATCTGTTTAATGAGGGATCAGGCCAAATTCATCTCTAAGTTCTCTTGTAACTGTGACTATAATCTTGAGTATGTTATTTAGATTCCTGGGAAACTTAGTGTAGATATAAAATGTGTGGCTAAGGACATAGCTGAAGCTATTTTCACAAAATAAGACATATATCACTTCACACGTTGGGTCCTCTTGCCTTAAATTTGCCTTTCCTTCTTCCTGGAATGTTCTTCTTCAAGGTAGCTGGCAGCCTCTCTTACCCCATTATGAAAAGCGAATGCTACGTTACTGTCCTGAGGGTCTTTACTTGGCCTTTTACATATGTGTTGCCATTGCATCAGGACTACTTCACTTCATCAATTCAGTAATGAGTCCATGTTGCCTACGAGACTGTGACCCCTTCAAAGTAGAGCATTTATTCATCTGCATCCTTAGTGTTTAGCTCAGACTGGAACAATGTAGATGATCAAGTCTTCCAAATCAATGAGTGGATAGAGGGGTCACTTGCACCATGTGTACTAGGGACGTTACCCTGGCCTCCTTACGGCCCTTTTACCTGTCCAAAGTTCCAGCCAACCATGCCGATTCGATTTGTACTGCCCACGTAGATGATGCCGGAATCCTCTTCAACATACTCTTGCCTCTCAGCATGGTTACTCATAAAGACATCATCCGCTGTTTGACACAAAAAAGAGATACCAAGGGCTAGACTCCCACAAAGGACAAATGAGATCAGCTCTTCCCCCAATCCCAAGGGCTGTGGTAGGTTTTACAGTAAGAGTCACTTCTCCTAATTCCTACTGAAGAACAAAGTCTTGGGCTGTAATGCTTCAAATTCTCATTGTAGAGAGAGTTTGGCTGGAAAGAGAAGCTGAGTTGACCTGAGTCTGAGAATCAGACCCAGGGTTGAGATACTTGCTACTTCAGCCAGAGGGGTATTGCCAGATTGTACACTTTTACTATAGTCAGTGTCCCTTCTGACTTAGCATGTGTGCAGTGTGCAGAAGCTCACACAACCCAAATGGGAACCCAGAAGAAACAGTGGGAGGTTGACCACTTAATGGGGAGAAATTTGAGGATGAAACCAGTAGTGAAAATGCCCAGATTCATGCAGCTAGCAAAGTGGCCATGCTTCTGGTCAGTAGCTTCTCTGTTCTGTCAAAAGCCCACAAGTTTTCTCCAATCAGACCTGAGACTTTGAAGAACATTTTCCATTCTTCTCTCTTTCCCACAATTATTGCAAATATCAGGGGTGCATGGGAATGTAGTAGTTAGAGACCTACCTTGCAGCCATGGGTTAAAGAGCAGTATGAATGTCCCAAGTTTCACAGAGGAGACTCTGCCCCCGGAGGAGATCTGAGTTTCCAGTGTGTACCATCCTATGGGTGCACTCACAGGACTGGCAATGGCGACAGTCAGATTATTCCCGTTGCTGCCTCTGAGCTCTGCGTTCCAGCCACCTGTACTTCCCCCAGAGATTGGAAATGTAGCCTTTGTCCTGGCTGACTCTGAGGGAGAAGGGCCTGTCAAAGAAACAGAATATGAAGGAAACAAAAGGTTGCTGGTTAGACTACGGGAAGAAGTCAGGCTCCTGAAGTAGCAGCAGGGCCAGTAGGGTCTTCATTCAGTGAAGTGCCTCATCATAGTACTTGAGGTAACTGGAGGGACCATCCAGGTCTCATCCTTCTTGATTTGGAGATGATAACTCTCATGCTCAGAGATGTGTAGCCACATGCTGAAAGTCATTCCAGATCAAGGCCAGAGCTGCGCTAGAGCCCAAAGGCTAGAAATCCTATGTGGTAGCCATTCTTCAGATGAGCAACCCAAGTGTGTGTGTGTGTGTGTGTGTGTGTGTGTGTGTGTGTGTGTGCGCGCGCGCGCGTGCGTGCATACCTGCCTGCCTGCTGCCTGCTTGTCTGTCTGTCTGTCTGTCTGTCTGTCTGTCTGTCTGTGTAGTGAGGGCAGTGAGCAGGTCAGGTACCTGTGTAGACGGTAAGATCCAGACTTTCTTCAGACTCAAGACTTCTGTTACAGATTATTATGATTTCCCAAAGTTGGCCTCTCCGTACGATGAGCTGTTGGCTATAGAACTTATCCGTGTGATGTGCCCTCCGGTTGGCACTCTTCTGCCAGTCGATATTTTGGACTTGTAAAGCTGTAAGGCAGAAAACAGAACCTAAAGTCCTGAGGGGTGGGAGGAAAAGGGTGTGGCATACCAAAAGGGTAATCAGGAGCGAGGAGGCGGGTAGAGCTGAATTTGTAGAAGGAACTTCATTAAAGCACAAAGGCTTTGATTCTGCAGAGCAGAATGGTCACCATTCAACCTTTCCACACTCAAATGCTCCAACTTACATGGCTCAAGATCAAACAAATTCCATGCCCTTTCAGACAATTGAACTTCTTTACACAGTTGCCTGTGCTCAGAGTTTTTCCTGTCCATTTGGTTACCTGTCACCTTACGGCTCCAGGAGTATGCCAAACACTTGGGGAATCATGACTTAATCAGCTAGGAGAATTGTGTCATCAAAGGTTGGGGAGATGGCTCAGTGAGCAAATCACTTGCTATGCAGGTGTGAGGACCTGGATTCAGACCCTCAGCACCCACATAAAAGCTCAGGTGTTAGCCGGGCGTGGCAGTGCACGCCTTTAATCCCAGCACTCGGGAGGCAGGTGGATACCTGTGAGTTTAAGGCCAGCCTGGTCTACTTATAATGAGCTCCAGGCCAGCTGGGACTAAAGGGAGACCCTGGCTCGAAAAGACCAACAAAACAAAAGAAAACAAAACAAAACAACACAACACAAAAAAAACAAAAGCTCAGGTGTGGTGGTGCGCATCTGTGGCCCAGCGCTGGGGGGCGGGTACAGATGGGCAAATCCCCAGGGCAGCCAACCTAGAGGAAGCCATGAGCGAACTCCAGGTTCAGTGAAAGATCCTGTCTCAGAAAATAAAGTGGGAAGCAACTGAGGAAGACATCCTGAAATCAACATCTGGCCTTCACACACAGAACGCATTGTCAAACACAGCCCCATACACGTGTACTATCCCCACCCTATTCACAGAACAAAGAAAAGGAAAGAAGAAAGAACTGCTGCTAGAATGGAGGATATTTCTCTTGCCTCTCACACAAGTGCCTTTCACCACTCTCATATTCAGGAACATGAAAACAAGTATTTTTTTTTACCTTCTCTATGTTTGCAAAGGCCTTGATGTTAGCTGTGGCTTTGATGCTAGAGAGACCAGCCATGGGTCTAAACAGCCCGGGCAGGCCTGGAGATTGGGAATCTGCGAGGAAGGGGACTTGCAGAATTCCCTGGCCAGAGCTACATAGAAGAGCAAGTAAAGGCTTGTGAACTCTCTGAATGACGCACCAAGGACAAATGTCTCAAAATCCATCCTCGTCCACCTCTCACATGATCGTGCAGGCAAATGGAGCCAAGCCACACTGGGCTTATGAGAGATTCCATGATGTGTGAGGAGTTTAGCTTGAAGAAACCTATAGAGAAAGCTCACTCACTCCTTTAAGTTATGTCAGGGATGTTACATCACTCACTCCTCTGCACACCAAACTGGTTTCTTTTTGTGATGAGGTGTGACTGTGATGAGTGTACGATGGCATATTCCAGTGTCAGATATTAAATGTGCTTGACAGACTATCCATCACAATGTGTCCTTTTTATGTTCTGATGCCTAGCATGTCACTTGACTGATTACATACACAAGTGGATGAAGGAACCCACGAACATTATTTTAATGAAATAAAATAAACATCATGAATATAACTCAAAATGCAGTCCATATAGCAGGGTGAATCCACATTCATATTTACTTTATACACACATATACATATGCATATATATATACACAGATATATGTACACACATATATGCCACTTGTTATTTTTAGAGCACTGTTAGACACAATGTTGGGAGTAGAAACATATGAAATGTAGTTTGACATTTTTTTTTGTCTTTTTGAGACAGGGTCTCCCTTAGCCCCAGCTGGAACTCTGTAGACCAGGCTGGCCTTGAACTAACAAAGATCCACCGGTCTCTGCCTCCCAAGTGCTAGGATTAAAGGCGTGCGCCACCACGCCTGGCTAGTTTGATATTTTAAAAGGCTCTTTAGTAAGTAAAACAAGTGTAAGTGGTAATGGACAATAGTGTGGAGTGAATATATTCTCTCTTAGCTAAAGGTACATAGGAAATTCTGCCAAAAGAGGAAACTTCTTCAGGTATAGAGATAAGAAAAGGCTTCAGTAAAAGCCTCGACCTTAAAAAAGGATATAAAAATTGCAGAGAGGTATACAAATAAGTACTCAACATACCCAATCACTACTGCAGCAAGAATTATTACTGATTAAAAGATGAATAATAACAAGTGCTAGTGAGGAGGTGGAGAAAAGGTGGCCCTTGCACACTGTTGTTAAGAATGGAAATTATTGTAGTAGTGCAGCCATTATGGAAAACAGTATAGAGGTCCTCCAAGACAAATTAAAAATGGAATTTCCCTGTGACTGAGCAATCCCACTTCTGAGTATGTATCAAAAGGAAATGAAATAAGTATATTAAAAAGAAATCTTCACTTCCACATTAATTGCAGCATATTTTTTAAGACATAATCTTGTTCTGTAACTGAACTGGCCTGAGCCTTGGTACATATTCCAGGTTCAAACTCAGTATCCTTCTGTCTCAGTCTCCTAATGGCTGAGATTGTAGGCATGAACTACCACACCTAGCTTATTTCAGCATTGTTCACAATAGCTGGGAAATAAAAACAAACATCCATCAGTTGGTTTGTGGCTGATAATGTGGTCCCTACATACAACAAAATGTTACTCAGCCACACATACACAAATGGAAACCTCATTATCTGGAAAAGGCCTGGGGAGAGCTAGAGGACATTATGTGAAGAACAATAAAATGGGCACAGAAATAAAAGTGAAACATGACCTTGTTCATTTTTGGAATATGTAAAAATTGGTCTCATAGAAGTTGAGAGTACAGTGTGCTTATCTGAGCCAAAGGAGCCTGGGGAGATGGAGAGCTAGGGAAATGCTGACCGGTAGGTATAAGTTACAGTGAGGTAAGAGTAAGAAGTTCTTTGATTGTTTCCACCGCAGAGAAATGATAAGTATTTGAGACGATGGACACATTTAACCTGATTTAAACATTAAACAATGTATACATTTGGCAAATTATCATATGGTTCCTCATAAGTATATACGATGCATGGAGACCTTGAAGGGAGAGGATTTTGTCAGGTTCTGTACTCTAGACAAGGGGAGAGGACAATGAGGTGTGCTGTGTCTAGAGAAGAGGTCCTGTGCTGAGGGAAGGACAGTGGAGGGTCCAGGCAGGGTTAGGAGGTGGGCTCCTACCAAAGCAGCTAGAGAGGCCATAGAGGGACCAGGCAGATGACCTCTTTCTCTGGGATTGTGAGCCTAACACTGATTTTGAGAAAAAGGTAAATCATGTGATCTTGCCACTGGATCAAGGTACTAAAGATTCATTCACCATACATACTCTCATTTATTTATTCATCCAACAATTTATTGGAACAATAATTTAATATACTTATAAAAATTCAGAGAAACTAATATTTATGAACTCATCAAGAATCTATTGATTGAAAAAACCCTGGGAATTTCTCCAAGATCTATGACCTCTCCAGCTGTGTGTATTGGCTATGTTTATAATACCACACATGAGTTTCCTCCCATTAAATGGGTTTTAAGTCCAATTATTTAGCCATTGATTGCCCCCAAGATAAAAGTGCCACTACTGCACTAATGTCCTATGCTGTGCCAGGTATTGATGTGGATATTTGATATTAAAGTTGGTGTGGGACCACTGACTGCTGTTCTCCCTTAGTAACTTGGATAGTGCTCTCCAATGCTGTGAGAGCTGCCTTCAGGGGGTGGCTTCCTGATAGACTGACTAGGGCTCAGAGGATGAACTGGCACTGGGGAATGGCCAGGGAGATTAATTTGGCACAACAGGCTCCAACACAAATGACAAAATGCATGAACTCTGGGGCTGGGGTGCTGTGGGAGGGTGCCAATGGAGAAGGGGGCATAAAGACAACTAAGACTGACTGAGATGTTATGTATTTTGTAAATACAAAAACATTCAATAAAAAATAATAAAAAGAATCTACTGAATGAAGAGTAAAGGGAAGACATGAGAGATAATAGTGGGCAAAGATAAAGAGCAGCATCCAGTGGAGACAGCATCCCTCTACACAGCATGCAGTGGAGACAGCATCCCTCTGCACAGCATCCAGTGGAGACAGCATCCCTCTACACAGCATGCAGTGGAGACAGCATCCCTCTACACAGCATGCAATGGAGACAGCATCCCTCTGCACAGCATCCAGTGGAGACAGCATCCCTCTACACAGCATGCAGTGGAGACAGCATCCCTCTACACAGCATGCAGTGGAGACAGCATCCCTCTACACAGCATGCAGTGGAGACAGCATCCCTCTGCACAGCATGCAGTGGAGACAGCATCCCTCTACACAGCATGCAATGGAGACAGCATCCCTCTACACAGCATGCAGTGGAGACAGCATCCCTCTACACAGCATGCAATGGAGACAGCATCCCTCTACACAGCATGCAATGGAGACAGCATCCCTCTGCACAGCATCCAGTGGAGACAGCATCCCTCTACACAGCATGCAATGGAGACAGCATCCCTCTACACAGCATCCAGGGGAGACAGCATCCCTCTACACAGCATCCAGGGGAGACAGCATCCCTCTACACAGCATCCAGGGGAGACAACATCCCTCTACACAGCATCCAGTAGAGACAGCATCCCTCTACACAGCATGCAATGGAGACAGCGTCCCTCTACATAGCATGCAATGGAGACAGTATCCCTCTACACAGCATACAGTGGAGACAGCGTCCCTCTACATAGCATGCAATGGAGACAGTATCCCTCTACACAGCATACAGTGGAGACAGCATCCCTCTACACAGCATGCAATGGAGACAGCATCCCTCTACAGAGCATGCAATGGAGACAGCATCCCTCTGCACAGCATGCAGTGGAGACAGCATCCCTCTACACAGCATGCAATGGAGACAGCATCCCTCTACACAGCATCCAGGGGAGACAGCATCCCTCTACACAGCATCCAGGGGAGACAGCATCCCTCTACACAGCATCCAGGGGAGACAACATCCCTCTACACAGCATCCAGTAGAGACAGCATCCCTCTACACAGCATGCAATGGAGACAGCGTCCCTCTACATAGCATGCAATGGAGACAGTATCCCTCTACACAGCATACAGTGGAGACAGCGTCCCTCTACATAGCATGCAATGGAGACAGTATCCCTCTACACAGCATGCAGTGGAGACAGCATCCCTCTACACAACATGCAATGGAGACAGCATCCCTCTACACAGCATGCAATGGAGACAGCATCCCTCTGCACAGCATGCAGTGGAGACAGCATCCCTCTACACAGCATGCAATGGAGACAGCATCCCTCTACACAGCATCCAGGGGAGACAGCACCCCTCTACACATCATCCAGTGGAGACAGCGTCCCTCTACACAGCATGCAGTGGAGACAGCGTCCCTCTACACAGCATGCAGTGGAGACAGCATCCCTCTACACAGCATCCAGGGGAGACAGCATCCCTCTACACAGCATCCAGGGGAGACAGCATCCCTCTACACATCATCCAGTGGAGACAGTTCAGACTTGGGACACCATAAGATCCTGAGCTGTACAGATACCTAGACAGTTGGGGTGCTATCTACTAGATCTGTCAAAGACAAAGCTCTTCGACTTTTATCAATGAAACAAACTACTGGTCATAACAATAAAGGCCCATGTTCATGTAATTTGAAAAAAAATATCATTTTAAAATAAAAAGGGTTTCAATGCAGAAAAGAAAATTTAAATAATGTAAAGGTATTTTCTGGGCTGGAGAAATGGCTCAGCGATTACAAGCAGTGGCTGCTCTTGCAGAGGACCTGGGCTGGATTCCCAGCACCCACATGGAGGCTAACAACTGTCAGTAACTACAGTTCCAGGGGATCTGACACCCTGTTCTGACTTTTGTGGGCATTGCACAACGCAGGTGCATCTACCTATATGCAGGCAATACACTCATACACATAAAGTAAAAAAATAATAAAATATTATAAACACACACACAAAAAAGACAAAGCTCTTCGACTTTTAAAAGCCTTGCCCCTTACAACTTTGCTCGCTACCTTCTGAGCATCCAAGCTTTTGAGAGCTAGTAGAATTTTACTCTTTGTTTTGTTTTAAAGGAAAGAAAGGTTTATAGAACAGATGATTTGGGACCTCCTGAGCCTCCCTAGAGATTCCTCATCCCCCAAATGATGTACTACTGTCTTCGGGTAAAGCTCACTCTTTTAGACCATGAAGTCTTTGGGGGCAGAAAGTGTGTTCCAGGTGCACTTATGCTGAGGACAGAGGTAAGGAAGGACTCTACATTTATGGTTGGCATCTGCCTCCTTCCAACATATCTATGCCCTTCTCTGTTGCACTAAATGTTGTGTGCTTTGTTGAAGTAGTGTCAACTACTAGAGTCTCTCTCCTTCATTCTAGAGACCAGTGGCTCGTACGTGGTAGGAATGACTAAGTTAAGACTGAGCTTCAGGTTGCTAGGCTGTAGAGACCCTGTTCCTCCCACTAGTGATGCAGCAGAAGGTCAGTCCCAGCGTGATTGTGGTGGTGGTGATTAGACCATTAACCAAAATTTACTGCGCATTGATGTGCCTGCCTGTCATCATCACAAGCGCTTTACATGTATTAGCTAATTAACCATGTAGCTGTGTCTATAGTCACATGTTTTAAAGATGAGGAAAGCAAGGCTGGAGAAGCCATGGTCATAGTTACCCCATTCCTGAGTTGGGGACTACAGGTACATAGTCATGAGAGTCACTACCTCTGCTCCCCATGGGGGTACTGAGGACATGCAAGGATTCCCTGAGCTGAAGTAACTGGAAAAGGTGGACTCACATTTGTCACCAGCATGCAGTGACATATCAACAGCTGACAGCACACAGAATGTTTTATGTATATCATTGATGAAATCTGACAACTGAAAGCCAGGTCAAGAGGCAAAGCACTTTATCTTATACAGAATATCCTGGCAGAGTCTAGACTGTGGACCTAGGTGTGACACTGTCAGAAATTTACATTTGGTCTCTCCCTTTCCTGGCACAAGGCTTCTAAAACCCTTGCAATCTTGGAAAGCATGAATGTCTTTTAAGCTAATGAGATGACCGGTGACTGGGAGCTTCTGGGTAGCATCAGGATGGTAGCTGGTTGCCCAGGAACCAACCATGTGCTTAGATGGTTAGAGCTTCTGGGTAAGGAGAGAGACTGGAGATTGATTTAATCAATTATGGTCATTATTAACCATTAAACCATCAAAACCAATCAAATATATGTATGAAATGAAGCCCCCATAAAATCCAAAGCAATGGAGCTTGGAGAACTTCTACACTGGGACAAACAATGCCGCCTGGAGGAAGGCTTAACGGACGTGCACGTACCGCTCCCTTCACGCTTCTTCCATCTGCCTGGCCCGAGGTGTGTCCTTCGATAATAAACTGATAATCTATCAACTACACTGCTTTCTGGAGTTTTTTAAAGATGTTATACTAAATCTTTGTGCTTGAGTGGGAGCCTCCCCTCATTTTATAGCTAGTGGGTCAAAAGCACAAGTAATGGTGATGGTAAAGCCTCATGAAACTGAGCCCTTAACCTATGAAGGCTGTGCTAATAGCTGGTGTCAGAATTTACTGCCTCCATAGGACACCTAGTTGGAGCTCACTGAGAATTAAAGAAGTGTTTGGTGTGGGCAAACCTTCCCTTCCTTATTTGGCAGCTAGAAGTACTATAAGCAGATTAGGAAGAAACAGTGTTTCCCGTTCGCCAGATCCTACTGACTCTACTCTGCCACTGAGTCTCCAGTTTTCCTGGGAGCAGGTCCCATATAGGACTTAGAATCAAGAAGACACCCTGGGTGCTGAGAGGTTCTTAGGGTGTACTTTCTATCCTCTGGTATGTGTATCCTGACAAATAGCAGACAATGAGTACCTAGAAGGAGAGAATGGTGTTCTCGGGGCTGGAGAGTTGGCCTAGCGGTTAAGAGCACCGACCGCTCTTACAGAGGACCTGGGTTCGATCCCCAGCACCCACATGGCGGCCGAGAACCGTCTGAAACTCCAATTCCAGGAGAAGTCCAGTTCCAGGGGAATCTGACACCCTCTTCTGACCTCCGCGGCATTGCACGACACGGGTGCACAGACTTGCATGCAGACAGTACATTCATACACATACAGAAATAAATAAATGTCGGGCGTGGTGGTGCACGCCTTTAATCCTAGCACTTGGGAGGCAGAGGCACGTGGATCTCTGTGAGTTCGAGGCTATTCTGGTCTACAGAGTGAGTTCCAGGACAGCCAGAGCTACAGAGAGACCCTGTCTCAAAAAAAAAAAAAAAAAGAATGGTGTTCTCAACGGGGAATCTTCAGGACATAAATAAATAGGAGTGGCCTGCTTTGCTGTCCCTGAGAGGGTGTTGAGGACTGCTATGTGCTCAGAAAGCTTTTCCCCACTGGCTGCTGCTCTCAGATCCTGTCCCACCCATGAGCCCTTGAATCAGGGACCCATGTATGTGGGTTTCTGGGGGCTCTTGGCTATTCCATTTCATTGCTGATGACAGAGTACAAGAAGGGCTGTGGGTGTGGCTCAGTGCAAGGCCCTTGCCTAGCATGCATTAGGTCCTGGGTTTGAGTCTCAACACTAGAAAAGCAATTAATGGGAAAAGAATCCCAAGAGACAGCTCATATGCTTCTAGTATTTATTCCTGTGTGAGGATAGGGAGCCTAGAGAGGGAGTCTGCCTATAAGCAACACTCCTTGTTTCCTCTCCAGCACACACCTCACAATCTCATACCATGTCCTATGTTACTGCTTTATTCCAGTGTCAGGCTAAGGAAATCTCTGAGATCTCCCTCTAAGGAGAAATATTAATGTTACCGGCAGTCTTAATGGGGTAGAGACTGCTAAATTCCATCCCAGTATTCACTTGTTTCTCCTTTCCCTATAATAAAGTCCTCATTTTAATAGGCATTGCATGTCACAGGTTTACCATTGACTGGGTGGCCACCAGTAATGTCTGAGTATTGGCTTGTGGGTGGGAAGTTCTATGTATTAACTTCTGGCCTACAATTTAATTTTTAGTACATTCGCATGTTGTATAAACTCTATCTAGTTTCCAGTCAAGCCTGCCATCCACTATAGCCATTCTTCATTCCCTCTTCTATATCCTGACCACTGGTCTACTTTCTGCCTTGGGTTTAATCTATTCTGGAATCTGATATAAACTGAATCACACTGCATGTGGCCATCTTTGGGTCTGACTTCATTCACTTGGTACAGTGCTCATTCGTGTTGTAGAACTGACAGCTCACTTTCTTATTTGTGAATAAGCACATTTGCTTATCTACTTCCTACCTGATGGAAACTTGCATTGTTTCTACTTTTTGGGTGCTGCAAAAGTGCTGTTATGAAGCAATATTTGTTTGAAGATCTGTTTAAACTCTTTTGAGAAAATATTTGGTTTTGAGATAGGGTCTTGCAATGTAATCCAGGAGATTCTTGGACATGTGATTCTATACCACACCACCTTGAACCTGCCAGATCTCTTCTGAACTTGTGATCTTTCTGACTCAGTCTCCCAATGCAATTAGAGGCATTACCACCATACCCATCCAAGAAATCTCTCTTTTTTTAATTTTTTATTTATTTTTGTATGTGTATGAATGTACTGTCTGCATGTAGGTTTGTGCACCTGTGTCGTGCAATGCCGCGGAGGCCAGAAGAGGGTCTCGGATTCCCCTGGAACTGGAGTTCTCCTGGAATTGGAGTTACAGATGGTTCTTAGCCGCCATGTGGGTGCTGGGGATCGAACCCGGGTCCTCTGCAAGAGTAGTCGTCGCTCTTAACCGCTAGGTTATCTCTCCAGCCTCAAGAAACCTCTTTTTAAAGTAGTTGGCACCCTGGGTATGTTTGAGCCTCATCTACATAATGAGTTCCACATGACCTGGGGCTACTATGGGTGACCCTGTCAAAAAACAACAACAGCAAAAAAAAAAAAAAAACAAGAAAACAAACAAAAGGCAGTTGACAAATGGGCTTGAGCTATTTCCCTCCTTCCTTTTTTACCCTGCTGGCTGGAGTGATGGTAGAGACAGGGCTTGAAACAACCATCTCAGAATATTCAGGGCCATACACAGGAGATAGCAAAGTATGGGGTTGGACAGAGCCCGGGCCTCTGGGACTGTGAACCTCCCTTTCCTGCTTGGACCTACCTACATCCAGATCTCGTGTGTAAAGAAGAAATAAAGGTTTGTGGTGTTGCCATTTGTGCCTTCACTGTCATTCACAGCTAAATCAATCCCATGCTCCTGTGGTCATCTGTCCCTTACCCACCTATTCTGCGGCTCACCTTTGGTAGGGGCACAGGAAGATGCCGGAATGAGAAGGGAGATTACTTTCAGCTGAACAGAACCTTATTAGCCTAGCTCTGTAAGTCAATCTGTGGCAGCACACAGGTACGGATGCCTTGCTTGCTGAGTGTGGACTGGGAAAGGAGCAGGCAGGGGGCAGCACTGGTACCCTAGAAGAGGGCTGGGTCCCCCACCTGCCTAGACCCTACTCCCTACTCTGCCTTCTTTAGACAAAACTATGTGTTTATCTTATGGATTTCTGGAGTTAATAAAGCTAATGAAAATTCTAAAAGTCATTTAAGTAAGTGGCTTTTCAGCTTATTTGGATAGAGACCACCTTAAGAAATATACCTTAGTTCACTTGCCTTGATCTGCAACTGACACAAAGTTTCCCTAAACATACCAATCAGTGTGTATAAGGTACTCTGATATTTTCTCTATTACTGCATTAAAATATGCTGACAACAATCCACTAAACAATTCTACAACCTGCAAATGGATCTCAATGAACAGCATGAAAAATAGTAATACAATTCAATATTTCCATATCACACATCAGTAAGCCAAGAACAAGAACCTTCCCTTCCTCTATACCCCTCCCCCACAAGCAGAAGCCTCCTACTAAGATCACAGAGTGGTTTAGAAGCAGAGCTTGGCCTCAAAGCAGGCCTCAGATCCAAGTCACAGAGGCTCTGTGAGTCCCGCCCAGTGCTACTTCCTTAGGCTCTAGCTCCTGACCACCACACCTCTGGCTCCTCAGATCCGCGCATCGCTGCTCAGCCCCACCTGCCTTCCCCTCTTTCCAGCCTGTGCCCATTCCTTTTAGCTTTCTTCCACATTCAGATACTTTCAAGCCTGCTTCAGCCCACATTGCACAACGTTTTAGCACTCAAGGCTGGGCTATGGTAGACAGAAGAAGGAGCTGACGAGGTTTCTGGGATGGAAAGGACCCTGAACAGTCTGGGAGGCCTTGGGCAATGGTCTCAATGACTCTGAATTGTCTGTTTCTCAGCTGTACAAAGGGACACTGGACACAGGACCCTGTTCTGAGGTTATTGTTGGTATCCAAGAAATACCCATCCCAAGCCTTGCGGCCTCTAGAGGTTGGAGAGCACAAACGCGTTGGTATTGCACATATAATGGCAAAGCAACAAAACAAAGTCCAGAGGGTTTAGCTTGTTATGGACTGCTGATGAGGTCTTCTGCACCATCCACTGCTGACCATTTTAGTTACATTACATCTTTAAATAGTCCTAGAACCCTGTGCTGTTGTTGTATCAGTTTACAGATGGGGGATTTGTAAGGTCCCTTGGGTGAGTTCATTTCCCCATTTATCACAACTCAGACAGGACTTAGATCCAAATCCATGCTGGAAGCCAATTTGCTTGACCAAATCTGACCTGACTCCAGGCTGCCATCCTACAGCCAACCAAGGTAGTATCGTGGCAGTGACCTGGGCATAGTTCTCGGAAATTGGCAGAGAAACAGTTCTAGCCACAGCCTACCTCTTGTCTAGGCATGATGCTGACAGAGTGAGAGCAGGTGAAGGAAGGCTTCCTCACCCTTCTTTCCAAAGAACAGATGTGTAATCTCCCTTACAGAGTTCTCAAGCCTTAGCTGCACGGAGGAGTCACTAAGAGAGTGCTGTTTGGGCTGAACCTAACCTGAGCCAATGGAATCGTGTTCTCTGGGTTAGGAGCAGCTCTGGAATGTGAAAAAGGCTCTCCTGGCAATTCTAAACGTATAACTAGAACTGAGAAAAGTTACCTTAGGCCTGTCCATCATTCCTACTTGTCGAAGCTCTGTCACACTAATCAGCTCATCTGTGTTGTGCAGCTGCTGCAGCGGGAGGCAGGGAGAAGCCACTGTTGTCTTTTCTCATAAAGGGCAAAAAGGAAGGAGAATGCAGTCTTCTTGGGACCCCCTTTCTCAGCCCCACCAGCCCTACCCAAGAGATCAGACCTTGTTTCTTCCATTTCCAGGTGATATGCAAAGAATTTCCTAACCTCAGGACACACCTCGGCCTGGCATTTGGGCCCTGGGGGAAGAGAACAACTACCCTACGTGTACAGCAGAACCCTGATGTTGATGAAGGCAACATCAAGAAATCATTGGAGGCAGGCAAAAAAAACAAATTGCATGGACCTAAGCATATGTGGGAACATGGGGAGGGAGTCTAAAAGGGGGTCGAGAGGGTGTGTGCTAGGGAGGATCCTCGTGTACGGATTCCCCTGGGAATCACCTTTAAATAGAAAATGGACTTCATCACATAGGGCTTTCTATTTTTTCAAATAGAATCTCTTTTCCTTATTATTTGACAGTTTCATGCATGTCAGTAATGTGTCTTGATCATATGTGTACACAGTTCCCTCCCCTCCTGGTCCCCTGGCTCCTCTCTGCCCTTGCGTAGGGTTTTCTTAAGACCCCAAGGCAAGGATGAAACAGGCTTATTAAAGAATTTTCCAAGTAATAATAACTTGTGCTAATGAATACCCCCCCTACACACTTGAGTATCACAATAATCCCATTTTAGAGGTGAGGAAACTGAGACTCACAAGATAAAGAACCTGTCAAAGACCACTTTGCTATAAGGGATAGAGCTGAAAGCCAATTAAAAAAATGCAACAAAAGTCTGAGGGGCCCTCAGACAGGGAGAGATCTGCCTTGATGAGCAGGTGGCACTGCTTCCCAGGTGAGAAGACGGTGGATCCAGGGCAGAGAGGAGGTAGCTGGTCTTCACTGCAAACGCTGGGTGGGCTGAAGTCGGAAGGCACGGATCCCAGAAGAGCATCTGCTTTTCAGGGAGCACAGTTACTCTGCTACAAGTAACTGAAATATGGATGTGAAGAGAGGCTAGGGAGATTGTAGGTATACAGAAAGAAAGAGAAAGGAGCCCAGGAGGAATTATTGACTCCTTTAGGGGAAAAACCCACTGAAGTCCCAGATTAAGGAAGAAGTCTGGTGTCAGGGTTTCAGCCTAGAATGTGACAGGCCTTCTGGAATTTGGGGAAGGAAGCCCAGAGAAAGTAAGTTGTGGAGGTCCAGGCCAGCGGGTAGCAGAGCGGCTGATCAAACTCATGGTTCCAGTGGGGCGGAACTGCTTGGTAGTCCCCCAAACAGAAGCCTGTGATTTAGGCTTGCTCCCTGAGGACCCTATCTCTAAGGGAACTTGGGGGGTGGGAAACAGCATCCCCTGCTATGGGCCAACACCCAGGTGTAGTGTCCTCACTCCTGTCCAGTCTGGGGACACCACAACACTTTAGGCCAGACCCTGCTGGGCCTTCCTCCACTACACCATCCTAGTACAGTGGTAAGGAGCCCCCCCGCACAGTAACAAAGCTAAAATAAGAAACTAGGGACTTGAGGGTGGCTCTCCTGGGTCTCAGATATCACACGTACCCATGTATGAGCTTAGATCTGGTGGTAGAGCCTAGTGGGAAGGCCCCACGATGATGGGGACCTCTGGTTTAGCTCTGCTACCAATGTGCTGTTTGACTGTAGCAAGGCTCTTCCGGTTCCTGGGGAGAGGGTGGTGGGCTAGATGACAACCACCTTTCCTTCTTGGTAGACACCTTTTAGTCCCCAGACCTCCTCTGTCAGCAGCTCAGAGCTGCCTGCATTCACAAGAAGGAGTGGGAGGTGTGAAGGGAACATTTCTGTTTGTGTCCTGTCATGGTCTTGGGATTTCCTAAAGTGCTGATATCCACCTTTTGCGTCTGGCTTGGGGATTCCTCTGGGAAGCCTCGCTGTGGCCCTGGCCACCATTCATCGTATTTTATAGGTTTGACTCATGCCCTGTTTGGGTTTGGCGTTGCTGCTGTCAAGGTCCAAGGCTGAGCACCGTGACAGGCAGTAATTAACAGGCCCCGAATCCTCGACAGTAACCACAGAGCCAAAAAACCTGCACTTCTGGTTCGTTTTCACTCTCTGTCCTCACTGCTGCCAGCAGGGACAGCCAGGATCGCATAACACACGTTTGTCCCATCTGGTACTAGGCTTCAGCACAGCAAGTCACATCCAACTGTTTGCTAGTGCTACTGGCCCAGTAGTTCACTTAGGTGCACTATGGCTGAGGGTTTCTCACCACTCAGCTTCCGTGCCTCTCTCTAGCCCTTTCTAGCTGAGAGACTTGCTTTTCTTTGCCTCTGCTACTGACAGCTGCTACAAGATACTAAGAAATGCAGAATGCTCTCTGGCTGGACACATGGTAGCAACCCGTGCGTAAAAGAAGCACCAACAAGGCAAAGCTTATTTTCAAAGGGGATGTGACTTCCAGCGGTGTCGAATGTATTCTGCTCGTCACTCAGAATGCATTCCTGTCGTATTCTACCACTGGAATGTGCTAGAGGGACCCAGCAGGCGCTCTGGAAAAGTTGCCTCTGAACAGAACCCTAAAATACTAAGGTCTAGCTTTCAGAATCCCCAAGGTATGCAGCTGTCCCAGCTGGTCACCCTGCCAGGCCCAGGGGCAGCATGGGCTTCCCACAGGGGCCTGCTGGACAGATGCCACACTCACCACTCATGTTCTCCTTCCTCTGCCTCTCCTAGGGCTCCTCTGGGAATGACAGAGATGGTGTGGGGAGACAGGCGCCAAAGATTGCCTTACCATTTATAGAAGCCTCTCCTACACACCCCAATTAGAATTCTAATGAGGTGGGCGAGGCACCAGGTCATTCCTGTAGTGCCTGTAAACGTTTCACTTACAACATACCTGTCACCCAATGGAAGGTCATCATGCTTATGCAAGTCTAGCTTCGGAAGAAAAAAAGAGATGAAAGTAAGTCAAATAGTTTGCTCTTACAGCCTTTTTCTTTAGAAGATGAACAACTTCCTGGTCCATAGAGTTTAGGAAATGATGATATGCTTGTTCAGAGCTGACACAGGGAAGTCTCGTCTGTGTTAATGAAATGACCAGCAGAACTTGAAAGCAGACAATCGTGAAGTCCCTTCTCACTGGACACATATATTAGCACTTTTCTGCTTGTACGAGGGGCGTGAGACATATCACAGTTCATTTGTTCAGGGTTGCAGTGTGACAGAAAGAGGACTTCAGAGTTGGAGCCCCTCGATTCCAGTGCTGGCTGGGCCCTGCTAGGTCCTCCTGCAGCCTATGGGCTTTAGAAGTTTGGTTTAGGACTGAGGATAATCACAACAGCACTTTCACTTCAGGAAGACGTAGAAATAATTCAAGCTGCTTATGCAAATGGAAAGTGAACATATGTGGACCACCAAGGGCTGAACTGAAGGTCATATGGACTCCGGGCAGTTAGAGTCCTGGTTAAGGGGATCCCAGTGTTTTCTCACGAGGCAGCAAGAGCGGCTTCCTGCCTTCTGGTTCTGCACACGCTCCCTCCAGGCCTGCGGGAGGAGTCAGTGGCCCTTTTTCTGCCCTGGTTTTTATATCAGTTTTGGGAAGTTCTGCCCTAATCAGGGGCAGTGGTTCAAAATGCTCACTGCTCTTCCAGAGGACCAGAGTGCAGTTCCCAGAGTGCACATCCGGGCTCACAGATGCCTCCAGCTCAGGTTCCAACACCCTCTTCTGGCCTCTGTGGGCACCTGCATGCACATGAACACACACACACACACACACACACACACACACAGATATACAGACACACACAGACAGAAACACACAGACACACACACACACACAGATATACAGACACCCACAGACACACACAGACAGAAACACACAGACACACAGACACACACAGAAACACACAGACACAGACACACAGACACACACAGACATAAACACACAGACACAGACACACAGACACACACAGGCACACATACACACACAGACATATACACACACAGACACACAGACACACATTGACACACAGACAGACAAACACAGACACACATGCACACAAACACACATACACACACATACACACACAGACACACAGACACACAGACACATAAAACTATCTTTAGAAAATAAAAATAGGATCAGAAGAATCCCTGTGTTTATACGTTTTCTTCTTTGCAAGCACTCTGAGCTGTATGTCAAATATTCTTGACACAGCAGAAATTCCACAGGCTTTCTTAGCGCTGGAGTGAGGAGGAGTGGACACTGTGATGAGTGGAGTGTTCGGGAGGAGGCAGGAGCACTCCATCTTGAGGTGGCGAGGCTGAGACGCAGGGGGAGGGAAGTTGGGAGAGAAGAAGCCATCGATGACCTTTTCCCGTCTTCTGCACTCCTGTTTAAGGCACTGCTGAACCGGGTATAGCGGCACCCACCTTCAATCCAGCATTCTGCAGGCACAGGCTGGAGGATCTCTGTGAGATCAAGGCCAGTCTGGGGTACATGGAGAGCTCCAGTCCATCCGGGGCTGCAGAAAAACTCTCCCCTCCCCTCCCCTTCCCTCCCCTCCCCTCCCCT